>CM044432.1:105854317-105939304 GCA_024363595.1 Xenopus borealis
TTGATGGTTGATACCAATGTTATTAATAGGAAAAAAAGATAAATATATATGAAGGCCGGTCTTTTTTTCAAGAAAAGGTGGCAACCCTAGTCACAAAAAATACCCAGATTTACTTTTTTAAAGATGTTTTATAAATCCAAATATTGGGATATAATAACCGGTCAGATTTTTTTCACTGGGCTGTTTTTTTTTTGCATTTCTTTTGGCCACTGTGTATAAGGGAGATCAATGTCAACATACACTCACATATAATATCAGCACTTTCCCTTCTATTTTAAGAACTTAACACCCTGAGCAGTGGATGACAGTCTCTAATCAATACAATCATGCTCTTTGTGGGTTTCTGAAGGTTGCTAAATGTACTTTGCATGTCAGCATTAACCCCACAGTGCCTGGTAGCCTGTAGGTCTCTTGGAGGGTAACAGGAGAGTTGAACTAAATACTGGCAATTGAAAGTCCATTGGCCCTATATTGAAATCCACTATATCTTGTTTATTTCCGCTCTATTTCTCTCTATTTGACCTTTCATTTCCAGTTTTTCTAATGTATTCCATAATCCTTTTTTATTAAATTAAGGTGCGCTAAGGGCTTTTAATTAAACTGGGTTCCATCTGTTACCATTCCATTAAAAAGTGAAAACTGGGTTTTATTATACATTATGACTTCCCCTTAAATTCATCAAGGGTGAGCCAGCTGCAAATGGAGAATATAAGCATACAATGACTTATAGAATTCTTCCTATAATTTATTATTAAAAAAATTGAGCCATACTATTGCAATCTAGTTATTTTAGTTAGCATACCTGATCCAGATGATGTGGCTGGTTCGGACTGGCAATCTGTGGGTTCTGGCCAGAGGGGCTGCTGTAAGATGCCATAGACCAGAGGTGTCCAACCTGTGGCCCAGGATGGACATGAATGTGGCCCAGCTTGAAAGGCTTGGAAACGTCATTTTGCAAAGGATATAGGAGTAGGCGGGGGGGGGGGATTCTGTATATTTAATTTCCAGGTGTCCCATAGTCCAGTGTATACAGTAGCTCCATCTGGTTATTCAATAGGTAATTCTTTTCTGTGCATTTTATTTACTTTTACAAATCAAAAGTGTTTGTGTATGTGGCCCCAGACAACTTTTCTTTTTCCAATGTGGCCCAGGGAAGCCAAAAGGTTGGACACCACTGCCACAGACAGTCACTATTTATTGAACTGGTGGAGGTCTGTTTGGGCATCTGTGTACTTTTAATACTAGGGCCTATTTTAAATCCCAGTACAGACCTGTGATGGGTTATGCCATTCAAATTCTCAGCAATCCCAATCACACAGTCCAAATTAAAGTAACAAAAATATGATGGCCAGTTGGTTTGTGGAAACCAGCTTAAGTGTAAGGAACAAGAAAATGTTCTCTAAAATAAGAACCTGTGGCACCTCCTGTATTATTGTCAGGCAGAATAGATAAGGAGTCCAATATTCAGGGTTAGCTTATAAAAGAGAAAATGAAGTAGGTGAACAATGAGGCCAGAGGTGCGCATAGATGTACAGATACAATGCAGGGCTTTGTGGCATATTAATAATATACAATGGTGCACTGGCTTCATTGTTGGGGTACTTTGAACCCACTGCACACTGGAGGTGATATTGAGGTAGAACTACAATGCAGAAGTACAAAACAAATCATCTGCAGCACTGTTCTGCACTGCTTTGTCCAACAAATATTTTCAAACCTCTAAAGTCCAACAAATATCTTCTAAAATCTAGAGATGGTTTCAGAATAAATCAATAGGATTTTATTTGCAAAACACACCCTCTTCATTAGGATTATGATAACTACAGACATACATTGCTCTTTAACTCTTTGACCAATAAGTCAAACAGTCGATCTAAGATAAGAATTTCATTCAGTCCTTCTACCAGCACAGGTATACACATAGAGCAGTTTGGTGGTGTGAGGTCTGGGCAAAGGGCAGCAACTGTCTTTTTTTAGCATAGGGAACCAAACAGCATATGGTCAGTCCTAAACGTACTTTAGGCTTCAGAGTGCAATGTTATTCTAATAATAAACACTATTTAGATCATTTAGCTTGGTAGCAAGCACTGAAGAATATAAGGTCTTACATCAATGTAAGCTTCTTTAATAAATTCAAAGATGACTTTACTATCCAGTAATGTTAAACTTGCAGGAAAGCGTCTAAAATTTTGCATATACATCATAAAATAAATTCAAGGTTGTCAAACTGCCTTCAGGCTCCCAACATGCCCTGACAATCATCTGCACCGAGAAATTGCTAAACAACTAGTTATATGGCCCCTCAAGTAACTATTCATAACTTGCTTCATAAAGAATAAAATATAAAGAGCATCTTTATAAAAAAAATCATGCCTTCCTTTGCTTTGATTTAGTGAAATCCTATCCACAGATTATCTGGAAGGTGTTACGGATTTCCACTAACTGCAGTATGTCTCAGACAGTGATGGGGTTTTTAACAATGCTGCCATTAGTCAGGAAGCAGCCAGTTCCCAGAGGACGCTGCTCAAAAGGGTTACAGCAGCACTGCCAGGAAATGTTTAGCTTTCTGTTGCATCGGTTCAGAATCTCACATTATGCTGATCTCTTTAAACTGACAATTCGTCCTAGGGCCTCTTCTACTGCAGCTCAATTTGAGAAACCATTTTGTAAGACAACCTCCCCTTTAGCAAACTGTAGTACACAGAATTGACAGTTAAAACATCCCAGTTCATGCAAATGAAATGGCATTCTCTGGTAAACGATGACTGTGCTATAGGGGAAGCAAAGGAGTGCATGGTAATGTGCAATAGGATTGTATCCCATTTGAAGGCATAACAGAGCCATCTCATGGGGCTTTAAAGCTGGCCATAGATGTAAAGAATGTTAAAAGATCCAATCATTATCATGAGACCACGATTATCTCGAAACAATTGTTTAAATGTACAATGTGTCCTTCAACTAAAAAGACCATTTCAGGCGATATTGCCTGCAAAACTGAAGGGTAGCAGCCTGCTTGGCCCTGCAAACATAGGTAGATTGCACTGGGACCAATAAAGATTTTTAAACCTGGTCGATCAATTTTCTGACAGATGGGCGAAAAATCATAAGATGTACGATTGTTCGAATTCCACTTACTGCACGATAACCAATTTAGCCGAAATCGGCCGTTCGACAAAGAAAATTATTTCGTCTATGGGGAACATAAGACTGATGTAGGGGATTTTGTTTATAGCACATTTTGTGACAGCTAATGTGACAAAACCCCAATTAGCCAGTCACATAGGATACCTTCTCCAGAAAAACAACTGTGCATGCAGTAACCTGAGAATGTAGCCAACAACCACCATCAAGTCTTAAAAGTATATGTGAGGAATGTGGGTAATTAGAAACTGTTAATTATATGCTTCCTTGTTTCATGTTTGTGTACTGAAATGGCCACAGTAAGAATCAACCCATCGCTAATTAACAATATGGAAATTTCTCAGCATGGAAGTTACTGGCCATAGTCTCAGATGATTGAAAAACACCTTTATATGAAACAAACTTCATTAGCATCAGTCTAAAAATCTCGTCAAACTATGCTTATTTTGCAAACTGACACAAGAGCACAGATGTGACTACACTATCACACTTATGACACAATTTCACTATGTAGCATAAATTTGTTACAGAGTGCAGGGAAACGTGTATGTTCCAGAAGGCAAGGAGATCATGTTGATGATGCACAGCACATATGCCTATGATACGTATTGGTATATGTGGATTGCAAATTCAACCAGGCATAATATAGTTATAACCTGCTTATATCTTCTAGTCTAGTCCATTGTCAGTGAGTATTTAGAAGAAAAATGATCTGTGTGAAACCAAGCGCCTGGCCAAACCGAACCCAAATCCTTAAAATCAACAACAAGGTTTTTTGACTGCATGCTGCACACAAATTTCTCTTTAAGGCCCTTACACATGGGTGTTTTCAACCTGCGATCCCCTGCGTTCAGCCACAGGGGCACGCGTCTCGTGGGTACAACGCCATTGAAACTAATGGAGTGCGTCTAGACCTGCGCTCCCCTGCGGCTGAACGCAGCCAAACGAAACGCAGGGGAGCGCAGGTCGAAACCGCCCGTGTGTAAGGGCCCTATCTCTTCCTATCCCTAATGTGCATATGCAAAGTAGAGTTTGGATTCAGTTAGGGATACACTGAATCAACTATTTGGGATTTGGCCGAATACCGAATCCGCATTTGCAAATTACAGGCAGGAAAGGAAAAATTGGAAAAAGAATGTTTTATTTCCTTGTTTTGAGATGAAAAGTCACGATTTCCCTTCCCATGCCTGGATTCACTGCATCCCTAGATTCAGTTCAGTATTTGCCTGAATCTTTCAAAAAGAATTTGTGATTAGGCCAAATCCCAAAATATTGGATTTCATGCATCTATATTCAGTACTGCAGAATATGTTGGTGCTTAGAAAATATGCGAATAATGACAATACCTAGTACTCATGTTGAACATTTGCAGCATTAAGAAGAACTAAACCCTAAAAACGAATAGGGCTAAAAATGCCATGTTTTATATACTGAACTTATTGCTCCAGCCTAAAGTTTCAGCTTCTCAATAGTAACAATGATCCAGGACTTCCAACTTGTCACAGGGGGTCACCATCTTGGAAAGTGTCTGTGAACACTCACATGCTCATTGGGCTCTGAGCAGCTGTTGAGAAGCTGAAGCAATAAGTTCAGTACATTTATATTTGTCTGCATGTCTCCAAATGCAATCTCTGCCTTTAATAATCCTGGTAGTTATGCAGACTGAGTAGGTTGATGTGATCCCATATTTTACACAAATATCACAGTGCCTCTGATACAGTTGTCAAACACAAGCTTGATATCACTCCAGGAAAGAACAAAAGCTAGCACAAAGGTCTTGCCAACATTGTCATTTGGAATGTCTTGGCTGGAGAACAGACACGTGTAACTATTTCTTCCGAAGCTTATAGCTCCTCCCTTGGTTGCACATCAGTTAAATAGTGGTTTCACACCTGCGTGGCTCATCAGCTGTTGTGAAGGCTAACTACCATCATCCTCAACCAACCCAATGGGAGCTACAGTTCAATGCAAGTTGAATGACTACAGCAACATGTTATATGAGTTGCAAACAAGAAAATAACCTGAAAATAAGAGATGCCAAAAATTTCTCATACAGCTTACTCACCAAAATACCTTATTATTCTTATGATTAGTCTCTGAGGATCTAACAGCAATAAGAACATTCTCGAATTAACAAAAAGTTGCAATAACTCCAGATATCCCCCAGGGCAGGCCTGCATAATCAATTCATACTTTATTGCCAATATAGTATCAGCTTGACCTTTATTTAGCATGTACACATAGGCAAGAACAAGTTCCCTGAACCTCCATTTTTCATAAATCATTGTCAAGTATTTGAGGTAAAACAAGGATTTGGCAATATAACTGATACTTGGAAAAACAACAGCAAGCTCTTAAAATACAGTACTAAGAATATGGAGATGAGCTGCTAGTAAATCTGCTGACCACTACTGTGTCAAATCCTCAAGGCAATCGGCAAGTGTAATATGCTGGTTGCAAATGGCGATATCCATCAACTTAATACTAGGTATTTTGTAACACAGGTGCCAATTCGTTCCAGTGCCATAACCAAAAGTAACCATTTACTTTCAGACTAGCAGCAGCTCACACAAAGCTAACTACTGTATTGATTACTTGCTATTGCACAGGACCTATATTTCACCCCAGTTAGTAATAGAGGGATAATGTTGGTTACATATAGAACAGCCTTCAAGTGATCATTAGTGATGAATGGAACTGTCCCGTTTTGCTTCGCAGAAAAATTTGCAAAATTGTCAATGGCCATTTTTTCTTATGGTGACTTTTTTGTCCTAATGTATTAGTCAATGGGCATTTTTTTTATGGTGCCTTTTGTGTCCTAATGTATTAGTCAATGGGTGTTTTTTTGTTATGGTGACTTTTTTGTCCTAATGCACTTAAGTCAAGGAGCGTTTTTTCTTACGGTGGCTTTTTCCTCGAAATGCATTATAATGGGCTTTTTTTCTTATGGGTGTATTTCGCGGCAAAATTTTCCACGACTAATTTCTGCCACAGTTTTGTGAGAAAATTCAAACATGGTGAAATTCAGAATTTTACTGCAAATCCATGGCTGATGAAATAGAATTCAAAATAAAAGTAAATACAAATTGCAATTGTAATATCAGCATTGCACTTTCAGACAAAACTAACCTAAAAGCTGATATAGCTATAGGTTTTAGCAACGGTCCAGAAGGCCCCACAGAGACAAAAATGTTAATAACTTTTCATTCCAGCCAAAATGTCACAGTGTCTTTTACAAGTCCATGACCTTGTCAACCCCCTTTATTTGCCCGAACTTTTATACAGCTTGACCTAGCTACAGTCTATGTTACCCATAAACATTATTTTAACTTGCTACAAAACAAAATCCGCTTTTATAAGAGGAAAACAAAACACTTCCTGAAAGTCTTATTAGTACAGCAATTGCTGCTTTATATTTGCTTTATGGTGTCTACAAGGGGACACAGTTAAACATATGCTATTTCTGTAGGCATTTAAGCCAAGGGTGATTACTTTGTTTTGAAGCTTTTACAATTTTTTGTATCCCTTGGCAGACCCTGGTTTTCCAGCTATTCTTGAAGTAAAGCTGCCAGCATCAATCAAAATCTAAAGCAAAATGATGGGAATTGTAATGCAAAAAAAACCATGTGCTGGCAAAACATTTCCAGCAGCCCCAAGTTCTAGTTTATATATATTCCCTTGCACATTGCATAGTCCTATGAACCCTTTCTGTGAGTTGTAAGACAAGTCTGATCATGAACTAAATTAATAACTATGCATTGGGCCCAAAGGCGATAAGGGCCCTTCTGAGCTCACATAAAAATTTAGTGACTGAATGAGACGAGTGTAGTGGTGGAGGACAAAGACAAAACTTATTCTGATCCATTTTCTACAATAAACAAACCCAATGTGAGAATCACCCTATGGAAATGAATTCACATTACTGTATTCACATTGCGGACGCTTCTAAGGAAAGTTAGGTGAAGATAAGGGCACTACGGCAATTATAAATCAAACAAATAGAAAACATTCCATAACGAGAAGAGCTTCCTTTAGCACTGGAAAACATCCTTTCACTCAGCAATGCTAGCCCAGACTATAAACTTCATGTTGTTAGCATGCTTTGCCCTTTATGTTAGTCTCAGTCTTTTAGCAACAGCCTCTTTAATTGCTTTCTCCACATCTGCAAGTCTTACAAGTGTATGTCACACACTCTGCCAAACTGGAACTCTCACCAGTGACAAATACTTCAACCATAATTAGGTTCATAACATCAGGTTCATTATAACAAATAGGGAAAAAAAACACTCTCACCAAATCGCATAGCTGCTTTTTTGAGGTTTGAAATCAACCCAAATCAAGGGTGCCACAAACTTTAGAAATAAGCAATTTTTCATGCCTACATGAAATATAAACAGCATATCAGTCAGTGTACCACAGGGCCCCTTATGCCTTTTGCCCCAACTGCATACTCTATTTAGTAACGCACCTGGGCCCTCCAACTCCACTGTTTATATGTATACATGTAAAACATAAGGTTTAATCAATAAATAGATGTTTTTCATTCTAGCTTCAGTGAACTGCTTTTAAAGGTGTTAATTGAACTGCAATATTCATACAACATGGGAATTAAACTGGCAGATGTATTTAGTTTACATGATAAAATGATTGTCTTCTTGATCTGGACATGATGCACACCACTAAGTAGACCCAAACTTTCTGCAGGCAGATGTACCCTGGTACCCTTTTCTATTTTGTGAGAGCACAGCTTGAATAGGAAAGGTTACTCTGGTGCAAACACTGCTTTCCTCTGCCAGCATCTCAACAGTTCCGACTAGTGGCCACAAGAGAAGCAGCAAATACCTAAACGATGGATAGTCACTGGGCAAATGTACTGATGTACAGGCACTGCATATAAAAACAGCTTGAGGATAAATACTGGGCTGAATGCCTGTTAATAGACATTTCACAGTAGATAATTATGTATCTACAATGAACAGGCAATATGTAAAATATGTACAAGGCAATAGCCTCACGCTGGGTGACATATAAGGGCAACTATTAATTCCAATTTACACTGCAATGAAACCATACCCATATACAATAAATATTGCACAGTTGAAAATATTGCACAGTTATATTTACTGGACATAATACTGCATGACAGAGGCACGTCACACTAAATGTTAGTTATTTTTCCCTTTGTGCAAGCTACATTATAATAGCAGCTGAGCTGAATGTAAACAAAATCCATCCTGCTGATGATTATAGTCCGGTGTACATCTAATGCATCAGCACTCACTGTAAGCCCTACAGAGCAGTGACGGCAAACCCAGTTGTTTATAAACAACACACTAAGCATCTCACATCTGCATCTGGCTGCCATTGGATAAAGGGAGTTTTAGTTCAAAGGCAGCCCTGAGATGGTCAAGCTAATGACTATTCCCTCCTCACTAATACACTGCAAACCAGGGGCACCCAACTACCGGGTCGTGGCCCACTCCCGGGCCGCGGACATACCTGTACTGGGCCTCCGGGCCGAGTCTGCATTTGATGCGGATGCACTGAATTTGAATCCCAGGCACCGAATTTGACACAGATGCACGGAGTTTGATGAAGTGCGCATTAAATTTGACGCTGGGGCAAAAATGGTTTGGGGAGTGCTTCAAGTAAACAACTTGCAAGGTTCCATTTGGGGAGGGTTGGGTCTGCTTCACAATGGTACTATAAAGCCACTACCAGACTGATCCTTATTAAAGTAGATTACATTGTCAGCGCTGCACTGGTTTACAGTATCCAGGGCTACACCAGAGATTAGGGAGCCAGAGTTACACTTAAGGTGGCCATACAGGGGCCGATAAAAGCTGCCGACAGACTAAGTCGGCAGCTTATCGGCCCGTGTATGCCGCCCTCCGACTGGCTTTCCCGATCGATATCTGGTCAAAAGTTGGCCAGATGTCGATTGGGCAGGACTAAAAATCCTGTCGGATCGCGTTCGTTGATGCGGTCCCGCGATCCAACCGCCCATATGGCCTCCGCTATGATCCAATCGTTGGGCTCTAGGGCCCATGATCAGATCAGCCCGATATCTCCCACCTCAAGGTGACATCGCCAAACGAGTGGATCTCTCAGTGTATGGCCATCTTAAATTTATATAGCCAGCACTAAAACAGCTTACAGTCTACAACCATAGCTACACCAGAACTTCCACAGCTACACAAGGTTCCAGTATCCAGCCATAGTTAAAACAGAGCTTCCATAGGCAGCAATGCTACACACAGTGTCGGACTGGCCCACAGGGATACCAGGAAAACTCCTGGTGAGCCAAGGTGTCAGTGGGCCCTCATGCTGCTAAACTTTTGGCCTATTTCATGGCCATTCCCTATGTCTATGAGAACAAAGAGGCTAAATAGATGGAAAAATTGATTATAGTATGTAAAGAAAACAAACTAGGACAAGGATGATCGAGGAGATGACTATTAGTGCTGAGAGTGGCCCCATGGTCTAAGGTTTTATGGTGGGCTCCTGGTGTCCCAGTCTGACACTGGCTACACAGCCCACATCCACAACAGATGGAGGCAGTGATGATAGAAGGGTCCAGTGCTGGGAGCCGGACAGGTTGCAGCAGCTGCGGAGGGAGCGGATCACTGACCTTCATTCTCTCAGGAGAGTGCCCACAAAACAGGCACGAAGCTGTCAACAATGATTATTCACTATTAATTCCACAGCACAAACTGTGCAAGTTAGTGCTAAGTAGATGACTTACACTTGCCTATGGCATAACAACTGAATTAAAGATATGACAAAGCGAATGTCCTGTACCTTTTCCCCGTTCTTTAGCGAGACTCAGTAGGGAAGATCGCCGGCCAGCTCCTTGGCTACAAAGTGCTCCCGTTTAGAAATGAGATTGGTAGATAGAGAGAATGAATGTAAAGGTCCAGGCTGTGTGCTCTTCGATCTGGACAATGAGGATCTGCTAGTTGACTTCTTGCGTGCGGAGTCTATATGTTTTCTCAGTAGCTCCCCCTCTCTGCCTCTCAGAGAAGAAGAAAAAAAAACTGGAAGGGTTTTATCCCGGAGATCCTTTTATAGATTGACTGGCTGAGCCGTACAGGAAAGGTTACTATCGGTCATAGCCGCCTGCTGTCTCTCTCTCTGTGTTTATATGGCTCAGTCAGTCAGAGGAAGCACGTGTAGCCACGCTCCGCCCCTTAAGTGGGCGACTTCATTGGGAGCTTGGCCTTGTTTAATGCAGCTGTGAGCACCGAGCTGCCGTGGCGCAGACTTGTGGGTAGCGCTGAGCTACTGAGAAACAGATGGTACCCAGATATATCAGACTTGTTATTACTCGGCGCTCTGTTAACACTGAATGAAGAGGCTGTACTTGCAGACTGTGTAGTGTGTAGCTGGAATTTATTTAGGGAACCAAAACCTAAAAAGTGATGTCCAGACAAGCATAATAAATATTATTGGAACTGATGGAGCCCATGTCTGTTCATCCTTTTGTTAGTTTTGCTTCAAACTCCCCTTTCACATTTAGTCAGAGGTCCCTTAGCTCATGACAAGTTTACAGATATACAAACCCAACCTATTGTAGGGCATAGCGTGGCTACCTTTTGTGGGAAAAAATACCGGCAGGGTCGTATTTACCTAGCGAGCGCACCTAGGCCCGCTGTTTGTCGCTAGGGTTGCCAAGTGGCCGGTATTTTTAGTGGTTGATCCCAATGTTATTAATAGGAACAAAAGATAAATGTATAGGAAGGCCGGTATTTTAGAGAAAAGGTGGCAACCCTATTTGTCGCCCCTGTCCCCTCCTTTTTATTTGCTCACATTTTCATCATGGGGGACTAGGGTTGCCACCTTTTCTTGAAAAAAATACCGGCCTGTGGGTGTGGTTGGGCAGCATGCCACCCCCTAAAATCCTGCCGCCCTAGGCCCAGGCCTAGGTGGCCTCTCCACAAATCTCCAGCCAGGTGGCAACCCCAGTAGGGAATCAAATCAAAATGCTTTCACCAAAATTGAAGGAACAGTAACAGCAAAAAAATATGGAATCACAATATAATGTAGTATTGTCGCACACTGATAAAACCGTGTATTTGCTTCAGATAAACACCTAAAATTTATATAAACAAGCTCCTGTGTAGCCATTCAAGCACAGGATACACAGTAGATAACATATAAGTTCTGACGAATCCGATTGTATACTACAGAACTTATCTATAATTTGCTGAGTATCCTGTGCCTTTCTCCTTTTTCAGCTTTAAATGACTGCCCCCATGGCTATACAGCAGCTTATTTATATAACTATATTACTGTTGCTTAGGGTTGCCACCTTTTGTTAAAAATTTTACCGGCCAGCGGGGGACGGGGTAAAAAAGGGGCGGGTGTGCAGTAAAAAGGGGCGGAGCGTGACGTCACAGGGACGGAGCCACAACGAGCGATCGGCTGAAGACGGCGAGAAAAGTACGTTTTAATTGGAATTAAGGCAGGGCAAGGGCCTTTTTTAAAGGGGTATTACAAATTTACCGGCAGCTACATTGCCGGTAAATTTGAAATACCGGCCCTGGCCTTGGCTGGTGTTTTACCGGCTAGGCCGGTAAAATACCGGCCGGGTGGCAACCCTACTGTTGCTGAAGCAAACACACCAGTTGTACCAGTGCAGAGCAACAGGATATTATATTTTCAGTACTTTAAAATTCTTTCTTTTTGTGTTGTTACTATTCCTTTAAAGTGGTGGCTAACTTTTAAAGGGATCCTGTCATGGGAAAAAAAAAATTTCTTCAAAATGCATCAATTAATAGTGCTGTTCCAGAAAAATTCTGCATTGAAATCCATTTCTCAAAAGAGCAAACAGATTTTTTTATATTTCATTTTGAAATCTGACATGGGGCTAGACATATTGTCAATTTCCCAGCTGCCCCAAGTCATGTGACTTGTGCTCTGATAAACTTAAATCACTCTTTACTGCTGTACTGCAAGTTAGAGGGATCTCACCCCCTCCCTTTCCCCCACCCAGCAGCCTAACAAAAGAACAATGGGAAGGTAACCATATAACAGCTCCCTAAGATAATAGCTGTCTGGTAGATCTAAAAACAGCACTTAATAGTAAAAACCCATGTCCCACTGCGTACTATTCAGTTACATTGAGAAGGAAAAGCAACAGCCTGCCAGAAAGCAGTTCCTTCCTAAAGCGCTGGCACAAGTCACATGACCGGGGCAGCTGGGAAATTGACAAAATGTCTAGCCCTGAATATAAAAAAATCTGTTTGCTCTTTTGAGAAATGGATTTCAGTGCAGAAGTCTACTGCAGAAGCACTATTAACTGATGCATTTTGAAAAAAGCATGTTTTCCCATGACAGGATCCCTTTAAAGGACAAGGAAAGCCCAATGCAAATGCTGTCTCATATGAAAAACCTAACTACAATACCTTCAAAAACTATGTTAAATTACCTGAATTCACTCCCATTTTTGTGCAGAATAAGCTTGTTTAAAAAAATACTGCCAGCTACTTCAATCTCAATCACCTATAGAGCTGTGCTATGGACAAAGTCTACTATTTTGTGCTGCAGTGATTCAGAGCTTTCTAATGAACGTGGCACCATTTAAAGGCAGTTTGACCGAGTATCACATTCAGGGCTGGATTTACATAGAGGGCGTCCCTAGACCCACTGCCATTAGTTGCCCCTGTCCCCTCCCCTTTGTTAATGCAAGTTTTCAACATGGGAACTGGAGCAATGGAGATCGGCACAAGGGAGATTTAAAAAATGATTGTATCTCCTGTGCATCCCCAGTGTTTTTAACTCGACCGCCCCTAGGCCAGAGGGTCCTCACATTACCCCCCCTTGCATGCGTGACACTCGCGTTTGTGATGATGTCACCGATGATGTTCACGCTGGCTTTTGATTCAACACTTCTGAATGTATTAGAGAGAGAAGGCTACTGCCTGCGGTATGGCTGAAATCAGGCAGTGTATTTCAGCCAGCTGATTTAGGCCCCTGTGTGGCCCTAGCCTAAGAATACTTGTATTATCTCTACCGCACACCTTCCTTCCACTGACCTGCAGAAGTGGTGCTGGTCCACCGTCGACCCGGCCGGGTCTCTTAGCAACCGTAAAAATGAAAGGACGGTCCGCACACACAATTTTAGCAGTCGGGGAGTGTTCCCCTTTTAATCATGCCACCTTTATATCAACGTTTCGGGGGAAAAAAACCTCCCTTCTTCAGGATAAGGGAGGTTTTTTTCCCCCAGAAACGTTGATATAAAGGTGGCATGATTAAAAGGGGAACACTCCCTGACTGCTAAAATTGTGTGTGCGGACCGTCCTTTCATTTTTATGGTTCCTAGCCTAAGAATGACTGTTTGCAATTGAAGTTATGACTCAATGACTATTTCAATACCTGAGTACGGGCAACATGGGGCAAAGGAAGAGCAGTGATCTCTCCATAATACTGAAACAATGTGTTATTTAGCTCAATAAAGCACCTCTAACAACTCTGATATAGCTGTATTGTATCAAACAACTCAGAGTGCTCAGTCAGGGGCCACAGGACATGACACAACTCTAAAAGTTGCATCATGTATCTGACCAGCCCCCAGTCGTTATCATACATTTCACAATATCCCATATATCTACTTTTAATACATATTGTTTTTTTCAATTCAAAATGGGGATCAAAATGATAATGGCTTAGTTTGCTCTTTACACATCTGTGTTCCGAATTATGTAGTAGAACTTGACCTTTAAGATTCATGACAAATTATTATTTTCTTTTGTATTGCTTTAATTTCCCTCGGTCACCTCTCATTTCACCAAAAGATTGTGCTGTGCCTGTGTATAATTAAGAAATGGCCCTACAAGAAGGCAGAATGTGTACTTCATCTCAAGCAAAAAAAAAAAAAGTTGCAGAGGATTTTTCTATAAGGGTAGAACTACACAAGCATTTTTCATCTGATCGACACCCGACGATAAGACATAGGCAACAAAATGCATGCATCAAATTATAATTGAACTGAATGAAAAGTCGCAGGTTGCTTACTGCGTCCACATCTGGCACACGTGTCATGTCGAATCTAATGTAGTTCTTACCTGCGACTTTTCATTCAGTCCAATTATAATTTTGTCTGTGTCTCTGTCTGATTTGTCGCCTGCATTGTGTCACCGGGCTGTGATCTGACGAAAAATGCTTGTGTAGTTCTACTACTGTAAAGCTTATATGGCCAGTTTTCAGTAGCACTGGAACTGCCTTAGGGTAGAACTACACCTGCGATAATGGTCCACTTTCCTCCATTTTGACCTGATGCAAGGAAGTACAGGCAGCATGTTGGATGCATGCAGCGTCTACATCCAACAGTCGTGTCGGATACACGCTGCAACAATATCCAATAGTCCCATTACTTACCTTGTATTTGGCGCATCCTACATGACGCCTGTGATTCTTGCGCCAGGACAGAAGTAAGCACCAATGTCACCTGTGTAATTCTACCCTTAAACATAAGGCTTCTGTCTTGCATGTACTACATTCTGGTTAAATTCTTCAGCTCTTTCAAAACATAAATAAAACATTCCGTTATAAGTTCTCTGATTTTATGGAACCCTGACTGCAACCTTTTAATCAGGCGTTTTTTCAAGGTGTTATATGCTTATATATCAAAGCAAAGACAGAGGCCTTAACCATTTGAAAATGTCGTTTTAAAATTACTGTCAAAGGGGTTGTTCACCTTAAATATAGCATAATGTAAAGACTGATATTCTGAAACAACTTGTAATTGGTTTTAATTTTTTATTATTTTTGGTTTTTGAGTTCTTTAGCCCTTTATTCAGCAGGTCTCCAGTTTGCTGTACAGGTATGGAATCTGTTATCTGGAAAACCCATTATCCAAAACGCACTGAATTACAGAAAGACCATCTCCAATAGACTCCAAATTAATCCAATTTTTTATTGTAATAAAACAGTACCTTGTACATGATCCAAACTAAGATATAATGAATCCTTATTGGAAGCACAATTAGACTATTGGATTTATTTAATATTTACATGATTTTCTTGTATACTTAAGGTACGAAGATCCTAATTACAAAAAGCCACAGGTCCCAAGCATTCTGGATAACAGGTCCCATACCTTTATCAGCAATTTAGTTGTTTGGATCCACATTAGCTTAGCAACCATGCATTGATTTGAATAGTGGGCCCAAATAAAAATATGACTAATAAAAAGTAGTAATAACAATAAATATGTAGACTTACAGAGCATTTGTTTTAAATGACGACCATTTGAAAGCTGCAAAGTAGTGACGTGCGGGCCGGCCCGATACCCGCCATGGGCCGTTCACATTAGAGCAATGGCACATGGGAGATTTTTTGTTAGTGTAATTTCTAGCTCAGCATAATATTTGGAGTAGTACCCTATCCATCTAAATGGCAATTGGCTGGACCTGCAGGTTCAGTAGACTGTCACTCAATATCACTGACAACTGAAATTTTAAGCAAAAATTACCTGACCTGGCAGGTCCAGGCCAGGACTTTGTTGCCCACTTGCCACTTGCCAATCAGTTGATGACAAAATGCCCAGAATAATACCCACTGTACAGGGATACAAAATATGCTGAAGCTATATAAATAAATATTGATAATGTTAATAATAATAATAATACATGCCTGGTATCCAGACCTATTATGTAAATGTTTCTATGTTTAGTCTCCACAGAAGAAGTGATAACAAAACAATTGTCAATTGTGAGGCAATATTTTGCAGTTTCTGTTCAGTCTTCTGAACTGGCTGGATTGCTACATAGTAGTTGGACAGGTGTATATTATGCACTCCACTACTTAGTGTGGTTATTTTGTTTCTTGTTTAGTTCTGTTCAGTCTTTGCAGAAGTAGCAGCAGCAGCTACTTCAGTAATACTATTTGAGAAACACTAAAGAATGCATTGCAAGAAAACCGATATTAGGGATCCATCATACAAGGTCCAATATCTCAATGTGTGGATGGTGCCATAGTGATCTCAATCACCAGTTAATGAAACATTAACACCAAAACATTTTAAGTTTTTTTAAAGTAATGCAAATATAATGTTCTGCTGCACTGCACTGTTAAAACCGACGTGTTTGCTTCAGAAATTCTACATAGAATAGTTTATATAAATAAGCTGCTGTGTAGCCATGGGGAAGCCATTCAAAGCTGAAAAAGGAGAAAAGGGACAGGATTCACAGCAGATAATAGGTAACCCCTGTAGCATACAAGTCCATCAAGTTCAACCTTTTAACTTTTTAATCTGACTAACTGGTAGTTTATCCAGAGGAAGGCAAAAAAACCCCATCTGAAGCCTCTCCAATTTGCCTCATTGGAGGAATAAATTCCTTCCTGACTCCAAAAGGCAATCGCACTAGTCCCTGGATCAACTTGTGATATGAGCGATCTCTCATAAACCTGTATTCCCTTACTTGCTAAAAAGCCATCCAACCCCTTCTTAAAGCTATCTAATGTATCAGCCTGTACAACTGATTCAGGGAGAGAATTCCACATTTTCACAGCTCTCATTGTAAAAAACCCCTTCCGAATATTTGGGTGGAACCTCTTTTCTTCTAATCGGAATGGGTGACCTTGTGTCATCTGGAAAGACCTACTGGTAAAGCATTAGAGAGATTATAATATTATCCCCTTATATATTTATACATAGTTATCATATCACCCCATATTCTAGATGTGGCCTTACAAGTGCTCTATAAAGTGGAAGAATGACCCCCTCCTCCCCAGACTCTATACCCATTTTAACACAGCTCAAGATCTTATTTGCCCTTGATGCTGCTGACTGGCATTGCTTGCTACAGCCAAGTTTATTATCTACAAGGACTCCAAGGTGGCTACAAAGCAGCTTCTTTATATAAACTATTGTAGAATTTCTGAAGCAAACATGTCTGTTTTAACAGTGCAGTGCAGCAGTACATTATATTTGCATTGCAAAGACTTTCATTTTTTGGTGCATTCCAACTTTAATTTCAGCTCTTCCAGGAAAAGAATGAATGTGGAAGTTTAATTTATGGCACATGTGATTTGTTTAATGTGTCATTAATTACACATTTTCGGTTATTATAGTCACACCCGTTTGTCTCGTTCATCAAGCAAAACCATGAATATAGTTTAGTCACATATACCTCACTGCTGAATTGTCAAACAAAACCCATAAGGATTAAGTAATTAAATATGGGCTATGTTTTTTTAATACAGGCATGTAATATTGTATCTAGATTTCTTGGGAAAGCTTTCCACATAAGGGTTTTTTTCCCAAAATTTAGAACACAATATGGTACTGTATCTTAAGGCTACTAAACAATATATAAACATTAAGCAAAATTTCTCATTATATTAAAAATAAAAACTCAGCCTAACTCCCAACCATGAATTGGCTTGATTGATTGAAGAATCCAAATGAAAATTCTACATGTGGGAAAAGGCTTGATAAAATCTTGGAAATTTTGATTTAAATTTTAAAAGGGGACATCTGACATTGACTTTTACATGACTTCGAGAGTTTTTAGAGGGAGTATTTCAAGTTTGGATTTTTAGCAGCTTTGGAGCATAATATATTTGAATCCGCCCCCCTTTAAATAACTGAACCAGAAAAATTTGAGGCTTAAAAAATACACCCATAAAAATGCCAATTTGATTTGTTTGGATTTAAGCTAGCTTGGTGAATAATTGTGCTGCCAAAAGTTACAGTATGTCTTTATACAGCCTGTGAGCAAACATTTACGAGAATTATAACACCACATTTAATACAAAACAAGATAGGGTATAGAAACAAGATAGGCAATGTTGCATTCACACAGCAAGTTAATAATTTAGGCTTGGGTAAGTGTGAACCCTGATACAGAAAAAAGCTAAAGAAAACACATCAAGAAAAAAAAATATTCCTTTTGTTTTTAATATTTTGTATAGACAAATAACAAAGGAATTATTGTATTGGAGATTTCAAGGACTATAAAAATAGTTTAGTAAAAAAAAAAGAGTATTATAGTGGCAAAGTGATGGGATAATACTGAGGTTGTAATATTCTCAGGACAAAAATAATGCTTTCATTTGGAGAGTTGATTTATTCCAATGTAATTCCAATGATATACTGAAGCAAGCATTCTTTTTAGTCAGGACTACTGGCTACTGAATGCAATTATTTCATTGGCTTTTTATGAATATAATCCTCACACATACTGCAAGCCCTTCCAGCTGTATCCGAGAGGCCCGTGGCTTCAGTTCGGTCCATTAATTTACACTGGGTAAATTTTAATATGGGTAATAACCCATGGCAACCAAAGTTTTACTTTAATTGTTCTACCTGCAGCTGATTTATATAGGTTGATATGGTTATATGGTTGATATAGGTTATGGTCCAGTACTGATAAATCTTAAATGTGCTGCACTGCAAACAGTGGCATAACTACATGTTGCTGGGCCACAGCAAATTATCTTTAGGGCCCCCAATATATCCAGATGTTGCCCTGTTTTACCAATATACCGTATTCTATATTGAAATTGATCCTTAATTAGGGCCTTTGGGCCCTTGTACCCCCTTGGCCCCCCTAGTGCTAAGTGCAAAAATAGGGCAAGGCCAATATTTTAAAAATATTTAAAACAATATTTGTTCAAGTCAAGTTTCTGAATTAGATTCATGACCCCAAAATTAGTTTAGACTGAGTGATGGGGACCCAAATAAATTGCAAGGGGACCAATATGTGGTTCAGATATTTAAGTTAAAGGAACCTTATCTCAGGGCAATTTACCCTAAATTGCTCCACAGTCGGGGCAAAATGCAAAAAAGTAGCTCATTAATTTCAATGATCCAAGCAACAATAGCAATATGCCTATAAACTAGCCATGAGCAATGGTTGTAATGCTTCCTGTAATTTGCATTAATGCTTTTCTAGTTGGTTAGCATTGTTGCCTTACAGCTCTACAGTACACTCAAATTTCAAAGGAGTGTGTATGTTCCCCCCATTTTTTGGAGCTTCTGGGACCTTCTGTCATTAAGTTCTATGACTGGGAAACAGGGGGGTCACAGGGTCAGCTTCCTCTATTGCCAGAAAATCCCACCTCCCTACCCATTTTTACTAAATGTTTGTGTGCAACTGCACAGCAGGCAGCGGAGGAGGCAAATTGTGCTTAGTGGGCCCCATCAAATTTTTTTTGTAGGGAGGGGCCCAGTGCCTGCTTGTTTTGCCACTGCCCTTGATCAATCCAGAATGTGCTCAGGACCTTACTTAAGCATATTGCAACTACCACCACTTCAAGTACTGCTTTGTACTAGGCTACCCAATTTCACAGTGTGGGTTCCAATGGGATTTTTTGTACCAAATAAACTGATGGTCCTTTAGTGGCCTCTTGCTAGAGTTTTAAAATTATGTTTACAAGTACAAATTTGCACCATACAATAAGATTTTTGTAGTAACTGTAGTTAATTAGTTAAAAGGGCTTTCTGATAAACCCTTTCTGATTTCCACCATTGGTCTATATGACACCAATTATATTTAATGCTACATCTAACTGTTGTGAGTCAGCTATTGATGCCAGGTTCACTGCTGGCTCCTAAGAAACCCAGACCAATACTAGGTTGAGCTTGTATAATTTTCATTGCAAAAAAAACAACCAATATTTGACAAGATTTAAAGGAAAAGTAAACCCTCAGAATTGTTTCCTTTGCCGATCTTTTTCACAGCTCCGCCACTGGATCAACTCAAGATAAAATTAGTGCTTTTAGTGCTTGCTTCAAAAGGTAAAATGAATTAAAATTAGGTGCAATGGTGTTTTCTTAAATCAGTAAAAATCACCCTGCAGAAGGCAGTATGTTTAGCAAGAGGGTGCCCAGACAAATTCCAGCAGATATGGTGTCCTTGGCTGGAGATATCAGAAACCGCGAGTTACTAGATATATGAAATAGCCCAGGTCCGAGTCAACTCCCAGGAAAGGGTATAAAGGTTAAAGGCCCAATTGTGCAGGATTGTATCTTTGTGACCAATTTCACCTGACAGTTGTAAGACATCTTTATGGTTCTTTTTCTTCTGTACTTCTGTGTTTTGAAAATGTTAATAAAAAATACATTTTATAAAAATCAGGTTTTCTCCACTCTCTGGTGGAAGGGCCAACTTACAAGATTCCTGATTTCAAAACAGCATATCAATATCAACTCCAAGCTATTCCTTTTTCTGTAAAGACATTAAAAAGCACTTTGTTTGACTTACAGTAATTATAATTAGAAGCACTTTGTTTGACTTAATTATAATCTTAAGCACCTTGTAGAAATCACTATAGCACTTTAAAAAACACACAAAAAATCTGAGCATAGAATTTCTATCATTCAAGACACACACAGATTAGTGTTGTAACACTTTGGTGACTGCACGGAATATTAATAATATTGCACTAGGTTCTGTTATTTGTTTTTTTCCATAGCTTGTGGTGCTGATTTTTAAATGTAGCTTGTCTGGTTTTCAGACTGATCTGATATTCAATTTTTTTTATAAATTAAGAAATCCAGGACTGTAAAGTCAATGATATGGTGATCAGCAAATTCGCTATTGCCATTCTATAGCCCTGCCACTGATGTCACTGACCCGCCTACAAACTTTCCCCCATCCCTGATGGCAAAAAACCCTCCCATCATCACCCATCATGCTCCCCCTAACACTGACTATATTACCAAACTTTTCCTAGGCACTTAGGTAGATGCCAATAGTTGTAGGGCTATTCATTTATGCAAACAAGCACATACCAGTAAAGCAGTAAATTCTACCAGCTCCCAACCTCTCAACAGGTGCAGGTTAAAACTCTATTTTAGTGCATCTGTATGGAGCTTAGCACACAAAAACACCATTTGTACCAATACAATTTTCCACTTTCTTCTCAAAGACATTTAGCTATAATGTATAATGCACGTCAACCAGACTACCCAAATTGCCAAATAATTGTTGTAACTGTCAAAAAGTCTAATTAATTATATTGGTATTTTATTACAACTATAAAGTCAGAACTTCAAGACTGTAATACAATTATTTAGGTCTCCTTTTAATTGTTTGGTTATAGTGATATTCATGTATCGCAGGGGTTAATATTCCACAACAATTACATGCTATGTGCAATTGTCATGCATAGTGCCACAGTCTAATTGCAGAGACATGTGCAATAGTTTTCTAACTAGTCAGCAGGATATTCAGAAATGACACATGAAGGCATGCCATACCACATTGTATTTAAAAACAAAAACATAAATTATGCCACTGTATAGCATCCCTTTAACCATTTTAATACTGTTTTGGACCAAAAGGAAAAGGTTTACATTCCAGACCAATGGCTTTAATTGTTTGAAAGCAAAAAAAAAGGACCACTTTGCTGAATTGAAACCCAAAACAACAGCACTACAAGACATAAGTACTGACCAATTCTGCCCTCCATATTAACCAGTGTGATGTGATGAATTTGTTCAAAATGGGCACCATTGGTTGTGTGTTATTTATATAGAGCCAACCCATTTTACACAGTGCTTTAGAAGTCCATATATAATTCATATTTGTCCCTGCTCTAGTGGAGATTACAGTCTAAGGACCCATCACATTGATTCACAGGTTACTGGTCCAGGGCCGCTCACCTTGCCTCAGGCGGCACGGAGCGGCCAGTTACCAGGGGCGGCAGACCACCTCTGGTAACTTTAAGAGCCGAATTTCCGTTTTTTAAATCAGAAATTCAGCGCAGCGAGCGCAACATCGCTCGCTGCGCTAGTGATGTGGCCCCTCCTCCACCCACTCCTGCGCTATAAGTTCAAAGTGCGGAGCGGGAGGGGGGGCGGCATCCCCCAGAAACACCCCTGTACTGGTTCCAATTAAGCCTTAATCGTGCCTTAAGCTCTGCCTTTGTCCAAATAAGGTGAATGCAAATATTAGGAAATAGAGCCCGGCACTCGCAGGTTGACTGCAAAAAGTTTTAATCAGGGTCTAGAGCAAGTGCCTGGCTCTAGACCCTATAACATTCAATAGGTCTAGTTTCATCAGAATTAACAGTTCTTTGATGCCAGTGAAGTTTTCTAATATCGTCCTATGCTCAATCCAACAGTGATCTGGTCTCGCCAAGTCCAGACTAAATGTATCATTAAATAATGGAGATCCAGTGGAGAGCAGATTTGTGCAATTTCTTTGTGAAATTATTCATAATGCATGCGTATCTGGTTAAATTAAAAAATATATTAATCCTATCTGCTCTCCAGTGGATTTCCATTATTTCATTATACATCTAGTTTCATCAGAAGTTGATTTATAAACCTGGGAGTATGAATGAAAACAGAACATCATACAAACTCCTTATAGTGTTAGGACCGCTGGCAGTGCCCGTCGGCACATCATACCTTCCCGGTGGTCGAGAATCCAAGATGGCGGCACCCATCGTTTAACATGTGGTTCTGTGACACGTGATGATTACGCCGGCGCAATAACGCCAGCTTGATGATGTCACTCCTGCACCAAGATTCGTAATAAAAGGGCATCCAGGACGCTAAATCCCTGCCCAAGTATAGGTGCTGTTAATTACTATCGGATTGATCTTTGGACTTTGACCCTTGCCTGAAATTTGATCTTGTCTCCTTCTACCTGCCTCTGATATTTGCCTGGATTTCGACCATGATTGTGCCTGAAGCCTTTCCTGTACCTTGAACCTGGACTTTAACCCTAAAGCTTCCTACTTGGTCCTGACTACTCCCACTGGGAGCCGATAGGCCCCCTGACATATAGGTAGTGTCCAGGCAGGAATACAGTACTTACTGTACTGTATATGCAACAAAGACAGTTTCAGTATTTTATGTTTATCCTCTCAGACTAGTATGGATTTGCACCCTGTCTAATCATGTAGTAGTGCTATGCCAGCCATGATGCAGGTTGAGAAAGTTGGTCCATGTAGAATCCATGCTTGATTTCTATATTTCTACCCTGACATTTGCCTCTTTAGGTATAGAGAACAAGGTTGTGATCCCATCCTTGTTGCCAGGTCCAAGCTCTGGAGGTAAATATTGGAAATGGGGGAGCAGCAGCGGGACCTGGTTCCTAGGCTATGTATATTGCTTATTCTGCTCCAATTGTGCCTAAATGTGGCATCTAGTCCTGATACCTTCAATATCTTTAACAGACACTGAAGGTAGCAGTACTCCTGATACCTTCCCCAAACAGAGACTAATATATATATATTATTATATAATATATATATATATATATATATATAGTGACAGGGTGTTTGGAGGAAAATGCATATAAAAGGGTGCAAGAGATGTGTTGCAGCAGGATACTCAGCTCAGGTAGGGTTAATATTCCCTCTCAGCCTGGTAAGTAAGTGGCAGCTGAGAGAGGAACTACCTGGAAAAGTAAAATGGCTGGGTTACCATAATTTGGGGCTCTCCAAACACCTTCTATTGTGGAAGGAAGTATGGTGCTGCTGGGAGAGACAGTGTATGGCAAAAGGTATCTTGCTGCCAGCAAGAGTGTGGCAGAGGTTGGTGAACCTAAATCCCTAGTGTGGAGAAAAGGACTGGCATAGGCTAGTGAGTCTGAGTCCCAGGAGGGGAAGCCATTGTACTTGCCGAACTGTGTTTTTTTGCACTTTGTTGAGCCACGATAAATGGTTATGGCAGGCATTTATCTATGGGGAAATTTTACAGTACCCATGCTATCAACAATCCAGCATGGGATTTACAGAGGTAAGGGCCCGACAGGCGGGCCCAGGTGCCCATCCTGTTCCTGGGCCCACTAGGGAATAGTTACGCCACTGAATTCCCAGTGCTTAATAAACCTGTGTTATATCTGAAGCCTTGGTGCCCCTTTCACTAAGCTCACAATCCTACACTACCTGTCAAATTCCCCCAAATAGTGCATGTGCAGGCCAGTGGCATGTCACAATATATAATACCAAAAAACTGGAAGCACTCCACTGGCATATAAACAAGAGGAATGGGTTTATTGATCCTTCACACACATGGTCCTCCATGTTGGATGGGCTTTAATGCAGGACCATATTCTTTCTATGGTTGGACTACCAAGGTACAAACTATGTAGGCATGCCAATTTGCTACACCCATATGCCCTACTAAATCTCTTCATTTCTAAACTACTGAAAACAAATTAAATACTAGTTTACTTTTTCATTCTCATGTTCAAACCATTCAGTAACTACTGTATATACCTACAAAACTAGTTTACTACTGAATTCTATTGGTGAGAATTTCTTAGGTAGGCAAATTAACTTATCTGACATTCCTTAGGTAGGCAAATTGCTTATTTAGACAAAATGACACTGTGAGAAAATTGCCCATCCCGTCACATATAGGTGCTACACTTCACTTAGGCATCTCTGTGTGATTCAAGTTTTAGTTCAGTCAGCACTCACCCGCCAATGCTTTCAAATGAGCGCTAGTGCCCGTGTCTCGTGGTTCACTATCCACTTCCTTTAAATACATCCAAAGTATGACACAGCACTGCTACTTGAGAAATTTCAATTAAAAAGCCTTTCTCTTGATAAAGGGCCGAGATTAGGCCAGAAACGTTGCATGTTTCGGATCAGAAGCCAAATGTTACAATAAAGGCTTTTTAATTGAAATTTCTCAAGTAGCAGTGCTGTGTCATACTTTGGATGCATCTCTGTGTGATTACCATCAGCTTTGTATAATAAATGTGTTTAGCATGCACAAAGGCTTTGTTCAATTTCCTATTTAATTTGGTACCATATTTTTAGAAAATAACTAAATTATGCAGCATTTAACCAGTGCTGTTTTGAAAGTGGTTAAGTACTAATTAACATTGGACCAAACCATGGTACAGTAATGTTTGACCTGTGTGTAGAGCTTCTTCAGGGTGCTCTGGTTTTATTCCATACTCCAACAACATACAGGCAGGTTAAATGGCACCTGATAAGAGTGACCACTGGCCAGCGACTTATGTGAATTATGTGTAATCTCTTTAAAAGCAGAATATGCTGTTGCGATATAAAGGATACCGATTTATTCTATGAAATATTCCAGTATAGGAAAGCAATGGGGAAAAAAAATAATGGACTGACGGGTTTTATAGGAACAAAATGATAGGGAAGGAGAGACCATCAAATGAGTCTTCCCCAGAAGCCCTCAAGCAAATGCTATCAAGCATCCATGTACCACTTTTTCATATACTATTCACATGTGTCCCCCAGGGGCGATCCAGATCATACCGCCGACTTTAATATGCCGCCCCTTCCCCACAGCGCTCACTTTTTCAGCGAAGGGGGGTCCTCTGCACTAGAAGATCCGAATTTCCTGGTTGAAAATAGGAAATTCGGCTCTTAGTTACCAGGAGCAGCTTTTTTGCCGCCCCTGGAAACGAGGCAGGCGCTGCCGCCTGAGGCTAGTGCCTCAAATCGCCTCATTGGCGGAGTGCCCCTGGTCTCCCCAAAGCATGTACATACTCTGTATACATTGTATATCTTTAACCTGCATATGAACCTGAGTTGGGATTATTTCTTAATGGCTACTACCCTCTCTCTCTCTCTCTCTCTCTCTCTCTCTCTCTCTCTCTCTCTCTCTCTATATATATATATATGTCACTGTGACACAGCTGTGTGGCTAAAAAGGTAAAATGGATGTTACTCATAAGTATTACATCTTCTAATTGTAGACATCTTTATTTTCTTTGTTATTTACCATTTCAATAGCTTTCATATGCTAATGATAAACTTGGTGATAACTATAAGCAAACGTTTTAGAATATTATTATTCCATAGACAAGTGACCCTGTTAAGATATGTATTTATGGTGTGCTCTCATACATCTCTTAAGCAGGATGGCAACAGTCCCAATGGGCTATAAATATATTAATTCTATGTACAGTAATAAGTGGTAAGCTAGAACATGCACTTAGAAAAGTGATTTATAGTAATAGTAAATGGCGTAAGATGAAAGGGACAAAAAGCTCATAAAAAAGGCATTCCACAGACTAAATACTGAGCCAATGCTGGCAGAAAGCCTATGTTTACTGTAACCTTAATACAATAACATTTAGTTTGCTTAGAATTTCTGTTAACAACCAGCTTCACATTACTGACTTCATTGAAAACACAGAAAGTTTTTTACTTTCTTAAGTCAAATGCTGGCAGTAATGGCTGACATTGATTTTCCCTATGACCGATTTGCACTGATTACAGTCAGTCATATTGATTAAAATGATTTACTGACACTGAATTCTATACTACATTAACAAACAATGACTAACCTCCATAGATTACAGTGTCAGTAAATAGTTTTAATCATCATGGCTGGCAAACTTGTAATATAATTTGCTGTAAGTTAGATGCCATGGAAAGTCAGCTCAGGAGGACTGGGGGTGGGACTCGTAATTTTGGCGTGATGTGTTGTGTGCACCCCAGAAAAACTTTTATCACTTCCTGCCTACATTAGCAATTAGAACTGAGGGTAAGGGGAGGGCATGGCAAAACAGCATTTAAAGGGTATGATATCATGTTGCTTTTTTATTGCTTAGTAATGTTCATTCCACCCTATGCATGCATTCTTTATGAAACTTTGGACTTGCTCGTCTTTTACATATCAAATTAATGTTTTAATAGAATATAGTTTCTATGAATTTTCATTCAGTTTCAAAGGAAAAGTAATATTGATAAAAATATCTTCAAAGTCATGACAATTACATTTGATACTGCAATACAAAGTGAGGACCTACAAGTTAATTTACCTGTCTGGTGGATCCTGCTGCTGCACATCCGTGGTGGTGAGTATTTGTGTGCAGTGGCTACAACTACAAAAGAGTGATGTGTGGTACATAGAAAACTGATGTCATCAAATTCAATAACCTCAGAAGAGTTTTTTTTGGAAATATAGAGAAACCACAAATATTTAGAGATTTCTGGAAAAAAATCAAATATTTGATTGTTAATAAATTAACTCGTTAGAGTCGCTGACATTCTGATCTTCAAATAGAGCTGTTTTAAACTGGTAATATCCCAGACCACTCAAAATAGAACATGCAAATTGCTCAAAGGACTAAATACCCCTAAGTCGCTACTTACCCCTCCATGCAGGTCCCCTCCAGTCAGGTTCCCGGCGCCATCTTCTCCAGCGCCGTCTTCTTCCGTCTGCGCTCTTTTACATCTCTTGCCTTGAACAACCTGTCTGATTGCCTCATGTGACCTAACATGTATGGATTGTTTGGTATGTTTGTATGCACCGTGATTCCTAGGATCCCAGAGTGTGGCCCTTGTTTTTTAAAATGGTTTGTTTACAGGAAGCCGGCTTTTACATTTGAGCTGTTTCTGCAACATATTTTGATAGAGACCTTTATTGTTCAGGGGATATAGTTTTTCTTTAAGGCATCCAAGCATGCCAGATTCTATGGTGTGAAATTAGTATTGAAATTGTCTATGTCACAATAAATATAGACCTATTCAGGGCCGGATTGAAGAGGTGGGTGCCCCTAGGCTGCGGGGTCCCAAAGCTGGGCCACGTGGTCCTAGTGCCTGCCACTCGCACCACTCTAGTGAGAGCAGGCGCACCGGAGCATCAAGCAGCTGGGTGGCATGCCACCCTAGGCCCGGGCCTTTCAGGCCTGCACATATTTGACATTCGTGATTACATTCTCTGTAAATAAGCAGAGTCTATGTACCTAAAATTATTGTAACTATATGGGAATACAGATAAAAAGCTCTCATTTTTTTGTGCATTTGAAATTTTATTGGTATTACTATTATATTTCAAATGCTGCCTCATACCTCTCAACTGTCTGGTTTTTAGAGGGACAGTGCCTCTTTTGACTTAAATGGCTTTTGACAGAGAACCCAGAACAACCACCAGGTGTAAATAAGATACTTTGTAACAATTTCTAGATATTCAAATAAAGGTGGCCATACACAGTGAGATCCGCTCGTTTGGCAATGTCACCAAATGAGTTGATCTCTCCCCGAAATGCCCACCTTGAGGTGGGCCCAACGATCTGATCACAACGGAGGAGGTACGGGCGGTTGGATCACAGGACCGCATTAAGTAATTGTAACAATATGAGATAACAGATCCCTTGGGAAAAGTTAGACTCACAGCTTAAAGGGGAATGAAACCCCCAGGTGCAAACTCAAACCCCCCACCCCCCTGAGACAGCCGGTGGACCCTATGGGGGTGCGGGCCCTGGCCCAGTCGCACCCCTACTCCCCCGGTAGTTATGCCCCTGCCTGAAGCATATCCTTGCAAACATTGACTGCCAGTCACAGACACACTCCTGGAAGACTAATAGATGTTCTACAGTTTTTGTTTCTCTTGAAGGGTAATATGTTATGAAAGACACCTTGTTTTTCAGTAGACATAGCCGCTTCAGGTCTGGTTTAACTGTGTACCCAAGTGAACCTAGCACTGACTCATAATAACCTCAGCAAGAGGAAGAAACTGTTCACACAAGCATAACCAAGAAGTGCATTGCTCCCAAAGATTCCCTGTCATAGAACCAAGGCATGCACAAAAGTAACATATAGATCAAGAAGATGAAGGGGTGGGTATTAAAATAGCAACATTGTGTGGGTTAGTGTCTGTATGGGTTAAGGTTTTGTGGGTTAGGTTGGGTGCGGGTTGAGTATTTTTATGTGCCTATGATAATTAGGATTCTTATGTATGGGAAAGTCTGACATATCAGTGTATGGTACAGTGGTGTGAAAAACTATTTGCCCCTTCCTGATTTCTTATTCTTTTGCATGTTTGTCACACAAAATGTTTCTGATCATCAAACACATTTAACTATTAGTCAAAGATAACACAAGTAAACACAAAATGCAGTTTTTAAATGAGGGTTTTTATTATTTAGGGAGAAAAAAAATCCAAACCTGTGTGAAAAAGTAATTGCCCCCTGAACCTAATAACTGGTTGGGCCACCCTTAGCAGCAATAACTGCAATCAAGCGTCTTTTACAGCGCTCTGGAAAAATTTTGGCCCACTCATCTTTGCAGAATTGTTGTAATTCAGCTTTATATTCATGGTTCCATCTATCACAGCAAGCCTTCCAGGTCCTGAAGCAGCAAAACAACCCCAGACCATCACACTACCACCACCATATTTTACTGTTGGTATGATGTTCTTTTTCTGAAATGCTGTGTTACTTTTATGCCAGATGTAACAGGACACGCACCTTCCAAAAAGTTCAACTTTTGTCTCGTCGGTCCACAAGGTATTTTCCCAAAAGACTTGGCAATCATTGAGATGTTTTTTTAGCAAAATTGAGACGAGCCTTAATGTTCTTTTTGCTTAAAAGTGGTTTGCGCCTTGGAAATCTGCCATGCAGGCCGTTTTTGCCCAGTCTCTTTCTTATGGTGGAGTCGTGAACACTGACCGTAATTGAGGCAAGTGAGGCCTGCAGTTCTTTAGATGTTGTCCTGGGGTCTTTTGTGGCCTCTCGGATGAGTTGTCTCTGCGCTCTTGGGGTAATTTTGGTCGGCTGGCCACTCCTGGGAAGGTTCACCACTGTTCCATGTTTTTGCCATTTGTGGATAATGGCTCTCACTGTGGTTCGCTGGAGTCCCAAAGCTTTAGAAATGGCTTTATAACCTTTACCAGACTGATAGATCTCAATTACTTTTGTTCTTAGTTATTTTTAACAAGGGGAGCAATCACTTTTTCACACAGGCCCATGTAGATTTGGAGTTTTTTTTCTCCCTTAATAACGTAAACCTTCATTTAAAAACTGCATTTTGTGTTCAATTATGTTATCTTTGACTAATAGTTAACGGTTTTTGATGAGCAGAAACATTTAAGTGTGACAAACATGCAAAAGAATAAGAAATCAGGAAGGGGGCAAATAGTTTTTCACACCACTGTATATTGTTCCAACTTTACACCCACAGACATCTTTCTCTCATTCCAGGCTTTTATGGTACAGCATATCGGAGTAGATATAGAAATTTACTAGGTTTGGTGCCTTTTCATGTATTTAACCAAACCAGCAATATATATGTTTTGCCACCAGTGATTTACATTATTGCCAATGGAAAAGCATTTTCAGAAACTCAGTTGCTCAGATTTATCATTGGCAACTAATCTCCTGGTGTGCCATCAGCCTTACATGAGTTTTAATAACTCTTCAGTTACTGAACAATTACTTCAATGATTCCATTAAAAGGTGCAGCAATGTAAAATGCAGTTAGACTATATGGTTTCCATAAATATGTATTTCATTTACACCTACACTGATCTCATACAACTAAGGAGCTAATAACTAACTAATAAAATGTTTCATTGTTCTACTTGCAACAGCCTGAAAAACAATTATCGCTTTGATTGATATGGGTTGCTGCCCAGGGGCAATGCTGCCTACTGCTGAAAAAGGAACTAAAGGGAATCACCTATTATATGGAGTCAATGTTTTAGCTCCAAACAGGCCAATATTCTACCAATTCAGAGAGGCCAAATTTTGGAGGGTGAGGTAATATTGTAGTACGCTATTCAGTCGAGTCTAATTCTAAGAACCCATTCTGACCCATATTCAGCTGATGTTGTTTTACTTGCACAATAACAAAAGAGCAGCAAAGCATCTACTTTATGAGATTCATCTGTAAAATTTTGATGAAACCGTCATAAAGAAATTATCAGATTTCAGAAATACCCAAATTTCTACTTCCTGAATGTTTTTATCTAAACAACTTTCAAATGGCTTGCTAATTTCCAGTGAGGATAATTTCTGCTAACAGTATATAGTGTACAAGAAAAGCATTGACAATGGCATCTGTCATTGCAAAAAAACATTTTTTTCACTGGCAAAACTGTAACTTACACGTGTGACATTCTTGTTTACCTTCTTTGAGTTGAGATCTAGCAAGCAGTGACCTTGCATGACTGTTGTCTTTGTTTAAGTTCATCAGCTAATTATTGCTATGTAGGCATTGGTTGTATTTCAAAGCTTCTTATGTACAAAGAACCTCTAGCTTTCAGCTTGAATACAAGGACATTTGGTATTCCCTGATGATCTTTTGTGACATTTGTATTTTTAAGTATCATTACATGTGTAAATATTGTGAAGAATGGGTATATATGTACACTTATGGAAAGCTGTGACTTACAGGGGCTCCTAAAATGCTTCACGACCTGCTTTGGGCAGTGCGTAAGTTAACACCACCCTTTATCACAGAATATAATAGAAGAATTTAATAATAGAGAATAGCACTTTATATTACTTTTTTATGTAAATAGCGCCAATACTTTCTGCAGCAGTGCTTTATTGAATATTCAGGGCACAAACTTAAAATTGATTCATAATGGAATGTACATTACCAGCACAATCCGTTTAACAGCAGTCACAAGTTTAGGGACAACTTTTACTCTCTTTTGTTTGAGAATATTCTCTATATATATCATACATATTATGGGTCTATGTAATAGTGGCTTTGCCTCAGAAGCACTAGTCCCAACACGATTATCTGATTTTGCATAGGGCCACTAACCTGCATCTGAACGAGACGACTGAAGAGAAATAGCTAAACACCTACCCTGCCTTTTATAAACTCTGGAAGTGAAGGAAGTTATATGCACTTCCTGTCACACGGGAGCCTAACTTCTCCCATGTCAGATATGACAAACAGTTGTTTGTGTGTTGAGCAAATAATCAGTACAACTTTTATTATGCCATTGGTATCTGACAGGTTAGAAAATTCTGCCTATGTTCCTTTCTATAATAAAATGTGTATGTGTATTGTGAATGATGTTCAGAGTGATATTGTGAGCCAATTTAGCATTGTTTTTCATTTTTTATTATTTGTGGTTTGTTAGTTATTTTAGTTATTTAGCTTTTTTTCAGCAGCTTTCCAGTTTGCCGTTTCAGCAGTCTGGTTGCTATGGTCCAAATTACCCTAGCAACCATGCATTTATTTGAAGAAGAGACTGGAATAAAAAACTAGCAATAACAATACATTTGTAGCCTACAGAGCATTTGTTTTTTGATGGAGTCATTGACCCCTATTTGGAAGCTGGAGCACCCTGTGCTTCAATGCCATTACAATCAGAGCCATAAAAGCACAGTCTGATTTTTCTCTGTAGGTTACTACTAGGGATGCACCAAATCCACTATTTTGGATTTGGCCAAACCTCTGAATCCGCAACCAAATCTGAATCCTAATTGCAAATGTGCAAATTAGAGGTGGGAAGGGGAAAGGTTTTTTTTAAAGCATGTGACACATCGCCTAAACCAAGTGCATTTTAAAATATCTGTGTCAGCAGTCTCTAGTCAAACTGATATTAGATATTGCTATTTTTAGCAACAGTTAAAAGGCAGCATCCCAATGAATTTTAGAGCCTATAAATAATATTTTCATTCTGGAAGACAATGACTTAACTCTCAGCATCAAGCTGCATGCCCATCTATGCTCACAACAGTGTTAAATCCTCCTGTCAGATTTCTCATGTCTGTCCCTGTGGGCTACAGCACTGTGAAATATTGCTCTTTTGTAAGGTCAGCTGAGATCTTGACACGGCAATGAATGACCACAAAGAATTATATATCATTTTAAAAACAGTACATAGCAGCCAGGCATGTGTGGGGGAGCAGCACACATGTGCAGAAGAATCGAGAGCCTATGAACGGCAGTAACCTCCCAATCAGCTGGAGAAGTAGGTGAAAGGTATCTAGCAGTCAGCGGCTGTGGGCTCAGGCTCTACCTTTTTTACATAACACCGATTTCCTCCTCACAGGCATATCCACAACCTCCTCACAGGCATTTTTGCCTAATAAAAAATAGCACAATTATAAGCATCTTTCCAATATGAATCTATTAAAAACTGTTATTTGTCAATGTAATTTCTACTGAAAGCAGCATTTGCTTAATTTTTAAACAAGGTTTTGAAAGCCAGTCTCCAGACAGGTCTGTTAATTTGTTGGTTGGTTTTGAGTCCTGCGTGGTTCCATTTTTTTGCAACCCATACCCGACCCATACCTGCAACTTGCAATCCGCATTCCAGACCCGCAACCCACATTCTTACCCGCCTGGACCCGCTACCCGACCCCAACTCACAAGTACCTTATCTGAGACCCACTGACAATCAAGAATCAGGAAGTGCTGTCATTGTAACTGGAAGTGACATCATCAGAAGTAAGCGAGAAAAAATTTGTAAAAATCGTTATTGAGAAGACCAGCGACCCGCAAACCTGCAGAACTACTGACCCGTGTCTATACTCGCACCCAGAACTTCTACCCGCAACCCGCAGGGTAACACAAGTTTTTGTGGGTACCCGACTCACCGCAGGACTTTAGTTCAGAATAGAAAAGGGCAGAAAACACATGCAAAAACTTGTTTATGTGTCAGAATGGAGGACCTGATGCCCATGCACTGGTTACAAAATTAGATGGTGAGGAGGGAGGGGAATGTGGGGGATGCAGTGACATCTAGTAAGTGCAGAATGGAAAGTGAAAGTAATTGCCAATAATTGCAAAGGAATAGAGGAGGAGAAGGCAAGCTAATATTTTTAAATGCTTTTATAACTGGTACGGGTGTCTTAATAAGAAAAATTATTTGGGTTTCATGTTCAACTTGAAAAGTACATTTATCTGTGTGACAGGTCCACTTTAAGAAAATGTGTAATGAATGTACTGTATATTGCAAAGTTGCTATGTTTTCTTTTTTTAGGCAAAAATTATTATTTGGGTTATCTAGCAACCCCTATCAACCAACTATCAGGTAGCATTTACTGGTCAACTCTTCCAAAACAAACATCTCATTGGTTGCTGCAGGTTACAAGTAGTGATGGGCCGATTTATTAGCCAGCGGCGAATTCCCGCAATTCACCGCAGGCGAATAAATTCACAAAACACAAAGAAATTCACAGAAAATTGTTTCCTAGGCGTAAATTTGGCGGTGTCCGTTTACTGGACGCGGGGGCCCATTGCCGTTTTGCAAATTTTTAGCAGTTTCGCAAATTTCTACTAGAAAGTCACAAAATTTCGGCGAAGCGAAATGCCCCAGATTCCATCATTACTCGTTACAAGAGGTGGGCAAATGTTACAGGCTTTTTATTACATATACCATAGATGATGTTATTTTGGTTAATTAGCTGATTTTTGTTTATATCCGCCTGGAAGTAGGGTTGCCACTTTTTCTTGAAAAAAATATTTATCTATTTTTCCTATTACTAACATTGGGATCAATCATCAAAAATACCGGCCAGGCCGGTAAAATATCGGCCAGGTGGCAACCCTACCTGGAAGTGGTGTACCTAATCTGTGGCCACACCAAAAGGGCAGCAACAGAGTGAAGAAGGGACCCTTGCAGTGGAGTCATGCATTTCTGCTGAGGTGTAGGGAAGAAGCATAAGCTAGTGATAACTAATCACTGCCCCTCAAGCTAATTAAATTATAGCTATCAGCTTATCAGCTGAATAGATCTAATAGTTTATCAGAATTCTTTGTGCTTTTATAAATTGTTCCATCCTTTAGGGACCCCTAAATAGGTCCCTTCTCTTTAAGCTCCTGGGAAGACCTTGTAGGGTTAAATAAAAATGAATGCCACATGTTGGCATAATTAATTTGCTTTGTTCAAATATTACAATCATTTACCAGCCATTAGCCCTGTTAAATGCAAGATGCCTGAATCATCAACGTTTAAATCTCTTTGGGCCTGTTAAACTTGTACAGCATGGAATGCTTGTATTGAAGGGTTAAGAGAAGACATCATCTGCCTATCCCCCTCTAAAACAAACAACATTTCCGTACAGTCTTGCCTCTGTATGCTGCTAGAATAGCCAAGTGTTCTCTGCCTGGGACACAGTAATATTCTCGTACTTTGACCGACAGTAACCTCAGCAAGTCAGGAAGGAAGAGAGCTTGAGCAGAACTGAAACAGAACACATTAAAAAAAAAAGCAAATACCAAAAATCCACAAGACTAAGAAATACCAGAAGGGAGGTTATTTACAGTATTTTCCTAATTCTGTTAACAACACACTTTTGTGGATATCCTCTCACAGGACCAAGCAAAAGGGAAAGCACACCCTGCAACTTGCTGCTGGGGTCCCTGGAGTATAGAGGACGCAATGGGGTCCAGTACAAGCCAGAGATAGCAGATCATATTTTACATACTTTCAACGATTTGAAAATCCTAAAAAGATTTACATTTGGGGGTCAACATTGAATTATACCCTGTTTTTTTTTTTTTAAAAAATGGGGCACATTCAACCGGCTTGGTTAATAATAAGAATACAGTAAGTCACTGCATTTTCCCATGCTTATAAATGAAAGTTGTTTTTATTGGTGGCTAAAATGGTCTTAACCACTAACACACAAGTAGGCTCATTTACAAACACAAGCCGACGTGCAATGCATTAAAATGGATGCAAAATTGAGGGCACTTGAACACTTATTCACAGAGGTACTAAGTATACACTAAAAGCTAGCTGGTTCATGGTCTAAAAAATCAGATCATGTGTGTTGGTAGAATGCAAACATTGAGATCCTGAGATACTTTGCAACTGGTACTTTGTTTTGTTGTTGTTTCTTAATACTTTGCCCTTCAATGTTGTTATTTCAGTGATACCTGCAATACAGAAAGAAGATTCGCTATAAAAGTTACATTCAAGGATTAAGTGCTGAGTGTTAAAAAGACAAGAGGAAAGAGGTCCTTGCCTCCAGTGCCGGATTTGCTGGCGGGGCGCCCCTAGGCAGACCTAGAGCCCGGCCGGGCAATCCTAGCACCTGCTGGCACTACCATGCACAGGCACAGGAGCACATGCACTTAATGGCTGTAGCACCGGGGAACAGTGCATCCCCAGTGCTTCCCAGAGAGTTGCTGGGCGGCATGCCGCCCCTAAAAATTTGCCGCCCTAAGCCTGGCCCTTTGTGGCCTCGCCACAAATCCGAGCCTGCTTGCTTCATAGAGCTTACAATCTTTATTATCTGACTGCAGTAGTGAACTGGTCTGGGACCAAAATTACTTTATTACGTTATAAAAAAAAAATTACAGGAATAAAGTAACTGATGTCAGTGTAAGGATACCATTTTGGGTATGGATTGCTGGGTAGTTACTCACCACCAAAAGTGCATGCCAGAGCACACACCATAGGATGTGACAGCTGCTGACTAATGTATTTCTTTTCAAGGGCAACTGGTTTGTATTACACATAAAGCTGTGTATTCTGTTGTGCAATATTTTGTCAGGCTGGATACACTTTAGAAATAATGCCAGGCTTCAAATATAGTACATTTAATTGTTATGTTGTATTAAACTTCAGAACACACAAATACATACATTGTCTTAAAGGAATTGATCAGTGTAAAAATTTGAAAAAATGGGTAAATAGATAGGCTGTGCAAAATAAAAAATGTTATATAAACCCAGTTTTTATTTTTACACTGAACTGTTCTTTTAAGCTATTGCCACACATGTCTGTTTAACAGGCAACCCACTTGTCTCTGCTCACTTTGACTTCTGCAATGACAGGCACTGTGCCAACCTGGGTGTAGACAGTGCCAGATTTCTTCTGAGGTCGCCCAAAGGCTTCCATCCGTTTGGCATTTCATTTGCACTGGGCCTCTGTACCTAAGCTAAGTTTAGGCTTTTACACAATAGGCCACTGGATGTCAGGATTTACAGTAGAAAGGGGCATCCTGTGTCTGTGATTAAATGTAAGTGATACTCCTGGCAAGGAGCCAAAATCCAGGACCTCCCTAGCCCCTGATGGCTACGCTTCTTCTTTACATCCAGGGTAATTTTTCACGTTCCAGGGCACAAGTGCAAGAGCACTAAGAAAGCACCCCTAGAAAACACTTACCATATACTTGCACCTTGCTGATTACTGGTCTCTGCACCAAGCACCAGATCATATATCCAACACTTGGTGCAGAGAGTCAAACTCCTGACAATCCCTAACTTGCACATCTGAATAACAAACAAACAAGTTAGATGATGGGTGCGTGGAGTGCTTAAGGGCCCTTACACACGGGTGTTTTTACCTGCGCTCCCCTGCGTTCCGTTTTGCTGCATTCAGCCTCAGGGGAGCGCAGGTATAGACGCACTCAATTATTTTCAATGGGGCTGTACTCACAGGAACGCATGTAGGCGCCAAACGCAGGAAAAATGCAGCATGTTGTGTCTGAACCTGCGTTCGGCACTTACACGCGTCTCGTGGGTACAACCTCATTGAAAAGAATGAGGTGCGTCTAGACCTGCGCTCCCCTGCGGCTGAAGGCAGCCAAACGCAACGCAGGGGAGCGCAGGTCCAAAACGCCCATGTGTACAGGCCCTAATGCAGGCAGCTTGATTGAAGGGGCACACCAGAGGCCTGAAGCATGCAGGATGCACAGTGCTATTTGAAAAAATGACCAATTGCTGTCTTTTTTGCAATTTGAACACTTTAACAGCATTGTTAATAATGCCCTTTATGTTTAGGCAGTATGAGGGGTCTAAGCTAGGGTTACATAGTTAAACTGGGTTGAAAAAAGACAAAGTCCATCAAGTTCAACCCCTCCAAATTAAAACCCAGCATCCATACACACACACATCTTCACTCTTTCACACAAACCATATATGCCCATAGCTATACTAACTGTAGAGTTTAGTATCAAAATAGCCTTTGATATTATGTCTGTCCAAAAAATCATCCAAGCCCCTTTTAAAAGCATCAACAGAATCAGCCATCACAACCTCACCCGGCAGTGCATTCCACAACCTCACTGCCCTCGCAAGCGCCTTTTTTCCAGAGAAAACAACCCCAACCTGGACAGTCTCCTCTCATAATTTAAGTCTTCCATTCCTCTAACCAGTTTAGTTGCACATCTCTGCACTCTCTCCAGCTCATTTACATCCCTCCTAAGGACTGGAGTCCAAAACTGCACTGCATACTCCAGATGAGGCCTTACTAGGGATCTATAAAGAGATATAATTATGTTTTCATCCCTTGAGTTTATATCCTTTTTATGCAAGACAGAACTTTATTTGCTTTAGTAGCTACAGAATGACACTGCCCAGAATTAGACAACTTGTTATCTATAAAAACCCCAAGATCCTTCTCACTTAAGGAAACTCCCAACACACCCCTTTTCAGTAAACAGCATCAATGGAGAGAATGTGCACATTACAAACAATTTTTACTCTGTGCACCATATTTTTCCTTTGCTGCATATACTTTGTGACCACGTTTTGACTGAAATGTCAATTAAAAAAAGATTGTGCAATTTGATGTTGGCTGCAATGTGCAGTGAATGTAATAATCTCTTAATGCAGAGTATTTACTTTGTGGAAAAAAATTACATCACCTAATAGGTAAAATGTTTACAATGTAAGGGCCCGTACACACGGGCGTTTTGGACCTGCGCTCCCCTGCGTTGCGTTTGGCTGCGTTCAGCCGCAGGGGAGCGCAGGTCTAGACGCACCTCATTTTGTTCAATGAGGTTGTACCCACGAGACGCGTGTAAGCGCCGAACGCAGATTCAGACGCAACATGCTGCATTCTTCCTGCGTTTGGCGCCTACATGCGTTCGCGTGATGAGTACAGCCCCATTGAAAATAATTGAGTGCGTCTATACCTGTGCTCCCCTGCGGCTAAACGCCCGTGTGTAAGGGGTAAGGGCCCTAATAAACTGTGCAGTGAATATTATTGCATTGCATGCAATGATCTGGTTGCTATAGATATTTTACATCTTAGGCTAGACATCAAGGGGTCCATGCTGAATATATAGCAGGCCACAATTTGAATGTCAGGAAATGCCATAGCCACATGAAACAATGGCTTTCTATGGGTAATCACCAAGTAATAATTTTGTAAGTATGCGGTGTTGTTCAACCAGTGAATAAATGGTCCATAGTGGGGAGTTACATGCTGTGAGGTGCAAGAACCCTTTTGTGTATCTGCAGAGGTTGCACTGTTTAACAAAACATGTTCATCTTGTGTGCAAACACTAAAAGTAAGGCATTTTTTAGTAGCTGTATACACAGAATGTCTCAATGTCTTAAATATATTGATAATGGGTTGAGTGCAGAGGACCTCTTGCATTTGTCTATATGTATTTTGTGGTCACAGCCTCATTGCACTAATGGTTTTAAAAATTAGTGGTGAGCACAACTTTTTCTTGTTTGTTGTAGTTACAGTATACTGGAGCAGTGACCAGCTCTCTGTTGTAGCCCCCACCCTTCCCAGCTATAGTCAGGTGATCCCACTGGTGTCTAATAAAAGGGCATCCATGATTGGGAGTTTTACTTTGAAAGCAGCAAGTAAGTTGCAGGTAAAACGTAGTCCCTTTGTAAAATGTATAATGAAGTAATGGAATTCTTAATGAATTAGATGAAAATTGAGCGTAGGACTGGCCAGATATGGGATGACTTTGACGTAGTTGGCCAGCTTAAATATATTGCAATATATGGACAAACAATCCCTGTTGTTTAAAGGGTAAGGCATTTTTTAGTAGCTGTATGCACAGAATGTCTCAATGTCTTAAATATAGTGATAATGGGTTGAGTGCAAAGGATCTCTTGCATTTGTCTATATGTATTTTGTGGTCACAGCCTCATTGCACCCCCGCCTAATGGTTTTAAAAATTAGTGGTGAGCACAACTTTTTCTTGTTTGTTGCAAACACTAAAAGTAGTGATATGTGTAATTAAACATTTTTAAATATAACTCTGTTGAATCACTTGGTGCTTTATATATTTGTGTTAATACTATTAATAAACAGGGTCTAATGTGTGTGACAAAGGGGGTTATCGTAATATTAATCCTTATAGGACTACAAATTTGCTTCCACACTGCACTGACTGACCACCCCCCTACCCATGTTTGGGTGGATGTGCACTCACCAGCTGGGATAAAAAAAAGTGGTGCCCTATAGCAGACCCCCCCACCCAAAGCTGGTCCAGGCCCCCTGCATGCACTATTGCTTCTACTTTGCAGAACTGGATTCAGTTGCATTAGACATAACAGTTGCACCTAGTGAATGCCCCATTATGCCTGCAATGTTGTTATAATAGTAGGGGGGTGGGGAACATGGCAATACATCTAGTGTTATATAAAGAAATAAACATGCACAGCAATTTTTCCAGACAAAGCTCACGTGGCTGTTGGTAACCCTAGTTTTTGAGTGAGGAGGTGGTATAGCTTCATGTTTATTAGTATAAGCAAAAAAAAAAGCATGAATCAAGGCTCTGAAGGGTATTCATGCAGCTGCTCTTATAAGACAAAGGCTGACATATGCCCAGCAGAGCTGTGAAGTGGTGCTCATGTGTAGTCTTTGAGCTTATAAACTCTAGTAACCTTAACAGAAGGCAAGAAACTAGGTGAAAGGTAATTTAATGTCAGCAGCTCTAAAGCACAGACTCAGCCGGCAGGATATTTACCAGCATGCACACAAACACAAACACATTTCATTTGAACAGAAGAAATGCCTGCTGTTACAACAGAATTTTAGTGTGTACAGAGCACATACTAAAACTGAAAAATAATACAACATAGGTCCAATCTGATGCCTCTTTAGCCATAATCTTTCCATAAGGAACACTTTCTGCCCAGTCCTGAAACTATAGATGCATTACCCAAACATTTGTGCACTTGCCCTTCTGTTTGTGCCTGTATATTATCTACCCACTTGTAAGACTGTAAGACCTAAATTAGGTAGGGATTCCTTCCTAATGTGACATTTACCACATGGTACATTTAGCCCCGATAAGACACATTTTCTCTAAAATCAATGTATCATAACATTTATTAAAACATCCGAATATAAAAAGAAAGTTACGCGTTCTGAATATAAATACAAATACTTCTACAACCTTTAAAAAAGTTTTTTGGATAATTACTAGCAAAAAAAAAATCCAAAAACCTCTAAAAGTCTGAAAGTTAAAGGACATTTAAAACTCAAATAAAAGTCTCTTCCAAATAAAAAGCTGTCTTTAGAAACGACTGTTGTAGCACCTTAAATACCTTGAAGAGTTTGGATGTAGCACCTGTTTTACCCAGATTTACCTAGAGTGCCAAGGATTTAGCCAGAGTGCCAAGACCACAATTCTGTGCAGTCTTGCAGACCAGGAACCCGGAGCACGCCCAAAAGGAACTGCCTCTTGCCTGCCAACATCGACTTGCTGTTCTTGAGCATGTGCAGTGGAGGGAATACATTGGTCTCCAGTACAGGAGATCTCTGTAATAAAGTGTGCATTTAAATAAAGTTATATTGAATAAATACCCTCAATGGAAAGGTCAGGTGGGAGGGGGTATGCAAACATGCGCATTAAGAGCTCTTACTCACAAGCCTTTTTCCCTGTGTTCCATTTAGCTGCTTTCAGCCGCAGGGGAGCGCAGGAAAAGATGCAAGCAATTCCTTTCAATGGGGCTATAGTCACACAAGTGCATGTAGGTACTGAACGCAGGTTGAGACGCAACATGCTGCATTTTTCCTGCGTTTGGTGCCTACATGCGCTTGTGTGAGTATAGCCCCATTGAAAAGAATTTCTTGCATCTAAAAACGATTGTGACTAAGAGCCCCTAGGGCAGGAAGAATGCTGATGCCTACTTTATCAAGGGAAAATGGCCTCCTGGTAAAAAACTAAATACTGCCAGGAATGAGGGGGTGGTGCAGGACATAGGAGGTGATTTGGGGAGCATAAATGATTTGGTTTGGGTCGGTGTAAAGCTGGCCATAGACGTAAAAATTACGATCTTTCTCGGAAAAGATCTTTCCAAGAAAGATCGTTCTTTTCAAACACATGTTTAGAGCTGAATCATCAAATATACAGTTAGAAACAATAGAATTCTACCTGTATCTGACGATTCAGCACTAACAATGGGCGATGTTAAGGGTGCTTTCAAGGGCATGCAATCAAAATTTTCTGTCCAGCCGACTGATATCTTAATCATCTGATGATATTGGTCGGCTCATTTCCCGCCATACACGCACAGAATATCGTATGGAAATTTGTTTTGTATGATATAATCTGTGCATCTATGGCCACCTTATGATGCTTTGTGCAGGCATACTAAAAGCTAAAAAATGCTTTACATGTCCTTTAAAAAATAAAGTCCAGTAGGATTAGTGAAGCTCCCATTGATTACTTTTACTTGGAGAAGTTTTTCGTGGTTTTTATACTTAATAAATCTGAAAGTTTTAGGAAAATTAAAACACCCACAAATTTTAAGAGAAAAAATATGACTTGTGAAAAAACTGAAATTCCAATTTTAGTAGATTGGCCCCATAGAGAGGGAACTGCAGACTGAAATAGTTGGAACCTGTATCCACCAATTAATGCTGTCATATTTCAAATATTTGCTTGGATGGAAATCATTCAAATCTTATTTTTTTTACAAAAGCATAGTATAGCACAAGACACATTTAGTTACCAAGAAGCCCAAAATTTCTTCATTATAGATACACTTTATGTTTGGTGTTTTCTAAGAAACCCATGATTTTTTGCTTTTCTTGATTTCCCAAATAAGTTTTCTTTCATAACTTCTTCTTTTTTGTTTCCAACTTAACATAGAAAAAGTATTAGTGGCTCTCTGAGCCCTTGGTGCTGTACAGAGATAGATGCAAAAAAATAGCATTATTTTCTATAAGGCACTCTAGGTCATCTAAGGACTCTGTGCACGATGTGTAAACCCATCCCAAATGGCATCTGATGCATGTCAGCACTCATCATTGATAGTGAACCCTAGAGTAATGGGACAAAGGGTGTTTTGGTTGCTACAATCTTCTGATGAGACTTTATTCAGCTGACAGACACTTCTGTTGTCTTGAACTTTAATACACATAGATGCAGAAAAAAACATGCATCCTTTTCCTGTCCTGGAAACACAAAGGCCAGTGGTCAAGAGCAATACTCCATCAAAATTACTATTATATATGTGTATTGTACAAAGAGCACTTTTTAGGCTGGGAATTGGTTTCAGGTAGATAAGTAGTGGCAAATATTAAGGTCCTCCATGAGGGATTTAGAGCATATCAAAAAGTTTAAATATTTTTTGCCATAAAAGAAATTTGTAGAGGCAAATGTATCAAAAAAATTCTGTTTTCACCCCCTGAAAATTACACCAATATGATGGAATGGGTGAAAAAAATCTGAGACTGAGATATACAATACAAGTACAGAATAAAATCTGAATCTATAATTACCAGTTCGAAAATCTTTAAAAATACTGGCTAGAAAGCTGTCTATTTGGCTCAGGTTTGTCACAAGCCCTGATAAAGACAGCCCCCTTAGGCTATGGCAGGCATAATAGTTATCCAAAATTAATTTAAACTTAGCTAGACATATTGGGGCAAATTCACTAAGCGGCGAAAATTCACTAGCGTTGGTTTCGCTAACGTTCGCCGCACTTCGCTAGGCGAATTTTCGCCACCACAACGCAAATTCACTACACAAAGCGCATGTATGCTAACGAAGCATATGTTACAGCCACTACATTCCACTACACAAGTCCAGGAAACCTTTAATAAATAAAATAAAGTTGTCCTATTGCCCTACATGTGCCCACTGTATAGTTGAGTTGCCATATGTTAGGAAATTTAGGGGGGAAGGAGGGTGACCCCCCCAAAAAAATTAGATTTTCAGACTATCACCCTAGAATAGTAAAACACACCAGCGTTTTTTTGGGGTTTAGAAAAAAATTTTCAATTTTTTTTTTTCAAACTCCTATCTATTGTATTGAACTTCGCCAAGTCTGACCTGGCGAAGTAAAGTCTAATGTAAGTGGTAACATTCAGTAAAATGGTCATCTTAGTGAATTTGCGTAATTACGATCCCTCGTCAATCTGCAACTTCGCCTGGCGTAAGGGTGCGACGTTGCGCAAGTCTATCTACTTCGCTAGCGAAAATGTTAGTGAATTTGCGAAGTTGCGAATTGACGTCACGCTGGCGAATTAGCGTTAGCGTTAGACACTTCGCGCTTTAGTGAATTTGCCCCGTAGATTGAGAGAAGTATGGTGACAGAGCACATTTTTAGTGTCTTGAATCAGACACTCACTTAGCATGATGCTGTAGTAGTTAGCATTGTAGCCCAGATCTCTTCTTACATCTAAAAACATACAGAAAGTTAATTGGAGAAAAGGATTCTATCATGATTTTTATGATGTTGTTTTTATTTCTTAACTACACTGTTTACACTGCAAATAATTCCCTCTACAATATAGAAAAAAACAGGATCAAGCTGCCATGATCTTTGCACTGGTGTTAGTGGTCACAGGTGTTTTGTACTGCAGAATGGAGCACAACCACCTGGTCTTTCAATGTGAATATAGTCCTCTATTCATGAGGACAGACTTGGGGAGGCAAGTGGCATACTGTATAGCCTTGTACTGATTACTTGCCCTATTGCAGGTGGTGAGGAGAGCACTTTGGTGTGGAGTACTATACACAACTGCTTATTTAATGAGCAGTTTGTAACCTTAGTGTTGTGCTTTAGCATTTGCATCTTGGTAAACAAACCCTTTAGAATGTAATCTCCACTGCGGCAGAGACTGATGGGAATGATATAAAATCATAGCAAAGAACGGTGAAATTTGTCTGTGCTAATTACATAAAGGGCAATACAATTATGTTTATACCCACCACCATCATAATCTGTATTTATTGGCAGATACAGGAGCCAAAGTCACTTTAATATTTGGGGTCAATGTTAGAATTCAGACAAAGCATTTTCATTCCACTATGGAAATACATTTCTACCCCAAGCCACCATATTTGATTAGCTTTGTTGGTGAATTAGTTACCCAGGTTACTAACCCACTCACACTTTTCACTGGGACCCAATCTGTTCACTAGATAGTTTCATTATCTCATGTTCCTATAGGGCAAAAATTAAGGTTATCAAGTCATTACAAAAATCAGGGATAATTGTAATAAATCTTATTAACTTGACTGCCCTGTGTGCAATTCTGTTTGAATAAAATGTAATCGCTGCAGCCCTTGTAGCTGGACGTGTCCTAATTTGTCACATGATCTGGTAACCTACAGTAAACTTTTCAGGGCATTTCAGTGCTACATTATGCATAAAATCAGCCAACAGACCAAGATGATTCATGAACTGAATAATTAGCAAAGCGTTAACTGGTGTTTTCTCATTTCCTTCACATGACAGTACTAGTCACATGTCTGCTATGTGTAAAGATTCTTGTTAATATCTGTATTTTACATAATGTCTGACCCCTCCTTAAAATCCATTATTTTCAAAGGATTATTTGGTCTGTTAAACCTGTTATAAATATGCCCTTAGCTAGTGTGTAAAGCTGGCCATACACGGGCAGATAAAGCTGTCGATATCGGTCGTTTAGATCAATTTGACGGCTTATCTGCCCGTGTATGGGGGCTTCCGACGTGTCTTCCCGATCGATATCTGGACACAATATGGATCGGGAAGGTTGGATTTTTTTCTGACCGACCCGTCGGAAGTCCACTGCGCTTCTTGTAACTCCCAGTGGGCCAAGGTGTCAGTGGGCCCTCATGCTGCTAAACTTTTGGCCTATTTCATGGCCATTCCATATTTCTATGAGAACAAAGAGGCTAAATAGATGGAATAACTGATTATAGTATGTAAAGAAAACGAACTAGAAGAATAGAGGTTGATTGAGGGGATGAAGAATATTAGTACTGAGTGTGGCCCCCTTGTCTAAGGTTTTATGGTGGGCCCCTGGTCTAAGGTTTTTGGGTGGGCCCCTGGTGTCCCAGTCCGACACTGCTGGTCGACTGTCCATGAACTGTTGATAACCTCATAAGGCTAGCAGGGTCCACTGAAGAGTAAACAAAGTCTGCACAAAAACATTCATTTACAAATAAAAATATGTGTTCATTCTAAAGGATCTTTTAAAGTGGCAGTGGCACAACAAATAAAAAGTGGAAAAATAGTAGTTGTGGTTGATAGGATGTTTTAAGATCCACACATTTAAAAAAGGTGGTTAACTACTCTTTTATAGTATACATACCTTTGTGATAGATAACAATGCAGTATATTATTTTGCCAGAAAGGAATGTAGGAGTTAGGGTGTAACGCCTCTAATTACCATGGGTAATAGCAGTGCTCGACTTGCATTGTTATGCTGTAGTGGTATTCGTCATGCAATGATTAAATCAAAAAGGAAATCTAATCATTTTACTTAATGCCATCATATATACGCAAGCTGCAATTTTGTTTTTCTGGACAGACACATAGCATTGTGCTGTGTTGCAGGGAATATAACAGAACAAAGCCACACAAACGGCACATGGAGTGCCATCTCTCTCCCTGCATGTGTTACTGCAGGAATGACATCCTTGTTTCAGTTCTTTATAGTATGAATACATTGTGGCTAAATTTATTCTAATTAATCACCCTTGTGTAGCAGTTTTAAATTATTTATTAATGTGACCAGACCAGTTTAAATGTATAGAGCTATGTTCTTTTCAAATTATCTTCACATGCTGGTTTCAAAAGGAAACAATAATGCCGCTTCCCAAGAGAAAGTGTGGAATATATTCTTCCCATCCATGAAGTTAAAACTGCATATTGATGCCAACAAGCCCAATGTTTCACAAAGCCAATAAAATATATTGCAATTGACATTCTACATTGTGCTGGTGTAGACTTTTATATTGGCCAATCGTAATCATAAAAGACATAAAGATAAAAAAAACAACTATGACATTCTATAAAGAGAATCTGCCTTTATATGTTTCCTTTTTATCAGACATACAACATCCACCAGTAATATGGATGGCTTGCATTTAATTGTAAGACACATCTATGTGACCAACCTAAGGCTCTTAAATTTATTATTAAAAGTTTAGGCTGGGTCCAGGAGTTGCAAACAGGCCAAGAATCTGCTTCTCCACTACTGCTCTGCTGATCAATGTGCCTTCACCTAGTCACATTGATTCCACTTGGGTGCAGAAAGTGCAAAATCCGCTGCGTATGCCTGCATCTGAGCTGAGGTGAATGTATTAGAGCAGCAGAGGTACAGATTCTCAGCCTGATTTTCTCTGCAGGCTGAGATCTGCTACATGTGGCCCTAACCTTAAGGTACAGAAAATGATGAACACCTGAGGTAGTGGTGTGTGTCCACCTCAGTCTGCCTTGTCATCTGCATTTTCCTCTAGCTTAAGGAGTTTTTTGTCTGTCCCCGGGTCCTCATGTTTTTAGGAGTTTTCTAGTGTACAGTGTGCTACCGTGCTGTCTACTTTAGAAGCCAAAGCAATCAACTTCCCTATAGACCAACAAGACAAAGAGAATATGCCCCATAAACCCCACATGGTATGGCTGACTTTCTATTGTTCTTGTATCGCAGGAGCCGAAGCGGCTTTTCTTTTTCATGCTTATCCAGCGGCAGAACTACCAGGGAAGCAGGGGGTGTGATTGCACCAGGGTCTGCACCCCCTCAGGCAGATTGGTAGGATACAATACACATACCAATAATTGTATGACACTACAATATTATTTCTACATATATTGCCAGCTTTACACCGCTGGTTTTATAGTGCAGATACAGTTTAATAGTTCAGAGCCATATATCCAAACTTGCAGACAGCCTATTTCAATCTTGTTATATCACATCAGTCCAAGATATTGGAACATGGCTTCTGAGTGGGTGGAACTTGTGGCGTAGCAAAGCAGAGATACTGAGACAGGCTAAAAGGAGCCAAAAAGCCCTTCACATGCAATGGCAGGCCCGGATTTCTGCTGACAGTGCCCAGAGGCCTGATTCCAACATCTGAAGCACAGTGTTCAGGGTGCCATATATTCAAATAATGGGCAAAATCATGCATGCCTAGTACCTAGTTCTCCAGATGAAAGCTCCATGTGTGAATGGAAGGAATGTTGCCCCTTAATTTGTGCTGCCCAAGGCCCGGACCTCTGTGGCCTTTCCACAAATCCGGGCCTGGGTATATGCCCTAAATGTCTAGGGACTTGCTGTTAATTTTTCGCCATATGTGTGTGCATATAGTTTTGTGAACATTTTGTGACATTTTCCACTGATAGTTATCCGACTCTGAAAACAGCAGATGAGGGCATATTAAATGCAGACAAGGGCATTAAAAATCAGGTGTTGCTACTTATTCAGCCCCTTATCTGTTTTGCAGTGGTAAAGTAAGCACATCTACATTCTAACATCTGCCTGATTTCTCATTTAGATTACAACATGGAGCAGAAGACAAATAAGAGAGGTTACTTGAGGTTATTGACATTCTCCAGTAGGTGAAGTAACTTCTAAGTACTCCACTATTATAGTAGTGGAACTTGTTATACAGAATGCTTGTGACCTGGGGCTTTTCAGATACGGGATCTTTCTGTAATTTGGAGCTTCATACCTAAAAATGATTTAGACATGAAGTAAACTAAATCATTTTCTTAGTTGGGATCAAGTACAAAATAATGTTTTATTATTTCAAAGAAAAAGGAAATAATTTTTAAAACTTTGAAATGTTTCGATAAAATTGAGTCTATGGGAGATGGCCTTCCTGAGTTTTCTGGATAATAGGTTTCTGGATAAAATAACCTGTACCTTTATTATATGGTGTGCAAAACACTATTGTTTGCCATTGCAAAGAAGCAGAAGTGAGTGTCATTACCCCCCCCCCCATTACTCGGGGGGGTCAGCAGTAACCCCTCAACATTTATTCCATCTTACTAACTATCCTTTTAGACCAAGTCATTGACCCTAATATAAATGTGGCCTTTAAAAGATATATAAAATAAATATCTCTCCACTGAAGCAGGGAACAATCTACCAGTCAATAACCTGAACCACAGAAGAATTGGTGTACAGTGAGGCAAAGCCATAGCTTGCAGTATCTGTAGGAGAGGTTTGTCAAAAGCAGAATGCACAAAAACAACTGATCATGTGCTGTTGTTTTTCAGAGGTCATACTTCTATTTTTACACAAAGAGTTGTGTAACTGCTATATGGAAGTTAAAATCTGTTAAAAAAAAAAAATTGCATATTATATTTGGGTATGATGGGCGAATGCAAATTCCACTTTTACAGGGAAAACTAAAGTAAGTATACCTCTAATTTATTGTTGCATATACTTGTCCATGTATTGGCAACTGAAGTCAATAGTATACAAGTATATACACCATGGATTTTTAATTTGCATGCACAGTCCATGATCTGGATTCAGTATTGAGCATATGATATTATTACAATGAACATCATTATGTGAGTTCTGTTTGTATTCGAAAGTGTCATAAACATATTACAGTTGTATTTTTGCATAAATACTGTAAATGCTTGGTAAACAACTAATAACACAATGACTGGCAAACTGTGAATATTAAGGAAGTAACACATCCAACAAGCAATAGCTTCTCCTCTGAGTGTTCAGAAAACTCTACTGGTCTAGTGTTATAGAAGTGGTTATGGGTTACAGGATGGAATTGTGAAGACTTTTTTATTATTATTATTAATAATAATAATAATAATGATGATAACAAGTATTTATTTTTAAGTGCCAATATATTCTGCAGTGCTGTAAGAAAAAAGGAGAACACAATCAAGCATGCAAATTAGACACAAATACTAATATAAAGGGAAAAATGCTCATTAGAGATTACAGTCAGAAAGCAAAGCATGTAACACAGGGTAAGGGACTTACTACTGTACTACTTGCCTTATTACTTATATATTTTGATGCACCAGATTTACCCCACCACACATTATAGTCAAACCTTCAGTTTTAAGTTTTCCAGGGGACCAGAAAATAACATGAGATCTGAGAAAACGTAAAATGGGAGTATGTAAAATGAAGGTCTTTCTGTAAAAATGGTGTACAGTACAAAACAAAAATGTGACATTCACATGGGTTTTTGAGGAAAGCTGGGCAAAATTATGATATAAAATGTGGACAAAACATATTTAAAATCTGGAAAAAGTTCCCACTGAAATGTCTTAGACCATGAATGGACATAAAAAAATTGGAGGTTTGTAAAATCGGATTTGATTTATTTGTATTTAGCTGGCATTTCCATGTCCAAATTCATCTAGTGGTTTTACAGGGGGTACTTAGGGAAACCTGGCTAGGATAATGTGGTCTAGTAAGACACCGCTTTTGGTGATAAGGTGTAAACTTTGCCACTGTTAACTCTATAAAGGAGTATACAGCTATACAGTTAGATATTTTCTCATGAAATACTTTTTTTGTGGCTGGTGACAATCTTGACTACCACTGCAATGTCAGCCTTCCTTACAGCCAGGGCTAAGTCAGGGCAGCAGAGCAAGACATGCAAGTCATTAGTCATATTATTCCCAGAATACTGCTATCTGATGGATTATTGCTTGCATTTGCTATTAGTGAAGCCATTGACACAGTTATACACCAACATAGTCTGCAGTGTAGCCAAGTTTGTTGCACTACCAGTACTACCAACACTACTTTGGAAATATTAGCCATACAAATATTGTCCTCGATTTACACAGCATGTTGTTCCCTTACAATGCAAATTTGAGCATCTGCTATCTGAGTATTAGCAGAAAGAAATGTAGGCTAAAGGTGACATTTTTGCCATAAAGTCATTAATGCTTCCTTTTGTTACATGGTAACAGCAAATAGAGACAGTGTGGAGGAGAATTTGTCATGTGTTCATTCTCAAGTGTACATAACAAAATTATCTGCTAAATTGCTACCTGAAGAGGAAATATGGGTACTGAAAGTTTGGCCACTGCAGGGCCCTTTTTTTATTAGGACCTAGGATTGCCACCCTTTCTGAAAGAAAATACCAGCCTTCCTATATATTTATCTTTTTTCCATATTAATAACATTGGGATTAAACCATCATTTTTACCAGCCAGGTGGCAACTCTATCAGGGCCCCCCTCCACAGTTGCAGGGCCCCTCTGTCCCTCCCCCCACCCCCCACCAGCACATACCTGCTTTGCGTCTTCTTTATGTGACCGGGCTGGAGGAGAGCAGGTCAGGAGCACCGGCTTTGTGGAGCGGGTCTCGGCTGGTGTTGCCCACCAGGTTTTTTCCCTTTGACCCACAGCCCAGTCCGACTATGGGGGGCCTCATCAAAGCTATAGTGGTTATTCCCAGTGATATTAATTTTGAACACAGTAAGAAGATTATTAAGACTACCTGGGCAAAATAACCTTAAGAAAAGAGGAATTTCCAATAGAGGGGGTGAACCCTGGTCAAATGAAAGCATATACAAACAACAAGAAAAATGCTCAAAACTACAAAACAAGTGTACTTACAACCAGCCAGCATTATGTAAAACTAATGATCAAAATTAATTAAATCAATAGGCTGTACCCTAGTATGAGTAGGATTACTCCGCATGTGGAAATAATTGTAGCAAGAATGTTCAACTTGTAAGTGTCAGCCTAAGCTTTTAGGCTAAGGTCAAATGGGGGATGAAATCAGCTGGCCGAAATCCGTTGGCAGATTTCAGCCCTATCATGGGCAATAGACTCCTCTCTCTTCTGCATTGAATAGGCTCATCGGCGCAAACAGACTTGTTGGGTTTTGGCAACAGCAATATGAGTGAAAGTCTGTTCGCGACAATCCAATTCAATGTGGATGAGAGGAGGCTACTGTCCATGGTAGGGCTGAAATCATCCAGTGGATTTCAGCTATCTGATTTTGGCTCCCATGTGGCCCTAACCTTAGGATTCCTCTTAAGTGGAACCTAGGTGAACTTTTTTGTCCATAGGTCTGTACACTTGGTCCCTTCTCTGGGCAGTACTGCACCCAGGATTCTAATCCTTACTAAATTCTTTTGGCTTCCTACAGATCTCACCTAGTGTGATCTGTAACTAGCACTTGCTAGGCCCAAATTAAGCTAGGTTCCTGCCTGCTCAGGTGATAACCTCTCAGAAAGTACCCAGAGCAAATGTATGCTCCAGCTTATATACTTTAGTGACAGCCCTTGGCCAGTTCCTGAACGGCCAGGTGCATACTTTAACCCAGGAAAGGGAAACTATTTCCCAAATATGATAAGGACCCCCTTAGATGTCTACACTTTAGATTAGGAACTACTTAGTTGGCCAACCCCCTCATCCCTATCTAGTCACTGTGTGAATAAAGGGTCTACATATAAATAGTTCATAAAGTGAGGAAGGAAGTATTCATTTAATGAATCAATGATGGAATTTCTGAAACTATTGAAATAAACATAGACAATATTACTACATTCTGAACGGAAAACAGTGAAGGGTTCTCTAGTGCTTGCACCTGTGAAATTGAACATGACTTGCATCCTGCCCACTGCCACGTGCAAGTCTTTGTGCCTGACATCAAGGCTCTTGGTGGGGGTAGGAATGTGCATTATAGGTAAACAACATGGAGTTGTTTTTTGTGTAGATTCATCTAAAAAATTGCTGTCATCAGCAGGAGATGACATACGTTTCTCCTATTTCCCAAACTTCATGTCCAGACATGCCTATGCATTCCTCACCAAGGATTCTTCTCTTATTTAACCAAAACATTTCCTCTTGCATTAGATAATAGATTCTCACCATCTAGCCATAGCTGTTACATGTTCAGGTATGGGATCTGACTAGAATGGTTTGGAACTAGGGTTTTCCAGATTACACATCTTGCTGTAATTTGGATCTTCATACTTTACTTCTGCCAGAAAATCATGTAAACATTAAATAAACTCAATTGGCTGGTTTTGCATCCAATAAAGATTAATTATATCTTATTTTGGATCAAGTACAAGGTACTGTTTTATTATTACAGAGAAAAGGGAAATCACTTTTAAAAATTTGGATTATCTCATTATAATGGAGTCTATGGGAGATGGCCTTTCCATAATTTGGAGCTTTCAGAATAACGGGTTTCCGGATAACAGATTCTATACCTGTACATTTCTTTAAAATACAGACATGATATCATGGCAGGCGCGTGTGACCAAATATAAAATTCTAAAATTCATATATTTTAAAACCAATATTATTTGAGAACTAATTAATCAGTATTTTTAAAAAATGAGTAACTCACATTCTCATCACATCACCACATTTAGGTGGATTTCATTTGGCCAAAATGTGCCTGAGCTAACAAATCATGGTCAGCTTTGTAGTAAACGATTATTAATAAATTATTAGAGGCAGATCAAGTTTCTGTGGTTAAAGCTTGGTAACCGCTTAAAGTAAAGCTCAAATGTTCCAAAAAGTAATAGTTGTGCTTTTGAAGGCATCCCTTTGGAGTCTAGATCAAAAATGTTCATCTTAGTGAATTAGCGTAGTTACGTCCCTTCGTCAGTGCGCAACTTCGCCTGGCGTATGGGTGCGAAGTTGCGCAAGTCGACCTATTTCGCTAGCGAATTTTCGGCAGGGATACTGTTAATGAATCGGCGAAGTTGCGAATTGACGTCAAACTGGCAAATTAGCGCTAGCGTTACATGCTTAGTGCTTTAGTGAATTTGCACCTCTGAGTGCACACAGAGTGCAGGCTGAGAGCAGCGGAGCCAACCATCTACGTGGCCTGCCCGTTATTTTACAAAGTAGCCAGTGCAGAGCTGTTTTCTTGCATTCCAGATAAAAGGATGTCTAAAGAAAGGTTCTTACCTTTCCTCGTGGCTCAACACTTTAGTTTAGTACAACACATGGCAATCGACAATGAATAAAGATATTTGATTCTTATTATGCAAATTATAGTGTAATTGATGTGGCCCATATTCAGGCCCAAAAAATAATACTAATGATACTGTAATTTGCTCCAAACACCTACATACATGAAAACATCATACAATGACCTCTAGTGGTCCAAAAGTGAACAGCAATATTCAGAACAAAATTCAGAATACACTGGATGTCTTGTCCATAGAAAATGGTAGTCATCGCAGATCCATTTTTACTGGTGTTGGGTATAAGAATAATGGCTACCATGCCACACTCTTGATGACTACAAAAGATCCCAAAATGAACTGGCTTTGCACCAAACACACACAGTTATCATAATGCTAAAATTCAAATGAAATAAAAATCACTAAGCAGCAATATCATTTCACACACGTGCTGTTCCTGAAATATGCCAGAAACATTAATTATGCAAAATTCAATTTGAGGAGACTGTCAGCACTTACCAACTCAGTATGTATAAACACTGTACACCAGATTCATCCCAAATAGAAGTAAGATTAGCTATTTATATTGCACAGTTTATGGAGCATGTGTATATACTAAAGAGAAAAGCTTCTATGGCACAATGTAGTCAGTTTATACACCTAATTCAATCATGGGGTGTCTACCTTTCAGTTACCTGATAGTATGCTATGGAATGACCCATTCTTTCTCTTTATAGCTTATGGGTGTCTCTGATCCTGGCAGCCAAAACACAATTGATTTTTATTAATTATCTTTTTTTTGTTATGCCCTCTGCTATTCTTCTTCCAGTCTCTCATTCACATAATTGTCTGGTTGCTAGTGTAATTTGTTTCCTAGCAACCAGGATGCAGCTAAAATTTCAAACTGGAGTGCTGCTGAACAAAAAGCTAAATAATTAAAACACCACAAATGATATATGAAGGCCTGTTACAAATAATATAATATATATTGCTACATCAGACTAAATGATCCTGACATTCAAAGCAGTTCATAACTGTGCCCAATGCTACATCTCTGAACTAATCTCTAGATACTCACAAATTGCTTGTTACTGACCTGCTCCCCAACTCTTCTCACATTACTTCCTCGCTTTCAAGACTTTGTAAGTGCTGCACCCCTTCTCTGGAATTCATCAGACTGAAACCTTGCTCGCAAATGCATATCACACTTACATTTCAATGTGAAAAAATCCAAAGGTGTGGGTCAATGTTCTGTACAGTGGTAAGCCTGTGTTGTGAATCAGCATATCGATTGAAGGGTGTCTTCAGAAACAGAGATCTTCACTACTATGGTTGCCTGGGCTAGTAAAGAATCCTAAAACATAATGTGTACCATTTCTTGCACACATCTTTAAATTAACTTTTAGTATGATGTAGAGAGTAATCTTCTGAGTCCATTTGCAATTGTTTTTCATTTTTATTATTTGTAGTTTTTTTGAGTCATTTAGCTTTTTTATTCAGCTGCTCTCCAGTTTGCAATTTCAGCATTCCGATTGAAAGGATCCAAATTACGCTAGCAACTATGGATTGATTTGAATAAGAACCTGGAATACAAAATCAGATATGCCTTGAATAATCAGGCGAGTTATAAGTAGCAACAACAATACATTTGTACCCTTATAGAGCAATTTGATTTATAGATCTTGTCAGTCTCCCCCATTTGAAAGCTGGAATCAATCAAAAGTAAATGGCAAACAATTATTAAAAAATGATAAACAAATGATAAAGACCAACCGAAAAGTTGCATAGAATTAGCCATTCAATAACTTAGTAAAAGTTAACTTAAAGGTGAACCACCCCTTTAAGCACAATGACTAGATTGTTTAAAAGCCTGCGTTATTGTGTGAACGGCAAAATGGCCAAATGTTGCACCACTGTTGTCAATGTAAATCTCCCCTGGTAACTTATTCAAGTTGAGTATTTTCATGCGATTACAATATTTGACCTACATATCATTGCCCTGAACTGTTAAATCTTCCAGCTGCAGTAGCATAAACAAAGAAGATAGAGCCAGATTTAAGATGGCCGTAGACACAAAGGGGCTAACGCTAGCGCTAATTCATCAGCGGGACGTCAATGCGTAACTTTGGAAATTCACTAACACCAGCTCTGGCGAATTTACGCTAGCGAAGTAGATAGACTTGCACAACTTCGCACCCTTACGCCAGGCGAAGTTGCGCACTGACGAAGGATCGTAAATTCACTAAGATGAACATTTTCCTCAACGTTAGCACTGGTCAGACCAGGCAAATTTCAAAACAATAGATAGGAGGTTGAAAAGAAAGTCCCAAAAAAACGCTGGCGTATTTTAGCATAGGAGGGAGATCAATATTTTTTTTGGGGGGGGTTACCCTCCTTCCCCCCTACATTTTCTAACATATGGCAACTCAAACATACAGGGGGCACATGTAGGGCAATAGGACAACTTTCCTGGGCTTGTGTAGAGGAATGTAGTGGCTGTAACATATACTTCTATTATAACTTAAACGTATGCAAATTAGGCTTCCCAAGCGTAACAGCGCTCTGCCTAGCGAAGTAACACTAGCGCAACTACGCTACCATTCACCGACCTGAGCGTAAATTAGCACTTTAGTGAATTTGCGTAGCGCTGGCGAAAATTTTTCTGGAGAAGTGCGTTGAACGCTAGCGAAGCTAACGCTAGCGACTTTTTAGATCTTAGTGAATTTGCCCCAAAGATCCTATCATACAAATCCTCCATTCGTACAAAACTGTGTGTAGAGTGTCCCGACATTTGTCATGCCATGCTGATCGGTCGTTCAGTCGATCAGACTGGTTAGAAGATTTCTGTCGGCTGCCGATCATATCTCTGCATGTATTGCCGATCTGATGATTTTCAGTGGGAGACTTGTCACCAGCTTTGTCGGTCATAAACTTTCGTAAGATTGCGGTCAGGGCAGAACATTGGCTGATCTGTCCTTTTACTGCTTTATTTAAACTGAAATGTCAGTGGCAGGTCAGGAGATGAGGACATCCAATTGTTCGTTCGATATTGCAATAAATCTGCACGGCTATAGCCACCTTTACAAAGATCCCATTAGATATTTATGGGAGAATTTTTTTTCCCTTAATGGAGCTGTTGGCACTCTAGGTCTATGAAGATGTTTTATCGACATGATTGAAACAAGCCTTCTAATGGAGACACCTCTGTACTTTGATAAGCACCGCTCTAGTTCAGTGTCTGCAAGGCTCAGACAGGCCTAGGTCAAAAACATGAGCTGATATCTACAGGGCCAGAACTGCATCTTGCATCTTGTGCATGCACGGCATCAGTGCCAGCTAGTGTCAAATCAAGGTATTTTAAACTTGCGCATGTGCCCCAGCCTCACCTTGCGCATGTACACAAGCTCCAATATGTTCACTCAGCCAGCACCGAGACAGAACAGGTTGTCTTGGGCACCTGGCTTGCCTGGCCCTGCTCTGGATACCTATGAAAATTATTCATGTAAAATATGCATTGTGTCACTATTTCTTTAAGGTTAATGTAAAGCAGGACACATTGTTACCTAAAAATAGCAATTACAAATAACTTTTAAAGCAGCAACCATTTTTAATACATTACATCAACTTTGGAAAGTTGCTTGTAATTGTGTTTTTTTATTAGGCAAAAAGTGATTTTTTGGGTTGACGTCCTCATTGGATATACTGCAAAAGTTTCAGTCTAACCCCTACATTTTTTACTACTTCGAAACAGCAAGCACTGAAAGAAAATAGCTGAAGGAAGGATGGTTTTAAAGGGTTTGTTCACCTTCAATGTACAAATCTTATGAAACAATGTTCTCTATGTGTTAGAAAACTATCATACTTACCATGATTTTCCTTTCCTGGTCCTCTCAGTACTACCCTGGGACAGCCCCTCCTATTAGAAGAATCTGTCCACATAGTTTTGAGCCCTCCAGTACCTTCCTTCGGCATCTAGTCACGAGCTTCTGCTCATGCTAGTCTGGGTTGGGCACATACTGATACGGAGAGGACTACAAAGGGAAAATCACGGTAAGTATGATACCATTTTTCCTTTTCCCTGGTCCTCTCCTCCTCAGTACTACCCGGGATGTAGCAAGCTCTTTCTGGATATAGGGAGGGAAATATTAAGACAAGATACGTAGTGAAAGTAATGCAAATTATTGAGACATCATAGCTGATTTAAGGACACTCGAGCCAAAACAAGACCATTAAGCTGATGCCAAATCCACCTTATAGTGGGAAATGAACGTGTCTGGACACAACCATGAGGCTGCTCTTCAAATCACTTCTAGAGGTGTTCCAGCTTCTGCCACCCAGGATGCTGACTGCCCATCAAAGTTTTTTCCTGCCTAACTGCTAGTTGATCCAGAGGAAGGCAAAAAAAACATCTGAACCCTCTCCAATTTGTCTCAGAGTGGAAAAAATTCCTTCCTGACTCCAAGATCGGATCTAATGTATCAGCCTGTACAACTGATTCAGGAAGAGAATTCCACATCTTCACTGCTCTCACTGTAAAAAACCCCTTCAGAATATTTAGGTGGAACCTCATTTCTTCTAATTAGAATGGGTGACCTTGCGTCAGCTGAAAAGACCTACTGGTAAATAAAGCATTATAGAGATTATTATATGATCCCCTTATATATTTATACATAGTTATCATATCACCCCTTAAGCGCCTCTTCTCCAGCGTGAACATCCCCAATTTAAGATTTTCCATACCTTTTATCAGCTTAGTTGCCCTTCTCTGTACCCTCTCTAATCCAATAATGTCCTTTTTGAGTGAGGGAGACCAAAACTGTGTGGCATATTCTAGATGACTCTATACCCCTTTTAATACAGCTCAAGGCCTTATTTGTCCTTGATGCTGCTGACTGGCATTGCTTGCTACAGCCAAGTATATTATCTACAAGGATTCCAAGGTCCTTTTCCATAATGGATTTGCCTAGTGCAGTCCCATTAAGGGTATAAGTGGCTTGGATATTTTTACATTCCAGGTGCATAACTTTATATTTATCAACATTATATCTTATTTGCCACTTAGCTGCCCAGATTGCCAGTTTGTCAAGATCTTGTTGCATGGATGCCACATCCTGGATGCAATTAATTGGGCTGGATAGTTTTGTGTCATCTGCAGACACTGATACATTACTTACAATAACCTCCCCTAAGTCTCTAATAAACAAATTAAATAAAAGTAGACCCAATACCGAGCTCTAACGGACCCCACTAAGAACCTTACTCCAAGTAGAGAATGTACCATTAACACACACCCTCTGTACCCTCTTCTGTAGACAGTTGCCTATCCATGTGCAAACAACTTCATTAAGCCCAGCAGAACTTAGTTTAGAAAGCAGCCATTTGTGGGGCACGGTTTTGCTTTGGCAAAATCCAAATAGATCACATCTACTGCCCCCACCCCACAGTCTAGCATCTTACTTACCTCATCATGAAAAGCAATCAAATTTGTCTGACATGACCAATACTTCATAAAGCCATGCTGATTGCTGCTCATAATGCCATTCTCTAGGACAAACTTTCTCTAGGACAAACGCTGTACCCTCAGTGACTTGTTTACTCTCTTGAGGTCTAATATTGGATGCCAAGCCGCTGATGTCTTCTGAACCAGGAAGAATTTGGAATTGACGCCTTTGCCCAGTTCCTGAGGGGGTACTGGCACAATCGCATGTTGCTGGATCAACTGAATCAGGCACTCTTTGAGAGCCCTTCTTTTTGCAGTATTGTTTTGCATGGAGGAAAGATGAAACGATGGTGGTGGGGGAGTTCCCTGAAACTACAGTGAATAGCCCTGACTGACAATGTGATTAATCCACCTGTCATCTGTGGATTCCTCCCAGGGACCTTGAAAGAGAAGAAGCCTCCCTTCCACTATAGGCCCCTGGGGACCACCACCTTCAGAATTGTCTGTGGGTGGTTCCAAGCTGACAACTTGTAGTTTTCTGTAGAATTCCGAAAGGACCGATAGCCTGGACCACCTGGCCTAGCCTTGGAAGGAGCCTTTCTGGGGAATTGTTTCTCGGGATACTTATACTTCCTTTTTTGGGGAAGTGCTGAACTCTTAACCATGGAGGCTTTGGAAATTAATTCTTCCTGTTTTTTCCTGAAAAGGGTCAGCCCTTGGAAAGGTATAGTGCACAGAACCAGCTTTGAAGCCACATTGGCCTCCCATGATATGAGCCAGAGGGCTCTTCTTGCTGAGACAGATAGGGCTAAGGATCTAGAGGCTAAGTGGACCAGATCCACTGTAGCATTTAACAGGAAGGATGCCCCAATCTTCAATTCTGTCAGGCCTTCCAATATGTCTCTATCCCTGTTTTCCTTGAGAGCCGTCTCAATGTTGGAAATCACACCTCAATCGCCCTGGTGACCGAGATACTGGCTACAGCCGGTTATATAATCTTTCCGGTTTCATTGTCTCTCCAGCATTTAAAAAGGCCCTCTTTTATCCATGTGATCCCTCAGAGTCGCCTGGTCATCAATAGGGAGCAGTGTGCTTTTGGACAAGTTCAGAACTGGAGCGTCCACAGCGGGGACTGAACGGCGAAACGGATACAACTTGCTAAACCTTTGCAGGGTAGGGGACCTTTTGGATACAATGTTCCATTCAGCCTATTAATTCCAAGACTTCCTCTTGAAAAGGGAAAATATGGTCGTTCTTCTTTATCCTGGGCAAGAACGAAGATGAGGTAGCTCCTTCCTTCTTATCCTCTAATTCCAGAGCTGATCTAACTGCTCAGATGAAGGGAGTAACCAGAATAAAATCAAACGAGTTTATCTCCTCTTCAGACTCATCCTGATGAGGACATTAGAAATGACTGCTCAGCTGGACCCGCTTCCTCCTGACCAGAGGCCTCAAAGGTCGGCTTGGATCTAGATGCCCCTATCTCCAGAGCTACTGCTTCCTTAATTCAGGCCCTTATATCTGGTGATGATATCTCAGATGATCCTACCACTTCAAATAAGCAGGAACGGCAGAGCTTTTTGTTAGGAAGTGCAAGCTCTGAGTAACCCAAACAGGATTGTTTAAAGGCTGATCTGATGTATTTTCCATAGTCCACTCCTTATGTCTTGGGCAGCCATATTTAAGGCACTGAAACATTACAAAAACATCCATTAGCAGAATGCAATAAGGAAATCTATGCCAATTCCCCTATCACAGACACTCCCCTAGGAATCTGCATATCAGGGAATCTGCCTATATATACATATCCAAAACATATACATTCAGAAAGTAGGATCCGCACTCTCAGGTCTTAAGAGAAAATGTAAAAAATGTTATTGTTACATACAAGACTGAAACCTCCTCCGAGCCCTTTCTCGAAGTGTCTAATCAATTGTAAGAGAGCCATATATATATATATATAAGAATTGGCGGGAAAATAGACACATTGAAGCTGACGTATTAACATAATCATCGAAATACGACTATAATTTACATATCACTAATTAAAAACGTATAAAAAATACATAACTTACACCAATTGCAGCTATTAATAATCTCCACATATGAATATTGCATACATTTAACTGTTAAAAACACAATACTTTGTTTCACTACAATAGTATAGCTGTGGTTTACTGCTACCTTATCAAAATAATAAACCATGTTGCAAAAATGTATATAAAAAAAAAAGAGATAAGATAACAGGCCTGCTCTGGAGCACCTTTCATGACTTGTCACCTAACAAATTCGGTGTCAGGAATTATCATTTGATATAATAGTGACTACGGCCAGGGCCGCTCCGGCCATGAGGCAAGGTGAGAATCTTGCCTCAGGCGGCACGGAGCGGCCAGTTACCAGGGGCGGCAAAAAGGCGGCCTCTGCTAACTTTAAGAGCACAAAACCTCTGTTTTTTCTAGCGCAATAGTGCTCACTGCACTAGCGATGTGGCCCCTCCTCGACCCACTCCGCCGCTAAAAGTTAGAAGCGCGAAGCAGGAGGGGGCGGCATCAGGGCTGCTGAAGGTGAATCTCTTCACTAAACGTGAGCACTGCTCCTATATGAGGAAAACTACTATCATTTAAGCAATTTGAACAATGTGACTTAACACCTCTTTTATGGAACTATGATCTACCCACCCAATGTGAAAGTAACCCCTCTTTTATGGAACTATGGTCTACCCACTGGCCAAATCTACTGATATATATTTATTAGGACAGTGACCCCTCACATAAAGCAATAAAATAAACAACCTATGCTTCCTGCATCAAATAAATCAAAACCCGTACAATCGCTCACCACATCGCTTCCTCAAGTGCAAAAATTAATTCCTGTGTTACCAACACCACTGTCTCCGATCTATGGATACACCTCAGAAAGCGTTGGTTTCTCATCTGTAGGTTTAAACCCGTTAATTAAAATGATCCAAAATGTGAAAACGTCTTTATGTTAATATATATCTAGTGAAAAAAAACATTTACTACTGTTTATGTGGTCTGTTAACCTCACAAAATATATATATAGATAATAAAAAATACAATATACAAAAAACAACCTGCAAAAGTTAATACAAAAAATAAAGTATAAATGTATATGTGCAAAGGGTCACAATATCCAAAGAGTCCCAAACCATTCATATAGTCATTAAAAAAGCAGTCTTTCAAATTGGGCAAACTCCACCCCCACTCGGTGTCCAAATGCTGCCCACAATCAGTGTTGGCAAAATGTAAATAAAATTGTCAAATATAACTGGCCCTCTCAATCGGCACCAACCACAAAGATAATCCGTGGTGTGGTTAGGAGTATTAATCACTGCATATTGAGTACTTGTAAGGCTCACAGCAAATAAAGTTGTTACTAATGAAGAATAGGTATGCTTATACCAGTCTTTCTATGCCTTTTAATACTTCACTTGATGCAGTGCAGTGGTTAAGGTGCAGGGCATAAGTAGACACACTGTAAACTTTAGGGTATGCTCTGCAAAAATCTCTGCATTCAGAATGTATAATAGAAGGTGAATCAGTCTTGCACAGACATGTTATGCCACATGTATAAGCAGAGGGATACCGAAAACACCATGCAGTATGTAGCAGGACGTACGGCACACTCCGAATGCTGGCGAGGAACTTGCAACATGTGTGAGATCTAATTCTCCCATCCAGATAATTTCCATATAAATTTATGGAAACCCACGTATACGGCTGCCATATTTGGCTAGATGTACCCTTACGATTGTTTTTCTGTGCCTCTCCGTCTCTTGATCGTTGCTCACTATAGTTAGTTAGTAATTGTAAATGAAATCCAAGTCAGTCACACACATTGAGGCCATCATTCAGGCTTCACATAGGCAGTCTCCACTCCAGACCTTTGAGGCCTCTGGGGGACCCAAAACACACACCCACTCCGCCCTTTTTCCTCAACCTTCCGCTTTCCCTCCTCAGTCCACCCCCCCTCAAAACTCCCTTTTTCAGCGTCAGTCTTCTCTCTAAGCTCCTAAAAAGTGTGTTGCGCACATTGTCGGTCCTGCACTGCTTTATTCACATATTTTGTAACATCCGGTTTTCTATTTGATGCCACTTTTTACAGCCAATAGGCATCTTAGAGTTTGTGAGTGGACCTGTAATCTATTATACATTTATAATACATTATATAATAATATATTATAATAAATATAATACTTGACCCTTTTACGTGGGTCCCGGTTCTTTTGAACAAGCTGACAAATAATCCACACCAATAAGTGTATATTAAAGTAATTATATTGTATAGAACATTAATAGACTGTTACACATAAACAGTTACACAAAAACAATTACATTTAAACAAACACGGTATTTACAGTTACACTTAAACAGTTCTACATATTTGTTACCAAAAGGCATGGGATTAGAGGTCAGCTGGACATGGCTTCCCTCTCTGTTCTGTAGTCCTCACATGCTGTCTAGTCCCAAGCTTCTCTGGCTTCTGCAGCTGCCTCCTTCTTCCTTCCAGCTGTCCAGCTCAGGCCTTCCAGTCTCTCTCCAGTCTCCCCAGTCTTCCTGTGCATGTTCTTTTATCCTGGGTTTCTCACCTGCCCCCACAGAAACACTCCCAACTAACAAGATGCTGAGATAAACCCCCAACTTGAAATACATCCTGTAGAGCAAGTTCTTGCAAACAGTAGTTTTACGGTCCCTTATCAGATATCAGACTAGTAGTCACAGGGAACCCTTTGATATGATAATTTCCCTGGACAACTGCTAGTCTATCAACCCAAGATGGCAATTTCTTACAGACCAATCAAGTTAAAGCTGCCACTATGAAGCGGTATTTCTTCCCACAGACTCTATATACTTCCTCCCTTGGCAAATTAATCAGTTCGTATGGTTTCCATTACCACCTCTACACTGACGATACTCATATCTATCTCTCCTCTCCTGATCTCAACCCAGAACTCCTAACTCGTGTCTCCTTCTGTCTGTCTGCTATCTCTACTTGGATGTCACAACACTACCTTAAATTAAACCTCTCCAAAATGGAAATGGTTCTTTTTAGTGATGGGCGAATTTATTCGCCTGGGGCGAATTCGCGGCGAATTCCCGCGATTCGCCGCTGGCGAATAAATTCGCGAAACACCAGCAAAAATTCGCAAACAAAAATCCGCAAAAAAAAAGCGACACGTCAAAAACGACGCGCGCCGAAAATGACTTGACACGACGGAAACTACGCAACGCGCGTCGGAGATGCGCGACTCGTTTCCCGAATTTTTTCGCCAATTCGGCGAAGCGAAACAGGTGAGATTCGCCCATCACTAGTTCTTTTTCCTCCAACTAACACCAGTAACATCCCGGAAGTATCCATCACAGTTAACAATTCCATTTTAACACCTTCTCCCCAGGCCCGGTGCCTTGGGGTTATCCTAGATTCTGCCCTGTCATTCACTCCTCATATCCAGTCACTTGTTAAATCATATCACTTCCACCTAAGGAACATATCCAAAATACGATCATTTATCACCCAAGATGCTGCCAAAATCCTTCTTCACTCTCTCGTCATATAGAGTCTAGACTATTGTAACTCTCTTTTAATTGGCCTTCTCCTCCAGAAACTGTTACCTCTCCAGTCCATAATGAACACTGCTGCTAGGCCTATACAACTCAGCAACCGCTCTTCCTCTGCCATGCCATTCTGCCAATCCCTGCACTGGCTTCCAGAATTAAATTCAAGTTAATGACCCTGACATTCAAAGCACTTTGTAACTCTGCCCCTCTCTGAACTAATCTCCATTACTCACCCAACTGCTTAATACGCTCCTCTACTGACCTGCTACTCAACTCTTCTCTCATTAACTCCTCACATGCTCGCATTCAAGACTTTGCAAGGGCTGCTCCCCATCTCTGGAATTCTCTCCCACGGTCTGTCCGACTTTCTCCGAATCTTTCAGCTTTTAAAAAATCTCTTAAAACCCACTTTTTTTTAGAGAAGCTTACCCTCACTGTTAACTACCCAATGCAATACCGCTTACAGTACTACATCTCTCACCCACTGAACTCTGATCTTGCCCACTCCCACACCTTGTGTATCATTCCCTTCCCTTTAGATTGTAAGCTTTTTCTGTACAGGGCCTCTCTCACCTCCTGTACCGGCATTTATTATGATGCATGTAACTCCATATTTATTATGATGTATGTAACTCCTTATATTTAGTGATGGGCGAATTCGTGGCGAATTCCCGCGATTCGTCGCTGGCGAATAAATTCGCGAAACGCCAGCAAAAATTTGCCGCCGAAAAATTCGACCAAAAAACGAGTCGCGCGTCGATTTTGACTCGTTTCGCAAATCTTTTCGCCAATTCGCGAATTTCTCTGGAAATTCGCGAATTTTTCGGCGAAACGCCGGAGATTCACCCATCACTACTTATATTCTATGTATGTAATTCATGTGATGGGCATTGCAGACCTTGTTTATGGAAGTTGTACTGAAAAATATACCTGCCGTGTGGGAGGAGAGTAAGAAGAAATAGAAGGCTGATTAAATCTATTGTTAAAGTCACATGTTAACATAATATGCCAGCAAACTCATAAATATATTTTCTGATCTGTTTGCATTTTGGTTTGGTGTGGTGGTATAACATTATATACAGGACTTCAGGTTCCAAGTGCTGTGAAAACACTTCAGAAGTTAGAGAATGGGATGAGTGGTAGTGATGGGCGAATCTTCCGAGATTCGCTTCGCCGAAAAATTTGCGAAACGAGTCGCGGGGCACTTTTGACGAGCGTCGCGTCAACTTTGGCGCTTCGCGTCGTTTCCGACATGCGTCGCGTCACTTTCGGTGCGTCGCGTCATTTCGGCGCGCGTTGCGTCGTTTTCGGCACGTCGCGTCAAAAACAAAGAGCGACTCATTTTTCCAGCAATTTTTCGCTGAGCGAATTTTCGCTGGCGATTCGCGAATTTCGCTGCAATCGCGGGAATTCGCCGCCAATTCGACCCTGGCGAATAAATTCGCCCATCACTAATGAGTGGTTCATCTAGCAGCCTAACAAGTGCTGTTCAATACCATCATATGGTTAAAGGGGTGGTTCACCTTCAAATTAACTTTAGTATATTGTAGAAGGGACAATTCTAAGAAACTTTTCAATTGGTCTTCATTATTTTTCATAGTTTTTCAATGATTTGCAATTTCTTCTGTTTCTTTGCAGCTTTCAAATGGGGGTCACTGACACCATCTAAAAACAAATGTTCTGTAAGGCTACAAATATATTGTTATTGCCACTTTTTATTACTTATCATTCTATTCAGTCCATCTCCTATTCATATTCCAGTCTCTTATTCAAATCAATGCAGGGTTGCTAGGGTAATTTGTACCCTAGAAACCAAATTGCTGACACTGCAAACTAGAGAGCTGCTGAATGAAAAGCTAAATAACTATAAAACCACAAACAATAAAAAATGAAAAACAATTGCAAATTGTCTCAGAATATCACTCTCTACATTCTACTAAAAGTTAACTCAAAGGTGAACAACCCCTTTAATACTGGGAAGTTTGCTCTGAGTGGATTCGTTTTTTTTCCAGTTTATTCTAGTAACTTTCTGGTTGCTGCTCACCAAAACTGCAAGCTAATTGACCTTTTGGTGCTCTGCTGAAATGCTGGTCCAGTCAGCAAAGTTTACCAATTGCAAGCCATCTGACAAGAAACCAAAATCATTGGAATTATAAAAACATAGTAAGGTGTCCCACCTATGGGTTTCAATTGTAGTCTTGAGGCGTACTGTATTATAATAGTGGGTGGTCCAAGTTGGAAAGAACATTATGCATTCTCACTGTAAAAAATAGATTTGTTTGAAAGCTAGACATGGAAATATCTGTGGTGATATAATACAATAAGTTATTGAGAGATGATTTTTGCAGTCATAAACACACACTCATATATATATCATGTTTGTGTTATTTCACACATTTGCCTATTATAATCTTGTCATATCCTAAAAAAAAAAAAATTGAATTCTATAGTTGAGGCCCAATAATGCCATGACGTTTTCATATTGTACATTGAATCTTTTTATCTAATCATCCAGCACCTACAAATGGACTATTTGTTGGCAATGGATGTCCTATTTTGTGAGATGTTATCATTCTATTATGATAATTGTTCAAAGTCAGTGCTTTTCAAGCATTTAGGCCAGGTAGGATGTATGTGTATACAGTGCACTGAAAGGAGAAGCCTTTCCATATACAGTACATGCACAGTCACCTATTTGTTAAAGGAGAAGGAATAGCATTTTACATTTGGGGGTGCCAAACGTTAGGCACCTCAAGTCACTACTTGGGCTGGTGCTCCAATCAGCAGAAAGCCGCACCAGCCTGGGGTTCTTCCCAGGGGCAGACGCATGTGCAGTAGAGTGAAATTGCCAGGTATTTGGCACCCCCCAAGTGTAAAATGCTATTCCTTCTCCTTTAAGAACCAGTGAAGATAAAATTATTTAAATATGAAGATTAAATATGTTGTTAAATATGCTTTCCCTCTATTTGCTTATAAAAAAAACAAAAACCTTGAGGTAAAAAAAAGACACAGTTTTCTTAATCTGCAGTATGTATTTTACCTACCTCCTTCCTCAGTTGTCCGACTTTTGCCCTCCTGGGTCAGCCTACCTCCCTCCCTGCTCAGCCTTCCGACCTCTTTCCTCAGCACTCAGCCTTCTGCTTTCCCTCATCAGCCCTCCCCCCTCAAAACTATCTTATCAGGCATCAGTCTAAGATCCTAACGATGCCTATTGGCTGTGAAAAAAAGCGGAAGTTGAAAAAAAATAGGTGAATAAAGCAGCGCACGCACGCTCCCCACTTTAGGATCTTAGAAGACTGATGCCTGATAACAGAGTTTTGAGGGGGGAGGGCTGATGAGGGTAAGCGGAAGACTGAGTGCTGAGGAAAGAGGTTGGAAAGCTGAGCAGGGAGGGAGGAAGGCTGAGCCAGGAGGGCAGAAGTCTGACAACTGAGGAGGGAGGGCTGAGGGAGGAAGGCGGAGGGCTGAGTGGGAGTTCGTATGGCTGATAGCTGAGGAGGGAGGGCCCAGGACGGAGGTGTGACTGCAGCATTTGAGGATGGGTGATTAAAAAAGCACCCAATGCTGCATTCCACAGCAATAGTAGGGCGCATGCAGGACATCAAAATGACAGGACGATGTCCTAAAATGCATTCCGTACAAACAAAAAAACAATGGCTAGCAGACCTAAGACCAGTGGTCCCAGAACTTTAGGATTCATAACAGTGGCCCCAATAGTGTGCAGGTCAATAAGACTCTTGTGTGCAAATGTGATGAGACCTTAAATCAGTCCCCTCCAGCAACCACTTGAATGTATGACTAGCATAATCCAGACAAGTGGCCAACTCTGCTTGTGTAAATCTGCATGACTACCCACCATGCACTCCTGAACATTAGTCTAAACCACAATCACACTTATGTGATACTCTGAGGTGTCTTGTTAAAATACAGGTATGGGACCTGTTATCCAGAATGCTCAGGACCTGGGGCTTTCTGGATAACAGATCTTTCTGTAATTTGGATCTTCACACCAAGGGAAAAATTCACGAAGCGCTGAAAATGCACTAGCATTGGCTTCGCCGACGTTTGCCCCACTACACCAGATGTAGTTTTGCCAGCGCTATGCAAATTCACTAAAATGCAAAGTTGCGCTCAGGGAGGTGAGTGGTAGCGAAGTTGCGCTACCGTTACTTCATCAGGCAAAGAGAATTTACGCTAGCGATGCCTAATTATCATATGGCGCAAAGTTAAACGTATAATAGAAGTGTATGTTACAGCCACTACATTACACTACACAAGCCCAGGAAACCTGGGTTGCCATATGTTAGGAAATGTATGGGGGGGAAATTACATAATTTTTCAGACTATCACCCTTAAAATGTAAAAAAGACACCAACTCCTATCTATTGTATTCAACTTCGCCAGGTCTGACCTGGCGAAATAAAGTCTAGCGCAAGAGGTAACGTTCAGTAAAATTGTCATCTAGTGAATTAGTGTAGTTACGTCCCTTCGTCAGTGTGCAACTTCGTCTGGTGTAAGGGTGCAAAGTTATGCTAGTCTTTCTACTTCACTAGTGGATTTTCACCAGGGACACTGTTAGTAAATTTGCGAAGTTGAAATGACGTCACACTGGCGAATAAGAGCTAGCATTAGCTGCTTAAGTCTACTAGAAAATCATTTAAACATGAAACAAACCCAATAGGCTGGTGTTGACTACAATAAAGATTACATTTTAATTATTTGATTAAAATTAGCCTATGGGAGACTGCCTTTCTGTAATTTGGAACTTTTTGGATAATGGGCTTCTGGATAACACATGCCATACCTGTACTTGAGTGCTACCTTTTAAAAATAATTGTTAAAAATTACAAAAGAAAACTTCTCTCCTTGGCATCCAAGCTAAAACAGATGGTTGTATGTTACATGCCCCTTTTAGCTCTTCTGTAAGTGGGAGCCAGCAAACAATGCCCATAATCCAAGGGTGGAGGGAGTTGTTCATAAAAAGCTGGAGGACCACATGAACAACTAAGATTTAAAGGAGAATTCAGCCATGTAATAGGAAAAAAAAACCCTCAACCCATCCCTGGGTAGTCGACCCAACTACATTGCCGGTAAATTTGTAGTAGCGGCCCCGGCCTGGCAGGTGTTTTACTGGCTAGGCACAAGTCGTTGCCATGCCCCGGCACAAGCCAAGAGCCCATCACCTATTAAAACACAAAAGTAGCACACAATGAGAAGCTGAAAGGCATACTGTCATGGGAAAACGCATCAGTTAATAGTTCCAGTAGACTTCTGCACTGAAATCCATTTCTCAAAAGAGCAAACAGATTTTTCTATATTCAATTTTGAAATCTGACATGGGCTAGACATTTTTTAAATTTCCCAGCTGTCCCTGGTCATGTGACTTGTGCCAGCGCTTTAGGAGGGAACTGCTTTCTGGCAAGCTGTTGTTTTTTCTTCTCAATGTAACTGAATAGTACGCAGTGGGACATGGGTTTTTACTATTTAGTGCTGTTCTGAGATCTAACAGGCAGTTGTTATTTTGTGTTAGGGAGCGGTTATCTGATTGCCTTCCCATTGTTCTGCTGTTACGCTGCTGGGGGGGGGGGGGGGGGGGGGGGGAAAGGGAGGGGTGATATCACGCCAAATTGCAGTACAGCAGTAAAGAATGATTGAAGTGTATCAGAGCACAAGTCACATGACTTGGGGCAGCTGGGAAATTGACAATATGTCTAGCCCCATGCCAGATTTCAAAATGAAATATAAAAAAATCTGTTTGCTCTTTTGAGAAATGGATTTCAGTGCAGAATTCTGCACTATTAACGCATTTTGAATTTTTTTTCCCATGACAGTATCCCTTGAAGGATACAATTATTAAAAGGGGCAGAAAAGTCAACTAGCAACACACATTCTGCATGAGAAGTGCCATACCACCTAAACAAAAAATGTAGACTCTAGGGATGCACCGAATCCACTCTTTTGGATTCGGACAAAATCTCTGAATCCTTCCTGAAAGATTCGGCCGAATACCAAAACCGAACCCTAATTTTTACTTCCTTTTTTTATGCCAAAAAAAAATGTGATTTCCCTCCCTGGGCAGACAGAAGGATTCAGTCGAATCCTGCTGAAAAAGGACGGATCCTGGATTCTGTGCATCCCTAGTAGACTCACTCAGCTACCAAACCCCCCCCCTCCCCCACAGCAAGCAAGCAAGCAAGCAAGCAACACTAACACTCACATAGTAATATGATGAAGAGCTGACTAAAAGTGCCCAGTTTAGTGTCACAATATTTTCCCAATTGATTACAGCACAAAAGGTATTTAATAAAGACACGTTAATGTGTTTATTCCAAAGAAACTAATAATGCAAATATATTTTATTCCTTGTGAGAAGCTTAAGCTGCTTTCTGAACTTGTCACACTGCCTCAAAGGCTAAAACACCTTTTAGTATAAACACTGTGATTTGCTTTCTTAGTGATTGCATTTGGACTCAGTTCATCATTGCTTCACTTGCCCTCTTCCCACATCTCTCTCCCCCTGGAATTTTGCGCTTCTGAGTGGTTTGACACGTCCAGGCATCTGTAGGAAGACCACGTGATCAGCTAACCAGGAAGCCCGTCTGCTTGTACAAAGGAACGCAGCAGGGAGATGCATAGCCAGTGTTACAATGATCTGCTTGATGTTTATGGATCTCTGGTAAGTAGTTATAAGCAGATGACTGCCTTTTGCTTATTTACTGCACCACAAGTGCTTTCTTTTTATATCTGCTTTTTGAGGAAAACCGGGGCGGGGGGACATTTATGATATGAGGTTTTAACACTGAACTGAATGCTTTTTACCATATTACTCTCTTCAGATCTATGCATATGTTAATGTCTGTGCACCTACTGGCTATATTCATCCGTGTTTATTTTATATTTAGCTGCACCTTATTGAGACTTTCATTGCAAATCTTTACATTTTATTCAATTCATTTATATTTAATGAGCTAGAAAACACACAGGAGTCTGGCTTGCCTTTATTAATATTTATAAAGCAAAAGTGCATACCTCCCAACATTTTGGAAGTAAAAAGAGGGACAATTTTTTTTTCCCCCCGCATGTAGTGCAGCAAATTTTTTTGACCATCCCTCTTTCTGTGGCCACACCCCCTAATTACCATGTTCATTTTACAAATTTCGGCAGGTTATGAAAGTTTGAAAATAATTCTCCTTATTTAAACTGTTTTGTAGTGTCTCACAATTGTTACAAAGTATCTTGCTTGCACTTGTTAGGTATTCTGTCTGGCGATTAATCACCTCGTGTCACCGCACCACTTCCCCCTGCCTTCCAGCTGCTTCAATGAAGAATCGCCTGCGCCTATTCACACGCGGTACTGCGTTTTCCGAAATCGCTTGAAATTGCCTAACGAGGCAACTTTGAGCGACTTTGGAAAACGGAGCGCTGCGTTTGAATAGGCGTAGGTGATTCTTCATTGAAGCAGCTGGGAGGCAGGGGGAAGTGGTTCAGGGAGATAGTCACGAGGTGATTAGTCGCCAAGCGACTAACCTCCCAGAATCTTCTTGTCTGGACTAGCCCTTAATATGGGGTAATTCATATAAGACATATCCGTTAACTGCAGCTTTTCAAAACAGTGCAGTAATGATAGGTAATTTCATACAGTGATGTGCTCTTAATGACCCACATTTAAATATTCTTGCAAGGGGATTGGGGAGCAATTGACATGTTCTGGCTTTAGTTGTATATAATCAGTTGCCATTTACTTGCTTTGAATTATCTGTTGAAAATCAGTCCCAGCAAAAACCAGGTCAAATATACAATGTATAAACTTTTACAGTGATCTAGACTTGGTTAACTTTTATTTTCTATTTTCAAATGTTTCAGGATAGTAAAAGTTTTAACTACTTAAATCTACAGTACCAATGCGACATCTTTAATCCATTTATTTTTTTTTCTTTGCAGACTTGTTTCACTCTCCATATGAATTTACAAAGATGTCAAAAACTGTGTTGATTTTTAACCGTGTTCCAAACAGCCCTGGGTGATGCAACGAATCAATAAAAACGTGGTTTTGGCTGTTCTGACTGCAGCAAGTTCATTATTTCTCATTTTCCAGCTGTTTTACTTTAAATATTACTTATCTGGAAAGGTAATTCTTGGTGCTCTGCAGTGGATCATGTCACTAATTAATAATATAATAATAAAAATAATGACTTCAGTGAGTGGTAATCGTTCTATTCAATAGCGTTCTATTGAATTACCATATCTGTGGTTGTGTTGGTGCCATAACGTTTAATTCTAAATAAACAACAATCACTCAGCAAGGAGATAATATTATCATGTTTTATTGAATTATATAAATAAAAAATAGTCTGCTTCTTATTGACTCAAGTAATTTTGTTTGTTAACAAAACTCTTTCACCCAGACCTTGGTGGTGGCCTGATTTTAGTATAGATTTGAAGTCATGTTTGTTCAAGGTTACATTTACTTCCATCTGTTGCCTATGGTAACATATTCATTATTCTCTTTCTTCAGAATGGTCCAGGTTTTTCCAACCTAAAGGGAATCATATCATCACAAGAGACTACACAATGGGTAGGTACAGGTATTTTATTTATTTATATATATATATATATATATATATATAACACACAAGAAAAAGTTGTGCTCACCACTAATTTTTAAAACCATTAAGCGGGGGTGCAATGAGGCTGTGACCACAAAATACATAGACAAAGACAAGAGGTCCTCTGCACTCAACCCATTATCAATATATTTAAGACATTGAGATATTCTGTGCATACAGCTACTAAAAAATGCCTTACCCTTTAAACAACAGGGATTGTTTGTCCATATATTGCAATATATTTAAGCTGGCCAACTACGTCAAAGTCATCCCATATCTGGCCAGTCCTACGCTCAATTTTCATCTGATTCATTAAGAATTCTATTGCTTCATTATACATTTTACAAAGGGACTAAGTTTTACCTGCAACTTACTTGCTGCTTTCAAAGTAAAACTCCCAATCATGGATGCCCTTTTATTAGACACCAGTGGGATAACCTGACTATAGCTGGGAAGGGTGGGGGCTACAACAAGGAGCTGGTCACTGCTCCAGTATAACTACAACACACAAGAAAAAGTTGTGCTCACCACTAATTTTTAAAATATATATATATATATATATATATATATATATATATATTGCATAAAGGAATATGTTTCATGAAGAACATGCCTTATCCCTGGCTGTGTCTCACCAACCTAAAATAATAAACTATGGTACCCTGCTGTTATTTGGTTCCTCCATTTATCTCTCACTGTTCAATTGGGGAAAAAAGAAAAAAAAAAAGCCAGACACACATTTACATCGTGTTTGATACCTCACTATCTGTAAACTGTTGTGGATAGAACTAGTTGGGTGCAGGGAAACTGACCCAGTGACATGATTACAAGCAGGAGAAAAAGAGGAGATGTTCTGACACTCAACTATTTGTGGGGTTGAGATGCAACACGAGAGCCAATCTACCTTTTTTACTAGTATGAGGGGAGGAGGAGGTGAAAGACACAGGCCATCAGCAAATGAGTTCAAAAAAAGAGAGAGAGAGGGACTGGCCTGCCATTAAACCTAGTAGAGGGGGTGGAGCAGTTGTTAAGTGGATAACAATTTCAAAGAAGCTTCTGTGTAAGGAAAGTGCATATAATGATGCTGTTTATACATCAGACCCAAGGTGCTGGGAGTTATACATTTGTCAGGTACTGCAGCAAGGGTCTTTGTTCCTCCAGGGAGTTGAGGAACTCCATGCCTGGAACTGGAACTCTGAGTGAGTTACTGTAAGGGTTGCATTATTCTCTGTCTATTATACATACACTAAGGACCTGATTGATCAAAAGACAACTTATATATATTTTTTTTCCCCACAATTCAAGAAAAACTGCAAACGTGAATACACTAGAGAACTGATCTGTATTTATTAACGAAAAAAACAGTTGCCAGTAAAAAACTTGGCAAGTAAAAGCTGACGAAGTTCAATAGTAGCTTATTAATTTTTTCAGTTCATTAAAACATTTATTTTTATTTTTGTTAGCCTCACTGAAAATAAGTACTGATCTTTCTTACAGTGATATCTTCATTCAACTTGAATGACATTAATTGCCATGAACAGACAATGTCTTTGAGTTTGAAATCACTGCTATTTTGTAGCTTTAAGTGCTAGGTATCAGCTGTATTATAGAATACTCCTTTTTTTCCCTCAGCCAGTTAAAAAAGAACTAAAGTTTAACTACGGAAGTGGGTTATAAACATTGTACACATTTTTCTGTACCAGCCCAAGGCAACCACAGCTCTTTATCAGCAAAGATGTGTGCCTCCAAATATGCCTCAGTAGCTCCCTATTATGGACAAACACACAATATATTGTATATATAGAATATAAATACCACAACATAAGGCTGTAAATATAATATTCTTAAATATTCGTAGTTGCAGATAAAAGCTCTGAAACCAGTAGAATTTGTATCAGAATTTAATAATCCTCCCTGTAGCATCAGCTTATATGACCATCAAGCCTAATTTTGTAATTGATCATTTATGATGACCCCTAACTAAAGCTTCAACAGCTGCCTAAAGATCACTGAGCATGTGCAGTGTCACTGACACTCCTAACATAATCCAAGATGGGGAACTCCTGTGCACAACTTTGAAGTCCTAAATCATTACAAATAGAGAATTGCTACCTTTAAGCGTGTGCAGTAAGTTCAGCATATACATTAAGGCATTTCTAACCATTAGGATTTAGTTCTTCTATAAAGACTGGCATGTTTGCATGAATATAATATTTCTAAAGTGAAGAACATTGAAGAACCATTGTGTATGTATCCTTCCTATAATGATTTATAGTTTTTTTAGAATGAACTAGCTGTTAAAACAGCATTGCATATTGCTGATTTAAGTTCAGGATGCTTTTCTGTTTCCATTTAAATAGAGAGTGGTGAAGAAGTTTTTAAACTTGGTGACTAATCACAAAGTACCAGTATTTGTAGTGGACTCTGCACTTTTACAAGTAATCAGCAAAGACCTGGAACAGTTGAAAAGCACCCCTGGTATTCATCCCCAGTGTCATTGCTTCTGTGAGCACAGAGATGTTACTACTTTTGGACTTCAAGATGCACTATGGGAGTCAAATGTAAGTGTCAACACATTTTTTAAAAATACATTTCCTTTATTTTCGCGTACTGCTGCAATAATTATAAAGTCGGCAGTAAACAATCCGTTAATAAACTAATCACAGACTCCTTCAGTATATTCCACTTTCTCTTTAGTGTGCATTTCCTTTCTCATTTTTAAGCTATGGAGCAGGCTTCTAGGTTTTACAGACTTTTTCTGTCTGCTAACATTGATTTGCTCTATTTGTATGTTCTAACTCTTTCTGTGTTTATTGTAAGTAGTAGATATATTCAGAATTATATTATTTTGGTTAGTACGCACTTTCAAGTTAAAGGGATACTGTCATGGAAAACATGTTTTTTTTTTTCCAAAATGCATCAGTTACTAGTACTACTCCAGGAGACTTCTGCTCTGAAATCCATTTCTCAAAAGAGCAAACAGATCTTTTTATATTCAGTTTTAAAATCTGACATGGGGTTAGACATTTTGTCAGTGTCCCAGTTGCCCCTAGTCATGTGACACGTGCCAGCACTTTAGGAGGAAACTGCTTTCTGGCAGGCTGTTGTTTTTCCTTCTCAATGTAACTGAAGGAGTCACAGTGGGACGTGGGATTTTACTACTGAGTGCTGTTCTTAGATCTACCAGGCAGCTGTTATCTTGTGTTAGGGAGCTGTTATCTGGTTACCTTCCCATTGTTCTGTTGTTAGGCTGCTGGGGGGGGTGATACCACTCCAACTTGCAGTACAGCAGTAAAGAGTGATTGAAGCTTATCAGAGCACAAGTCACATGACCAAGGGCAGCTAGGAAATTGACAATAAATCTAGCCCCATGTCAGATTTCAAAATGAAATATAAAACAAATCTGTTTGCTCTTTTGAGAAATGGATTTCAGTGCAGAATTCTATTAACTGATGCATTTTGAAAAAAACCTGACCGTATCCTTTTAACATGTAATGGCCTTGGCTATTTGTGCTTCAATTGTGTTGTTGGCGTGTTTCAGGAAAACTTTTTTCGAGCTGCAGAGAAGATGGGATTTCAGTGGCAGAAGTATGAGGGAAGAGATCCAAGACTTGAAGGGATTGAGGACCTGTCAGGAACAAAAATCCCACTTCACTACCTCTTCAGAATGACATCTCATACCATCCACTTGGTTGTGTTTTATGAAAGAAGTAGCAATTACCTCTGGCATGGGTCTCTAAGGCTAAAACGAAAGATGGACAGAAAGTTTGTGCCTTTCCGGAAACTTCAGATTGGTCAATACGCAGGGGCTTACAATAGGTAGTGTCAAAGGCTATGATCTAATTTATATTGTGAGTACACTGCAACATTGTTTTCAAGTCAGACCATGTTCAGATTATCATATTATTTACTATAAATGGGTTGTATCTTTCACCAATATAGCCAACTTGAGGTGAGAAATATCAGGCCCATCCATTTGTTTGGGCTTGGGGCCAGTGATTGGATTATAATTGCTGGTAACCTAGGCCGCTGACATGCAGGCCAGATTAATGTGCATATGTGATCCTCGATCTGACAGGAAGAATCAAACCTGCCCTATCAATATTTGGCCAATTTTCAGATATTGGTAGGACAGGCCCTTCAGTTGGCACTATGTTCAAGCCTGTAAGCCGCCGTCTTCGTTTGAAAGGAAAGAGTCTGTACCTTTTATCAGCCCGTTTACTGTATGGCCAACTCGGGCTGTGAAATAAAGAAAAGCTCATTATACAAAGGGCTTTTCAGTGGACTGGTGATTTGTTTTTACCTCCTCTTCAGGGACATGATGTAGAATGTTATTTTCATTTTGAGGTTTTCCATGTTTAAAAAAAAAATTACAAAAACTGCCTTTATTTTAAGAGAATAGGCAAAGTGTATGGTCAGCAAAAGCCTTATTTACTGCACTAATTTAGAAAAAGGGGTATACTGGCCCTTTAACTGGTTTATTCTGCACCCCAGTTCCAGTTTCTATACTATGACAAACTTTCTAGTTTTTTGTTGTTCACCCCAATACATTCTGGAGACTTTGTATTGTTTGCCCCACATACATTTTTACAAAGTTGGCCAAAATTTATATTCTTATTATTCTGAACTTTGTGTTCTTTCCCTATTTCAGACCAGAGCTGACACTTATAACTGCTGATCAATTAAAGATGTGGATTCCAAAGGACCCATCCGAGTTTTTGAGAGAGACCCTGCACTCAAGGTTTCTTGAATGTCGGTACAAGGAAGCTCGGTCATTTTTCCAGGTTTGAAAATGAATCTTACTATAAATAATCTCATTGAGAAATGTATTTATTTGTATAAAATTGTTATTGAGCAGTGGACTACTGGTTGCACAATTGTAACAGTTGGCACCCTAAATCCAGAACCAATGCTAAGCACCCTGGTCACGGCTCGTACTTCTGCCTCTAACAGCCACCTTTCACCTCGGGAGGAGCCCTCGGCTAATCGGATGCCACCAGGTCTTAAAACAAGCTGTGCAAGGCGAGGGGTTCGGGACAGACAAAGTGGCACAACTGTAAGCGAAGTCTTTTGGGCAGAATGTAGTGGAACAAGGCTTTAGACAGAATCGTAGTCTGGTCAGGCCGGGTCAGGGGCTGGCAGAGAGTAAACGTAGTCAGGCAGGCAAGGGTCAAACTAGGAAGTCAATCAAAAAGGATTTAGCAGAATTGGAGTCAAATAACAGGCAGGGTCAGGTTTCAGAAATCAGAAAGGTCGAATAGCCAGGCAGGGATCATAACAGGAATCAAACAGGATCAGAAAACACCACAGGAATGAACCTTTAACAGGCAATTGAGAAAAACACTAAAGTCCCTTTAAATATTTGAATTTGGCGCCATTGTGCACTGACGTCATCACGACAGCGCCAATGCACCTATAAATACAGGAGATGGGCGCCGCACGCACTAAGGAACTGGCACAAGAAGATCAGCGTGGCGGTCGTCCCCACCAAGCCACTAGGCCACCAGGGTGAATTGTTACTACAATGTGAAGCAGCTCACTGGTGTTCCTGATGTTCTTGTTGAACCTGTAGTCAAAATTTTCTGTATCAATAAATATATTTGCGCACATACAGCCATCTGCCCAATGGTTCCAAAACAGAACTTGCAATACAGTTTCATTGTTTGAAGTTTCAGCATGCTGGATTTGTGAGCCTCAACCTGTCCAGCCTTACTATACAATTTCATTGTTATAAGCACCTATCATGCACAAATTGAGTAAACAACAGTATTTAGTCTTGAAGTCTTCTGCTCCTGGTGTTGGGTCATACACATGTGCACAATGAACAAGTGAGCGATGTAGGTTTGGTCAATAAGGTGGAAAATCTGGACTGTTTTAAAAAACAGTTGCTTGAAATCTTCAGAGACACATGCCATTATCTTTCAAAAAAATATCTATAAAGCCATGCTATAAAAAAGTACAAATTTATTAAGTCATTAAAAATCAACAGATTACCCCATATAGAGCCTGACGCGTTTCATGCCTCTCAGCACTTCGTCATGGCCTATGACTAAGTGCTGAGAGACATGAAACGCTTCATTTGACCACCAGAGGTCTCTGCGATGCCATGCATTACTTGATTTAATCAGGTAACGCTTGTTCCTCGAGTCAACCTATTTAGAACATGTCATTATCTGCTAAACGTTATTCTATAGAATTTAGGGAATTAAAGGGCACCTATCACTTAAAAAAGTTATCCCCAACCAAAGGTGCGGGCTGATAGAGCCCACATTCCGGATGGGGGTACCAGTACTTTAAAAAAAAAAAAAAAGCTCCCTGCCAGCGCAGGCCGCCATGACAGTGGACGCGCATGCGCATTTATGCGCGTGTGACATCATGCGCATTAAGAAAAGCGCGTGGCACCAAACACGCATAAATGCAAATGTGCGTCCACTGTCATGGCGGCTCGCACCGGGAGCTCCCTCTCGGTGCGTGCTTGCCTGTGCTGGCGGGGGGCATTTTTTAAAAAATAAAAAAGTACTGGTACCCCCAACTGGAATGCGGGCTCTATCAGCCTGCACCTTTGATTGAGGTAACTTTTTTTAAGCGATAGGTGCCTTTTAAGGGAAACTAAAGTCTAGAAATTATGTATTTTTATACTAAACATAAATATGAACTTACTGCACCAGAAGCCTAATTAAACAAAAGCTTTTAAAGTTGTCCACAGGGGGTCATCATCTTGTAACTTTGTTAAACATCTTTTCAAGACCAAGACCACGCACATGCTCAGTGTGATCTGGGCTGCTGTTGTGAGGCTAAGCTTAGGGATCGTCATAAATTATCAAAACAACACAAGACTGATTAATATCATAATATACAGACTGCACTGGGTCCTGTGTTGTCATGTAATCTAATGTGGATTTTATAATTTTTGTATTGTTTAATACAAACTCTCCAGAACCAGTGTATCTGGTTCTCATTTACTTGCTTTAACTGCTGCAGATATGAATCTCAACATGGTCGCAGGGTGCTCTACAGGGAAACTAATGAAGCTGTGTGAGTTCTGTGAAGTCCCTCCCCCAACTGTTAAAAAGTATGATCCTTTCCCTGCAGAGCAATTGGGACAGTCTGAAGTTTCTTATCTGCATCACTCAGAGAAAGTAAATGAAGTGAGACTTTCACTGCAAACAGTCAAGTTTCTTTTAAAAACTGTAGACATTTTTTAATTAAAGTATATTGGAGATGGGTTTCTTTTTCATTAAAGGAGAACCAAACCCTTATTAAAGGGAAACTCTCATGGTAAGCACAAATAGCCAAGGCCATTACATGTTAAAAGGATACGGTCATGTATTTTTCAATGCATCAGTTAATAGTGCTGCTCCAGTAGACTTCTGCACTAAAATCCATTTCTCAAAATAGCAAACAGATTTTTTTATATTCAGTTTTGAAATCGGACATGGAGCTAGCCATTTTGTCAATTTCCCAGCTGTCCCTGGTCATGTGACTTGTGCCAGCACTTTAGGAGGGAACTGCTTTCTGGCAGGCTGTTGTTTTTCCTTCTCAATGTAACTGAATAGTATGCAGTGGGACATGGGTTTTTACTATTGAGTGCTGTTCTTAGATCTCCCAGGCAACTGTTATCTTGTGCTAGGGAGCTGTTATCTGGTTACCTTCCCATTGTTCTTTTGTTAGGCTGCTGGGTGGGGGAAAGGGAGGGGGTGATATCACTCCAACTTGCAGTACAGCAGTAAAGAGTGATTGAAGTTTATCAGAGCACAACTCACATGACTTGGGGCAGCTGGGAAATTGACAAAATGTCTAGCCCCATGTCAGAATTCAAAATGAAATATAAAAAAAATCTGTTTGCTCTTTTGAGAAATGGCTTTCAGTGCATAATTGTTCTGGAACAGCACTATTAACTGATGCATTTTGAAATTTTTTTTTTCCCCACATAAACCCTCCCAGCCTAGGTTTAAACTTTGGTAATTGCCCCATAGTCTTTACTTATCTCTCTTTGCAGATTCAGTGCAGCTGAGCTCACGGGTGCCATCTTTTTCTCTTCGCTCTTCTTTGTGAAGTAAGCTCTGTATCAACTACGCATGCGCCAAAAGTTAAGGAAATTGCCACAGATTACGGAAGAACCAGAAGATGGCACCCATGAGCTCTTGCTGGGTTGAATCTGCAGAGAGAGGTAAGTAAAGACTTCAGGGCAATTACCAAAGTTTATACAATTTGAGGGTTAATAAACCCTTGAATTCGAATTTAAAGCGGAAGTGGCCGAATTGCAAAAACATTCGAATTCAAATGTTTTTTAACGCAATTCGACCAATCGAATGATCAAATATAAAACATTTTATCAAATCGTTCAAATTGAATGATTTGAATGATTTTAAAGGGGTTGTTCACCTTTTGAGTTAACTTTTAGTATAATATAGAGTGATATTGTGAGACAATTTGCAATTGGTTTTCATTTTTTATTGTTTGTGGTGTTATAGTTATTAAACTTTTTATTCAGCAGCACTCTAGTTTGCAATGTCAGCATTTTGGTTTCTAGGGTACAAATTACCCTAGCAACCCTGCATTGATTTGAATAAGAGACTGGAATATGAATAGGAGAGGGACTTAATGGAATGAAAAGTAATAAAAAGTGGCAATAACAATACATTTGTAGCCTTACAGAGCATTTGTTTTTAGATGGTGTCAGTGACCCCCATTTGAAAGCTACAAAGAAAATTGCAAATCATTAAAAAACTATGAAAAATAAATAATGAAGACCAATTGAAAAGTTTCTTAGAATTGACCCTTCTACAATATACTTAAAGTTAACTTGAAGGTGAACCACCCCTTTAACCCTTCGATCAAATTTTTCCTATTCGATCACAAAGAACTTTAAAACACTTATGGGAGCTTCCCATAGGGTTTTAAAGCAATGCGGTAGGTTCAAGTTGGCGAACTGGCCTATCTATTTATTTATTTATTTTTTTATTTTTTTCTTTCCCCCCTCCCCCAATTTTTTTTAAAATTCGATCGAATTTTGAATCCTTCATGTGAATTTAGTAAATCGGCCCCCTTAGATTCTGGGAAGCAGGGGGACTGTGTATGGTAGGGGTTTTTTATTAACAAGGGTTTGGTTCTCCTTTTAAATAAAGTAAAAATTGGATTTTATTTTTTTGCCTGTACATCCCCTTATACTTGGTAAAATTGTCATGCATATTTTTCTCTTATAAATGAAAACAGTATGTAGAAAAACTCGACTGCAAATATACTATACTGTACATGTTGGTGAACCCTAAAATTCAGTTATATAGTGTTCATATAAACTTGCCCCTTTTCAGTGTTCCCTATTTTGCAGCTTTGCACTACTTCTATGTGCAAGGCCTCATTTAAACTGTACTGGTTATGATGTCTATTTAGAACATTTTAGCATCAAGTTAATGTTCCCTGTCTACCACTAGGTGGAACAAGAACTATGCTAGAAATTGGTCCCTGAATATGTGTAGTGCATCTTAAGGAATATAAACAGATGGTGTATTATAAACCTAACATGAAATGTACTTGGTATACACACAGGAATGCTTTTAAATAATTTTTTAAAGGAATTGTTCAGTATAAAAATAAAAACTGGGTAAATAGACTGTGCAAAATATAACATATTTCCAATATAGTTAATTAGACAAAAATGTAATGCATAAAACCTGGGGTGACTGGATGTCAAACAGAACACATTTTTGTTCATAAATAAAATTTTACTAACATAAAAAAATGTTTTAACCTATTAGCTGTATCCTGATGACTACTCAGTTGATGCAATAGAATTTAGAATGCACGCAAAGCGTCTGTTACACTTGGCAACATTAACCTTGGGCGATATTGGCGTCACCTTCTGGTTGAGCAGCGGGACCTGCTTAGGTAATGTATAATGTATCCCAAGCATTCCTATCTTTTTCCATCCACCATCCATAAAATAAGAAATAAGACATTGCTTATGCGGTTATCCCATTACTTAAAATAATTCAGGAGTGGCCTAGCAGTCTTGAGTCTAGTCCTTACATATTTGTTTTTTTTTTTGTTTCTGATGGAAGGATAACTTGTTCAAATTGTCATTTGTTCAGCACACACCACAGTGAATACAGAACTTCACAGAATGTGGGTGCTTATGCATTGGTCCATTTGCACATAGAATAGTGCTACTATCATATTCATTTAAAAAAAAAAGAAAAACATTTACAAAACATTTCAGACCTTCCCTACTCCTTTACCAAGTCAGGGTAACTGTAGTACTGTTTTTATAATTTAATGTTATACCAAGGTACTATTTAAAAAATAAAAGGTTATTTTAGGAAGAAGGGACTTCTATCATCTTGTTTTTTGTTTACTGAGAACTGTCTAGGATTCTACATTGATTCGATTTATATACAGGCATGTTACTTCTAAATCCGTAAACACTGTGCACACCGAACATTTCTATTATCGGAAATAATAATGTCAGGGCTGGTACCTTCCCTAAAATGTGAAGAACAGGAGCTGTTATCCAGAATGCCTGGAACCAGTGGTGTAACCACAGAAGAAGCTGACCCTGCGGCTGCAGGGGCGCAGGAAGTATGGGGGCCCCAATTCATATACAATTTCAATAAATATTGGTAAAATGGGTCAATCTCTATACATTCTGGGGGCCTGACGAATAATTTGCTGTTGGGCCCAATAATCTCTAGTTATGCCACTGCATGGAACCTAAAAAAAGGCACACAAGGCAGTTGCAGGCCTACTGTGTTTTTAGTTGCGTATTACTTATGCTGTTGTTTTCTCTTTATTCTAATATGTAGTAATATTTGGGGACTTTTGAATAGTGTTTTAGCAAGGAAAAAAACTTGCTTAATAACCAAAGTATGAGGAGTATTTTTTTAGGAGTCCTGTTAGTATAAAGCTTAACCCAGTTGCTTTCAGAGGAATGTAATTCATTGATGTACTAGATATTTAGCAGTTCAATTGTATTCATATTAACAAAACTACTGACTATTTAACTGGATTTGTTTTCTATCCAATAGGCTGGTTCAGGCAGTGTAATATTATACCTTACAGTAAAGATGTGGATTTAGGTATATTTATACGGGACTACACACCTGAAATAATCCCAGCTTTTCAGAAGGCAGGTCTCCAACTGAAACACAAATTTGGCAAGGTTTGTAACTTGAACTCCATTAAACATTCCTGTTGAATATTTTCTTATTGGTTTTGATACCATTTGAATCTGTGTTGCAGGGCTAGCAGCCTTGGTGCAGTCTTACTGCTCAGAAAAAAAAGTTCTCAAACATGCAAGGATGTATTTGGGAACCATGCATTGTTTGCTACAAGAAAAGGCTTAAAGGAAAAGTAAATGGTTTTTCTTTTTCTATCTGTAAATTTGCTCTAAACAGCCCCCCAGATTAATGTACCTTAGTCCCTGCTGCAAGTCTGCTCTGGTTTCTGTGTTATCAGCAGCTTGTTTCCCCTTCTTCCTGGTGCAGAATGAAGCCCAGCCCCTTAGTTTACTGAGCAGTCCATTTGCTGCTGTTCCACAATAGAGAGGAAGAGGGAGCCAGTGTGTGCATTAGTAAGCTAGTTTCCCCAAGCATCACAAACATTTCTTGCATAAGGCTCTGAACATTCACTGTAATGAACAACTCCCAGAACAGGCTCCCATTCTGATTCTAAATAAAATCCCCACTTGCCACTTGATAATAAATCAGTTCTCCCAGGCTCATCAACAGTCACTTGCACAACCACCATAGTTAATCTATGTCAGTATGCAGA
>CM044432.1:105941516-105953539 GCA_024363595.1 Xenopus borealis
ACTTGTTACGTACCCCTCTTTCCAGGTCCTCTCCAGTGGCGTTCATGGCAGCCATCTTCTCCTGAGCGCACCTCTTCCTGGATTCATCCTGGCGCCGAAAGTCACAGAGTTCGCGATTTTTTTTTTCAGAAAGTTAGTTACTTTCCAGTGCATGTTCAGCTGGAGGCATTTGCTGGTACGGAGCTACTGTGCATGCGAAGTTTCCAGTTTCTTTTTTCAGAAACTTGGGGTTGAATTTTCCTTTAAGAACCTACTGTAATACATTCATGGTTTGTCAATCCCAAACGTTTAAAAGCACTTGATCTCGCTATTGCATAAGGAAAATAATCCAAGAGAATGTTCTACTTATATTTCCCAGGTAGCTTTCTGTTGAGGTATACCTCTTCCTTTTGGAGCAAATTGTACTTTCCCTTAATTGGTACCACATTCAGATTTTAATGAACTGTAACTTTATTTGGATTCAAGTGAAATTTTGGTATTGTAAGTAATGTGCTGTTATATTGTGAATTGCTCACTGTACTTTAACTGTTCAATTGAGTGAAATAGCATTCTTGCACTATAGCTTTCTATTCAGTGGTAGAAGGATTATCTGAGCAGTTAGTTAAAGCAGTGAAATAGTACTCTGTTCCATCAGCTTGCTGCCTTGTAACACCAAAAGGAATAACAAAATAACGTACTGTTGTGCTGCACTGGTAGACCTGGTGTGTTTTCCATCATAAACACAACTAGTTTATATAACTCCGATGTAGACATGGAGGCTTTCATTCAAGCACAGGATACACAACGGATAACAGATAAGTTCTGAAGAATCCCATTGTATAGCACAGAGTTTACCTATTATGTATCCTGTGCCTTTTGTCCATGTTGAATGGCTGCCCCCATGGCTACATAGGAGTTGTTAATATAAACTATTGTAGCGTATCTGAGGCAAACACACCAGTTTTACCAGTGTCGTACAACAGTACATTAGATTTTCATTGGTTTAAAGACTTTAATGTATTTCTGTTACTGTTCCTTTAAGACAAGGCCCCCATCTTACTGTAATATTCTCTATTAGAAAAGAGTCTGCTTTTTGATCCTGACCTAAAGTATTCTCATATATGATCCTGTTTTCTTCTTCCTGGTTTACAGGTGGAAGATAGTCTGGAGCTGTCTTTTGTTGAGAAACACAATGTGAAACTTGACATTTTTTTCTTTTATGAAGAAGAACATTATATGTGGAATGGAGGAACTCAAGCTAAAAGTGGCAAGAAATTTAAGTATGGTTTTTGTTTTTGTAGCATTATAAAAAAGCATGTACAACACCCTTTAAATGAGTTTTAGGATGTAATTCATTGATGTGTTCTCAATTTTAAATATATTAGGTGTTGATTTTTTAAAATGGCTATTTTCTATTTATGATTACCCAATGGTACATGCTACTAAAAAAGTGTATTACATGAAGCAGGGTTTTACATATGAGCTGTTTTATGCAATATCTTTTTATAGAGACCTACATTGTTTTAGGGGTATAGTTTTCCTTTTAGTTTTTATTATATAATGACTTATGTGACAAATTGCCACCTGCTGGTTAGTTCCTGTAACTGTACAGTCAAAGACAGATAATTTGTTCTTGAATGTTTGAGATTCCTTTAGAATATTCTATATATTTTATATGAATGTGACCTAAAGCATATCCTTTTTAGAAGTAGATGAAGAAAACCTAGTGAAACAAATGAAACATGAATTCTTATATTTGGTTATTTTATTTATTATTCCAATAACATTTCTGCCTATCGGTATTCACTTACTTTTGCTCAGTACTAAATGTTACGTTAACTGTTGATCAGTCCTGCACATCGAATAGGAAAAACATTAACCCATTCCTTCATACAGAATATCTTCAGATCTTGAATGTTGGAGGGTTTCCTCACATGAACGGCTCGCTTTAGAACACAATATTTTCCACAACACTTCAATTGGATTAAGGTCAAGACTTTGATTAGGCCATTGTAGAAGTTTCCCTTATTCTTCTTCTTTAACCATTGTTTGATAGAACAACTGGTTTGTTAATTGTTGTCTTGCTCCATGACCAACCTTCTCTTAGTTCATGGACCGATGTCTTGACATTTTTCTTTACAACTTTCTGTTGTAGTTCAGAATTTGTTGTCCTGTCAGTGGTGGCAAGTCATCCAGGCCCAGATGTAGCAAAACAGGCCCAAACTAGAACACTCCCACCACCATGTTTTACAGATAAGATTTTTATGCTGGAATGCAGTGTTCTTACTCCAGATGTAATGCTCCTCATTTAAGTCAAAAGTTCTATTTCATCCAGCCACAAAGCATTCTTCCAGTATCAGTTTGTTCACATGATCTGTAGCAAACTGTAGACTGTAGAAATATGTTTTGGCAAAGCAGTGGGTTTCTCCTTGCTACCCTGCCATACACACTATTGCTGTTCTGTTTTCTCCTGATGGTGAGACAGGCCAGGCCTTCAATCTGCTTCAATGAGAATAATCAATTGAAATGTCTGGTTGCTATCCATTATTGTGCTAGTTCAGTTGCTAGTAAAAATGCCCCAGTGCTTATTATAAAGCAAATGATTACCTAGAAGTACTCTGGTTGAAAGCCAAGTGTGGGAAAATGTTGAATTATTTTTGCATATTGCAATTGACTGAAGTAAAAAGAACAGGCCTTAAACAAACACTTTACATATAATATGTACTGTTTATTTTTATTATTCAGATATCTGTTTCCTAAATTTACACTTTGTTGGACTGAATTTGAGGAGCTAAAAGTGCAAGTGCCCTGTGAAGTGAAAGAATACGTGGAAGCCAATTATGGGAAAAACTGGGATGTTCCCGTGAAAGACTGGGACTGGAAGAACTCTCCACCCAACGTGCAGCCCAATGGCATGTGGCCCGTTGATGAGTTTGCTGAAGTTATTCAGATCTACTGAAGAATACATGGAAAACATTGGGGAACCATACAAGGATAGGGAATAATAATATATCCGTTCTATTCTTAAACTGAATTCTTTCTTGGTCCTTTTTGTATACTCCGATATACATTTTTGTGCACCTTTAATATTTGCTAGTTACTTTTATTGTTTTGTGGTACGAAATGCAAGCAAAGTGTATATATATAATGCAAAGCATTCTTGACCTGATGATTCTATTATTTAAGTGAGCTTTTGACTACTTTTAAAATACCACTTAACTAACAATGCACATTACTTGTTTTATTTCTTTTCTTTCTCAGAGATGGCATACATTATTGGAAAAGGTAACATACCCTTGTAATAAAAAGTCTAATTTTAGGTATTTCTTATAAAATTTTCGTATATTCTTTTTCAAACAGTGTTGTTAGCCAACTTAGACTTTTTTGCAGGGGAATGGGAACAGTGAAGAGCAGCTGGTAGCATTCACAAATGCATATGATAACATTTCAGGAATTTGTAAGGATGAAACATACTTGAATTGAGGTTATGAAGAGGAGGCACTATTATATCATGATATTATAACAGTCCCTTGGAGTTGTGCAACTGGACCTTTCCCTTTAAGACCCTAGCCCTCCAAAGCAGACCTCCTCTTACTCCATTACGGATGTAACTGGATTCTTAAAGGAACTGTTCAGTGTAAAAATAAAAACTGGGTAAATAGGCAAAATTAAAAAAATATTTCTAATACAGTTAGGCAAAAATATAATGTGTAAAAGCTGGAATAACTGGAAGTCTAACATAATAGAACTTCCTGCTTGGCAGCTCTCTAACTCTGAGTTAAAGGGGTTGTTCACCTTTGACGTTTAGTATTATATAGGGAGCCATATTCTGAGACAATTTGCAAATAACTAACTATATTGAAAGCATTTTTTATTTTGCACCCAATTCTTATTTTTATACTGATCATTTCCTTTAAAAATAAATTTCTCTAGGCTTATTTCTATGGGGTAAGGGAGAGCTGGGGATATTCATAGGTGGGGTCTTTATGCAATACTTTGGCCACTGTTCTCTGGAGACTGAGAGTGAAATATTTTAATAAACAATTATTATATGCTAGTGTGCTGGGAGTTTTAGTCTAGTAAAATGTATAATATCACATACAGTATTTTATGCTTGACAAAAAGTGGAAATAGAAAAATGCATTTAGTCTCTCCTTTGAGAATCAGCCCAAAGTCTGAGTGCCCTATGATAACTCCGTTTTATCTAATCAGTTGACATTGTTACTGTGCACTGTCCCGTTTCTGTGGTGCCATATATTTGATTTTCCTATGTCTGTCAAACAAATGTTTTGTATTTTAACGTTTGCATATTATTTATGGCCTACCTCGCACTGTGCTGTGTAATTCTAGCCTGTCTATTTATTAGAGCTTGGAATTCACAGCAGAAATAAAGGGTTAAATATTGCTGTTGAGTTGTGCTCAGCTCTGCTTGCCTATAGTTTATGATATACAGTATCTGCAAGAGATAAGAGAAAATATACAGAGGTGACCCCTCCATGTAATGCTGAACATAAAGAATTGCATTTTCGGATACTTATTTGCAAGACTAAAACTCATAAAGGTGAGCCAGTAAACCCCCCCCCCCCCCCCCCTTATTATTATTAGAGATGCACCGAATCCACTATTTTGGATTCGGCCGAACCCCCGAATCCTTCCCGAAAGATTTGGCCGAATATGCAAATTATGGGTGGGAAGGGGAAAACATTTTTTACTTCCTGTTTTGTGCCAAAAAGTCACGTGATTTAGCTCCCTAGCCCTAATTTGCATATGCAAATTAGGATTCGGGTTCGGCCAGGCAGAAGGATTCAGCCGAATCTGAATCCTGCTGATAAAGGCCGAATCCCGAACCGAATCCTGGATTCGGTGCATCCCTAATTATTATTATTATTATTATTATTATTATACTTAATCCGCAATGTTTCAGTTCAATATACAAAGGGAAATTACAATAAATATGATGATCTAGTAGCTAGATAGTTTTCATCTTTACATGCACTCTGCAAGAGGTGCAACAGAACCTTGAATATTGTCAATTTTTGACTGGAAAATTTCATACAATTGAAAGGCATGTAAGTGAATATTCATGTATTTGTTTCAAATCCAGATTGCACCTAAGGTTAAGGCCATACTGGGCTCATTCTTGGCCTGTAGATATGGCCCCTTCACTTGCATCAGCACTCTCTTTTGTTTGCACCCTGAGGTGCTGTGTTGGGCTGGGTGTAGGAGCAGGGAGAGGATTTTGGAGCAGAAATGCATACTCATAGGTTTCAGTGCTGAAATCTGCTCTGCGTGCCTTTGCCCAGCAACATGCAGTGATTCTGGGTGGAGGCGCATGAGACGGCTGATGCAAGAGGAGGGGCTGATTCTTGGCCTGCATTTATCCACAGGACGAGAATCAACTCCATGAGACATTTGCCTAAATGCACGCTGTAACCTGTTTCAGATTTGTCCCTTCAAAATAAAGTTTGAAGCTAGTGAGTTCTGGAAAAAAAAAATGAATTCAGAAACATGCAAAATTAAGCACATTTTTGCATTTTACCTGTCTTTATGAATTGCTTCCATATTCTACCCTTGCAGGTTTTATGGTTGTAATAAAAATGAATGTCATCATATCACTGACCTTGATGGCTCTTAGGTAAATTAATAAAAAACAAATGTGTTACAGGTGTGGGATCCCTTTTCCGGAAACCCATTATCCATAAAACCTCCAGATTACGGAATGCCCATCTCCCATAGACTCCATTATAATGAAATAATCCAGATTTTTAAAAAATATTTCCTTTTTCTCTGTAATAATAAGACAATAGCTTGTACTTGATCCAAACTAAGATCTAATTAATCCTTATTGGAGGCAAAACCAGCCTATTGGGGTTATTTATTGTTAACATAATTTTCTCGTACACTTTAGGTATGAAGATCCGAATTACGGAAAGATCCATTATCTGGCAAACCCCAGGTCCTGAGCATTCTGGATAACCGGTCCCATACCTGTACTAGACACTGGAATATGTTTGTGAGGTTGTGCTGTTTCCTGTTGTTCTTTCCAAATGCAACCAACCATTTTTCATAAGAGTTCACTTGCATAAAGAAAGCCTAGTTTGTTACCATTTCCTTCTGCTGCATGACTCCCTTGAGAAAATGCATTTAGTCCTCTGTAACAATAAATAACTGGTTGAAAGTTAACGCTGATTAAACCCTGCTTTGGAGCTTTGTAAGGCTCATTTTCTTGGAGGACTCTAGCATTCCAACTAAATAAACATAAATTATACCTACAGTGTGGTCAGACGTAGACTTGTATGTGAACGGCAAACAAACTTTCTTTTTTTGTGTTGAATTAAATGTAACTCCATGTAACAGTGGATCCACATACACTGCTCAAGAGAAAAAAACGAATTCACAAAGCAAGTAGATTAGTGATAGGCCCTATGACTCTTTTCAGTAAGTATCTTTGTTTCTTCTAGCTGTGCTCAGTTAGTGATTGAATGATTGTGTAATTACTACTAAGGAAGATCCCTGTTCTTTTGCTTTACTGCAGTGTGCTCTTATTTCTCCTGTTATGGCAGGACAATAACATGACCATTAGGCAGAAACCACACCAATAAATCTTTAATGGTCTGGATGATATATTAATAGACATAGCAGGTGTGTTTTTTTTGCTAGTGCCTGTTAAATGCATAGCAACAGTCCTACTATTTGCTTTGCTGTATTTGAAAATGTTAAAAGAAAATATTATTTGTATTTTGCACAAGTAGAAACTGTAATTCTCTCCCCGATATGCCTACATTGAGGTGGGCGATATCGAGCCCAATGATAGGATCATAATGGAGGCAATTCGGGTGGTCAGATCGCAGGACCACATATACACGCAGAGATGTGCCCGACTGGGTTTTTTAACCTGTTCCATCGAGATCTGGCAGACACAGGCCTGTGTACAGGGCCTTTTTGAATAACACTCAATAGTAAAAACCCATGTCCCACTGCGTTCCATTCAGTTACATTGAGAAGGAAAAACAACAGCCTTCCCTCCTAAAGTGCTGGCACAAGCCACATGACCAGGGGCATCTGAGAAATTGACAAAATGTCGTCTTTTACCATGACAGTATCCCTTTAAATAAACCCAATAGGCTGGTTTAGCCTTCCTAAAGATGAATCATATCTTAGTTTGGATCAAGTGCAAGCTATTGAGAAAAAAAATGAGATGGGAGATGGCCTTTCCATAATTTGGAGCTTTCTGGATAATGGGTTTCTGTATATTGCATATATAGTAGTACTTTGATTCTTCATATGAAACTGTAGCTATGTCTAGGGTTGCCACCTTTTCTTGAAAAACATACTGGCCTTCCTATATATTTATCTTTTTTTCCTCTTAATAACATTGGGATCAGCTATCAAAAATGCCGGCCAGGCTGGTAAAATACTGGTCAGGTGGCAACCCTAGCTATGTCTATCTGTTTTATTGGAAAAAAACAAATTCAGTTTACATAGGGTATATTCAGAAAGAATATCATTTTATCTCACTATTTTTGGAAAGCCACTCTGAGCAAATCTGCACAGACTCCCCCCCCCCCCCCCCCCCCCCCCCCTCCTATTTATTATTACATTTTCCTGAAAAATTCTTGTGTGGGAAAAGCCTTGATAGGATCGTAAAAAAAATCTGAATCCATGACTTTTTTGGATTTGATGCCCAAATACAGCAACTTTTCTGAAACCCAGCTCAAAGCAGGATATATTTGGGACATCTACCACTTCTATATGAACCCGGCAGGTCTGAGCACCGAACGACACTGCATAGACCTTTTTAGTTAGGGAAGGAAGCCCAGCACCACCAATGACTTTGTTGCAGAAGGGTTTGAAATTCTTGGTTCTCACTCACCAAGGGGTCTTAATCAACAGTATCAAACAGATGCAATCTAACCAAATCCATTGTAAGATGTAATTTTGCAGTACAGTTGGAAATACAAAAGATTAAAAAATGATGAAGACATTATGAAAGGGGTAGAAGTAAAGTACCCATGATTTGTATAAAGAGTTCTGTAGTAGTTACTGTATATACTTTCAACCTGAAATGAGAGTACTGTACAGCTATCTTTATAAAGGTAGCATATACAAGATACATTTTACAATGGTGATCCAGAAGGCAGCTGAAAGATATCCTGTGGTTTATCATACATACATTTTATATACAACTCTGAATCTTTATTATGCTGTGTGGGTGAATGTGGTGCACAATCCTTTAAACTCCCCCGCCTTTGACTTATAGCGGCAAATGAACAAATGGGCATTTTTCATTAAACTTCACTTTGCATTCAGCAGAGCATTATTCATGAGACAATCAGTAGGGGACAGGCATGAAATGGAGTGATAGCGTTAAGCCTTTTTGACAGTATTTTATTTTACTTACGTGCTTAACAAATAATCTCCCAGTAAAAGAAATTGGGCTTATCAGCCTCTCGCAGATTGCTTCAATTTCTTATCTCCATAGAGCAGTTTGCTGAAGTGATCTAGGTTTTATGCAGGGAAAAGCAGAATCAAAAGCTGAAAAATAAACCTTACCCCTTCCTTTTTTTTAACTCTCTCACCAGAAAGAATAGCCCAGTGCCCAATGCAGCTTCTACCCACAGCCGTATATAACAAGTAGCTTGTCTATTTAATGATGATTTATAAAAATGTTCTTCCAAAATATAAGAACAATGTAAAAGCATCTGAAAATGAAAAATCTCCCTATGAGGTTTCAGCTAAAAATGTGCCAAAGTAGCAGTGGAATAGTAAACATTTGCTTTGGCTTTCTCACATTATTGAAGATAGATCAGTCGCCTGGGCTTCTGGCAACATCCTTCTGTGACTTGGATTAGATTTATAGTGAGAATCGTAACGGCTGTGTGTATCTCCTTTCAAACAGGAAAACTCGACTTCTGTGATTGGTGATTGCACACACTCTCACAAAACTATTAGTAATTGGTTTTCTGCACCTTGTAACAAACTATTACTGTGACATGGTGAAAAGAATATCAGCTAACAATGTATGTGCAGACAACTCCAATACTGAATAAAACCAAGAAGAACTACCAGAAGAGTTATAATACATAGCACCATCCATATATAGTGATAAAGATGTGATGAGCGAATGACTGATTGCATTGCATAAGCACAACCTCAAATGGCGTTCACCCCATAATTCAATGCAAGTAAATGCAAGTTCATTATAAGGGCTCCTACACACGGGCGTTTTTACCTGCGCTCCCCTGCGTTGCGTTTTGCTGCGTTCAAACGCAGGGGAGCGCAGGTGTAGACGCACTCAAATATTTTCAATGGGGCTGTACTCACACGAACGCATGTAGGCGCCGAACGCAGGAAAAATGCAGCATGTTGCGTCTGAATCTGCATTCGGCGCTTACACGCGTCTCGTGGGTACAACCTCATTGAACAAAATGAGGTGCGTCTAGACCTGCGCTCCCCTGCGTTGCGTTTGGCTGCGTTCAGCCGCAGGGGAGCGCAGGTCTAGACGCACCTCATTTTGTTCAATGAGGTTGTACCCACGAGACGCGTGTAAGCGCCGAATGCAGATTCAGACGCAACATGCTGCATTTTTCCGCAGGGGAGCGCAGGTCAAAAACGCCCGTGTGTAGGAGCCCTAGTGTTGTACGGTCCTTATAAATTCATTGGTCAAATAAATATAAAGTGCTTAAAGTGAATAAAGTGCCTTTCATAGTTCATCCTTTCAAAATTCCTTTCAGCCTTATGTTGTGTTGTAATTAAAACATAACATTTAATTCATCAATTAAAAAGAAAAAAAAAGGAAATCAGAGCAAATAGTTAATGGGTTAAAAACATTTAAAAATTCATGATGTGTTAGTCTGGTTTCTATAGTCAGGGATTTTGCTCAATAGCAACAAATAAGTAAATTAATCCCACCAGAAGCTCACATCCGACCAGTTAAATGTAAACTTTAATCCATGGGGTAATTGCGGTGGTAATAGAGGGAGTATGCTCTGGGTATAATATTGATTGATACTGATAGTAACTGTGAATGTGTCGCACCACCCTTGGTAAATAAATGAAAGCAGATTGTGAAACAAGTGAATTGTGGCCTAGTCCCTGTTGCTAATCCGTTGGCACCAGGCCTGGACTGAGTCAAAATAGGCCCTGGCATTTCAGTACACAGAGGTCCAATGAGCCCACATAGAGGCCCAAACAGCCCCCACCAGCCCACTAAATACTGACTTTCTATGGGACCTTATAGCAGCCCCTCTGGCATTTGCCCTAACCCACATATTGCCAGTCCGGGCCTGGTTGGCACATTAGTATAAGCGTATAACTGCTGAAAATAGATTAACAGCTTTAGGATCAATGCCTCCTAATAACTCCCAACAAAGCTGGAGCCACCACACCTCCCTTGTTTTTCCATTTACCCATCCTCAAGGCAAAGTTTTAAACTAGGTGCTCTGTGCCTGACGCGCATTTCGCTTGTGAAGGCTTTCGCCAAAATCGAATTAAAATATTCGCCGGTTCTGATCGTTTTTCGAATATTTGCAAAAATCGTACGATTGAGTGATTTTACGCAAAATTAGTACGAATCGAATATTCGCAGTGTTCTATCATACGAATAATATTCCATATGAAAACTTTAAAAAAAGCCTATGGGAGCTTCCCATAGGCTTCTAATGCAATTCAGTAGGTTCAATCTGGCGAAGTAGGCAGTCGAATAAAAATTTAAAGGGCAAGTTCTTCGACTGGCGAATAGTTAAGCGATTGAATATATATTTATTCGATCTATTCAATGCGACCAAATTTTTCACATTCGATGGTCGAAAAAAGTCCAGAGTGTGTCAATGTATGTTTCAATTTTTATGTTTTGAGTGTACAAAAAGAGACAGCAAAAATCCCATGCCTGACAAGCACCTGGAAGATGTTCATATAATAAAAAGGTGTGCACGTCTGTTTTATATATATTTGCATGCATATTTGAGTAATACTCATTGTTCAGGGCATTGTTTGTCTATACGAATATGTGCGTGAATGAGACTCCAATGAATGAATGTGTATACATGTGAATATGAGTTAACCCCTTTGGAAACTTAGTTGTTGACATTTCTTAACATGCAGTGACCCTAAGTGATAGTTGTAACTGACCAGGCTATAATTTCTGTGCATTCTTGAGACTAATCCAAACAAATCAATTACTCTCTATATAAACATAATGCAGGGTGTCTCTGAGTTCCAGTCCTGCCTGTGTCTCGGGGAGATCCCAGTAGAGTAGGACACAGTACACTTGCAGGTGCAGTCTCTTCGCAGGGCTTTGAGAGCAATGAATACTAAGGTTTAGAACTCAAGCACACTGAGTCTGTTTAGCGGCCACTAGATAATCCCCATATAATCTGATTATGTAAATTGTACTTCACTATCCTCCAAACCTCCTATATGCCATTATATTCCTAATTCACTGAAACCAGGAAAAAGTGTAAGATATCCAACTAAAGCACTGTGCAGAAATATACAGGAGAATAACACATCCACAACAGTGGGGCATAAACAGGAAGTGAATCGAGTCACATCCAAACTAGTGCTACTTTATAAAATATGGTATATAATACACAAATTCAACAATATCTTGCTCTGTGTGTTACATCATATGAAGCTAATGCACTTTTGTTATGGTGTCACTGTGGATCAACGTCATATAGTGGTACGTTTCATATATGATGCATCTATATACTAAAGCACTCCCTCTTTCATCTTAAAGGAACAGTTCAGGGTAAAAATAAAAACTGGGTAAATAGATAGGCTGTGCAAAATAAAAAAATGTTTCTAATATAGTTAGTTAGCCAAAAATGTAATGTATAAAAGCTGGAGTGAGTGGATGTCTCACATAACAGAATACAACACAACTTCCTGCTTTTCAGCTCTCTAAATCTGAGTTAGTCAGAGACTTGAGGGGGGGGGGGCACATGGGACATAACTGTTCAGTGAGTTTGCAACTGATCCTAAGCATTCGGCTCAGATTCAAAAGCAACAGTTATGACCCATGTGGCCCTCCCTCAAGTCAT
>CM044432.1:105965566-106003573 GCA_024363595.1 Xenopus borealis
CGCGGCAATTTGTCGCAGGCTACAAATCTCCCTGCAATCTCTTCGTCTGGAAGAGCCCTATAGGAATGGGGAAAATGATGTTTGTGTTCTGTACAAGCCGCACTGCAGTTTGCAGGCCCAACAACTGGCATTTTATTCATTCATAGTAATGTGTTCTGGAACACAAGCAGGACTGTGTGGCTGTTGGGTATGGAGCTCTGATTATGAAATGTAAACATTTTTTTTTATGAAAAAGTAATTGAATAGAGACAGTTCAACTGTAACTACTGCTGATCATAAATGACTTTGGTAACTTGATGGATGAGTGACAAAAGAGTGAATGGCAGCTTAACTGCTGACCTTTGGGAGCACAGGCCAGCACCAAGTCATCCTCAAAGCTGATACAGGATAACAGACCAGTGGAGATTCCAGGCATTTATATGCTGCAGCTGCACTGTGACCTCTCTTAGCTACCAAATGTCATACATTCTTAAGCAAGAAAGATTAAAAAAATAGATGAATAGTTGAGCTTTCCGAATGAGCACAAGATTAGGTAAATGTGCTGAATCTCAAATAACAAATCTGTTTCTTTTTTCAGAAGTTTCCGCTTTATTTTAAATCATACTAGATAAATAGATCACCAGTGTCAACAATTGTATTACAGTACATTATTAAAGAGAGGAAAGACAAGCACTATTAAGTACAAATATGGCAGATAGTGAGTATTATTATTATCAATATAAGTAACTAGGCATGCACCAAATCCGCTATTTTGTATTTGGCCGAACCCCCGAATTCAGTGAGAAAGATTTGTCCGAATACCGAACTGAACCATAATTTGCATATACAAATGAGTGAGGGTGAGGGTAAAAGAGAGTGCACATCAAAAAATGTTTTTACTTCCTTGTTTTGTGACGAAAAGTCACATGATTTTAAGGATTCGGATTCGATGTGGTCAGGCACAAGGATTCGGACGAATCTGAATCCTGCTGAAAATGGCTGAATACCTAACCGAATCCTGGATTCGGTGCATCCCTATAACTAACATGTATTTTTAGGATGCCAACATTTTAAGGAGTGCTATAAGATAATTGTGTTTATCTTATACAAAGAATATACAGGATTAAATACATAGCTAGCATTCAGTAACCAAAACAAAAGAAGAAGAGGGCCCTGCCCAAAAGAGCTTACAATCTAAAATGAGAAGAGATTGAAACACAAAGGGGAACATTTACTTAGTTCTGAATTTTTGATTAGGAAAGGTTCAACCATACTTTGCATAACTACGTTGGACATTTCTTAGTTATGACTGGGCATATTCATTAAAATACATATTTGTGTCTCAGCAAAAGAATGTCGGTGTAATTTAATCCGCGAAGTTTCATTGGCATAAAAAAAAAGCGTTTTTCACTTATTAGGAAACTTCACTAGTGTTGCTATGCTAGTGTCCATTTAAAATTAGTGGGGATAAAAAGGTCAGATAGGGGAATTTTATTTGTGATGCTGCTGAACTTAGGCGGAAGACTTTTTATCCTCCAAGGGGCAGATTTATCAAGGGTCGATTTTTGAAGTAGAAAATACTTAGAAATTCGACCATCGAATTAAAATCCTTTGACTTCGAATATCGAAGTAGAAGGATTTTTTCACTGAATTTGGCATTCCTGTGATCAAAGAACAATCGTTCGGTCAACCGATAAAATCCTTCGAATCCAACGATTCAAATGATTTTAGCATACGATCGAAGGATTGTTCTTCAATTAAATAAAACTCCCATAGTCTAACATAACACTTCGTCAGCTTTTATTTGGCGAAGTAAAAAAATTTAAGTATTTTTAAAGAGACATTACTTCAAATCGAATGGTCGAAGTAGCCTATTCGATGGTCAACGTTTTCAAAAATTTACTTTGAATATCGAATTTTTTGCATTCGAATATTCACTTCGACCCTTAGTAAATCTGTCCACAAATGTCCAATGAAAAGGAAGTCACAAATCCTCTTGGACTTGACAAAGGGCACAGCCGGAAACATGTTGTGTATCTCTACCCCCCAAATAAAGCAGTTTTTTGCGGTCTAAGTTGCTGCCTTGGATTTGTCCCACACCTCTAAACTTCTTCAGATTGACACAAATCCTCTGTTGTCCTAGTTCATGATCCCTGGTGTTCCTTTTTCTTTGTCTCAAACGCTCTATCTTCTTCAGATGTTAAGTGCACCTCTGACCCTGGTGAAGTTCCAAGTTCAGCAGAACCTCCTTCTCCAGTACCCCTTGCTGAAACTCAACATAATTCTTAAAAAGCCCATAGGAGTGTTTTCTTTTGCAGAAAACACTGCATTAGTACATAAAGTTGTCACACACTGAGCCAAACTGTTTGGGAAGGGTTCCCAGTGCACCTCCATGTCTTATGGACAGAAATACAATCTGCAGGAAATGTAGAGGGATGTTAAAATCGAGCCATCAAGACTTGCTAGAAGCTTTTGGCTGATCTTAAAGGAATAGTTCAGTGTAAAAATGAAAACTGGGTAAATAGATAGGCTGTGCAAAATAAAAAATGTTTCCAATATAGTTAGTCAGGGAAAAATGCAAACTATAAAGGCTAGAGTGACTGGATGTCTAATATAATAGCCAGAATCCAACTTCCTGCTTTTCAGCTCTTTAACTTTGAGTTAGTCAGCGACTTGAAGGGGGGACACATGGGACATAAATGTTCAGTGAGTTTTCAATTTCTCCTCAGCATTCAGCTAGATTCAAAAGCAACAGTTATGGCCCCTGTGGCCCTCCCTCAAGTCACTGATTGGTTACTGCCTGGTCACCAGGGTAACCAGTCCAAGAGAGCTGAAACAGCAGGAAGTTGCATTCTGGCTATTATATTAAACACCCAGTAACTCCAGCCTAAATACATTACATTTTTGCTAACTAACTATATTAAAAACATTTTTTATTTTGCACAGCCTATCTATTTACCCAGTTTTATTTTTATACTGAACAATTCCTTTAAAAGGTTGGTTTATGAAACTCTGTTTTTTTTTTTAAACAGTTATTTAAACAGTTATTTTTTTCTTTTAGCATTGCTCCTGTTCTACTGTGTTTTCTAATATTTCAATTAAGCCCCTTACTTTTCATGATCAGTCAAAGTACTGTGTTATTGCTATGGTTCATGTGCCACAGCAACCACATACAAAACGTGTAGTAAGTACCTAATCTTCAACATTGTGTGGTCACGTACATTTTTCATTCATGTTATTTGAATTAGGAAAATTGATACTTGTTACTATCTCTATGAAATTCACAAGTTGAGAATGTCTAAAAGTTTTATGTTAACATAATTGCTACCAGATATATTTTTCTTTTGATGTCTTGAAATATGGGTTTCTAGCATGTATTTAACTAATGTTTTCATGTCTGTGCATTTTTAATTAGAAAATGTGAAATGTGTTTCCATGGTGCCATAGTTAAAAGAAAACTATACCCCCAAAATGATTAAACAAATTAAGTAACAGATAGTTTATATCAAATTAAGTGGCATATTAAAGAATCTTATTTAACTGATGGATTTAAGTAAATATTACCCTTTTACATCTCTTCCCTTGAACCACCATTTCATGATGGTCTGTGTGCTGCCTCAGAGATCACCTGACCAGAAATATTTCAACTCTAACTGTAACAGGAAGAAGTGTGGAAGCAAAAGACACAACTCTGTCTGTTAATTGGCTCATGTGGCCTGACATATATGGCTTGTTTGTGTGGAGCTAGCTTCACTAATTCGCCACTCAGATCCTGGCGAGTTAAACTTTGGCAAAAAGAGTAATGAATAGAAAAGTTTCGTACAGAATGCTTGCTTCTTTTGAGGAAAGATATATAATATAAGTATATTATACGTATCCTGTAAGGTACAATACCTTTGTTTTTGTCCTGCAGGTAACAAATACGTTTATTTACATTTTTAGAAATCCATTATCCCCTTCATTATAGCAGCACTCAATGAATAGATGGAAACAGGTACACCTCACTCCCTGTTTGAGGTGGTCCAGAGAAAATTGAAATCAAAATGTATTCATTCTTGAGACAAAAAAGAAAAAAAACAGGCATATTTCAGTAGTGTGCTTTGATTATGCTAATAAGGGGAGCTTATAAAATATATAATCTAACTTTTGTCTTAAGTATCCATTAGAAATAATAGGTCCCTCATTTTAATCAAGTTCACATATAAAATGAGAAATGGTCAAAAGGAAGCACTATTTATTAGTATAACTGCAAAAATCTTTGCTGAACAGCGCACACTAATCTTATACTACTTGGGCACACTCTAGCTTCCTGGGAATGCTCTGGGCTAGTGGTTGGAGTTAGAACTATTGTTCTACATTGTCCCTAGCATGGACAGCTCTCTCTCTCTCTTCCTCTGTGCAAAATACCTTTCCTGCAATAAACTTTATAGATTATTTACACAACATACTATAACAGATACAAAGACCGCCAGTAACAATTTAACAGCAAGAACAACTTCCTTTTCTCACCACTGCATGCTTAGTTTTAGGAGCTTATACTCAGATATGTTAACTTCCAAACATAGAAATCACACAAAGATGTATTTTGGATATTGCTGTGCTTTTGCATTAGGTTGTATAACTATCCACTGGGCACCATATATTGTTAGGCCATTTGCACACTGGGTAACACTTTTGTATTTATAACTATATTGCAGCGGTCTCCAACCTTTTTTGGCCCAGGGACTGGTGTTGAGGCAAAATATTTTGCAAGGACCAGGAGGGGAGTTGTCAGGGGGTGGATCAGGAGGTGGTTGGGGGGCAGCAGCATCCAATTTGTTGTCCGATTCATCGCGTCTCCGTCCAATTCTGTGCGCAACGATAATTGCACACTAGCGAAGGACTGTCCACAGACCGGTTCTTAGCCTCAGTGCTAGTGGTTGGGGACCCCTGCTATACTGCACAATATCTTTTTTCTTCGTTGCACTGTTTGGTACTGTTTAGGAGAGGCCTGAACACTATGGGGGGTTATTCAGTAAAGTCCGATTTTTTTGTGGTCGGAGTTGTAAAGGGGAAAAACACCATTTTTTCTTAGGAAAAAAAATCTAATATTTAAAGATTTTTTTTATACCCCGAGGCTGCTAAAAGTCCAAAAACAAGTACTCCATTTCAAACCTGCCAAGGTCACGTAAAAGTCAATGGCACATGTGCCATTTACATTTGTAAGATATCATGGTCTGCGATGGGTTTCCTACAATAATCAGAAGAATTTGTGGTTTTTGGGGGGACAATCTGAAAAAGTCAGATTTTTCAGGCTTCAAATCTAAAAACAAATTGCACAGTTCAAATGTTTCACCAATTTTATCAAATCTTTTTTTCCTGATTTTATCAAGTCAATTTATTGATAAATGTGGGTGGGAGTTTGGTCAAAGTGGTTTAATAAAATAATGAAAAATTTTCAAATATGAGTAAATAACCCCTACGAGTAAGGGGGGTTTGTAAATCTCTTTTGTGTTTTGAACACAACCCAAATAACTGCAGCAACGTGATCTGCAGAGTTCTACCTCCAATAATTTCCAGTTTTCTTCTTTTTAAAAATATTCTTTTTACCACGTGAACAAAATAAAGGTAAGTAAAAAAAATGTATTTGCTGTAAAGAACGGATTTCTTTTCTTATCAGTCCTCTGCAGATTCTCTAACTCTCTTATCTGAGAAAGCAGCTTACTTTCCTGATCAGCTCTTCATGCTGAGTACAATTCAAAAATCTTTTTGTTGGCACATTGTGCTGAAACTGCTTAATTTCCAGCCAGATAAATCAATTAATGTAATGCAGAGCTGTTTTAATTTTCCCTGCATTTCTTTTTGTTAATCCCCCTCCCTCCAACATTTTCCTGTAGATCAACGATGTAATAGCATCTAAGAGGTCTTATAAGAGGACTTTACAGAAATGCAGGTGCAGCCTTTCAGTATCTTGTTACCAAGCCAATTCAGCTTTTTATAACTAGCTGCCCCCTGCAATTCCATGCATTAGTCACTTTTCCCTAGTGAGAGACACTTTGTTTCCACCTCCCTCCTTTTTATTTCTCTCTAATGTACAACACTGCAGCTAATCTGATTATGCTAATTTGTACTTCATGAACCAACCCAGACACAGGAGGAGTGTGGCTCAAGGGCATGGGCTCAACTGGGGGGTGGGAATTTACAATAAGTTCAAGTTGGTTAAGAAAATGTCTTCTGATTTAGTGAACAAAACACAGCTAGGATAATAATGCTGGGTAAGCGACAATCACAAAAAAAACATTCAAAACTTATACAAATACACAGGCGTGCCTTAAATTGGAGAGTACACATATATTTGTAATTTAGATTCCTATTTACATCTACTAAAAAATACTAAGCTCTATTTTAAAAAATTGTAACATGGGATGACTAAAAATAGCGGAACTGACTATATTAAAGTTGACATGTCACCCAGACACACAAAGCTGAATAATAAAAGTCCTTTTCAAATGAAACATGAAATCCAATTTCTATTTTTTATCAAAGCATACTTAGCTGTTGTAAGCTCAATCAAATATTGTCTGCCCCTCCTCTATGCCTTATGCATACAGGTGGGGCAGTCAATTACTTTCCCTTTCCATTCAGCACTTACTAGATGTCACTGCTCCCCACACATTCCCCCGTTCTCTTCACCATTTAATTGTGTAGCCAGGACATGGGAATGGACATTGGGTCACCCATTCTGGTGCACAAACAAGATTCTGAGATGATGCAAGACTTGTCTTAATAACAGTGTCCACAAAATGGCTCCTGCCCACTTGCTATAATTATGAATACCCAGACTTAAGGAAACTGTGATGAAATAGGATTTTTAATAATTTTTGTTGGGTGAAGGGTCCCCTTTAAGAAAGACCTTTACTGTTTGATTAAATAGAGATAGTGACTGAACCAATACTGTGCACAGAGTTGCCACCTTTTCCTCCTAAACCTACCAGCCAGTATCAAGGGAGGGTGGTGGTGACATCACAGGGGGGCAAGTGGAGTATTTTGGGGGCAGGCAATGGGAGTGCCGGTGGTAGGGAATGTTCCCTGGGTGCTGGTAATTCCAGGGTTCTCTATCATCAATAAGTGTAACTGTGCACAAATTTTTCACTGACTGACGGGTGCAATGGCGCTCAGAGCAGCTATACAAAAGTGCAAGGATCATGTTTAAGCACACATAACGTTAATGAATGGTGCACAAATTCATGTTTGCACATCACAATTGTGGTTACATAGGTATTCAAACAGGAGGGATTTTGTATTATTAGGGCTAGGCCACATGGGAAGATTCAGGGAGATTAGTCGCTAAACTAGCCCCAAAATGTTGCGTTTACTGCAAATAAACATGCAAGGGGATCTCCCTGCTTGAATCTGCTGTGAGTGCTAGTGTGTTTTTGGACTGGAGTAAGTGACATCACAAGGGTGGGGCTGTGACTTGGCAATCGGCTGATCACCATGTCAATCAAGGGAGCCTCGGGCACACTGTCTTGACCTGGGCAGACCTTCTGAAAACTGTGTCAATTCTGGACAGGAGGCAACTCTACTACAATCACTGGCCTCATTACCTCTTGTATGTCTAACATCCTACCATTTTGTAGACCAGGGGTGTCCAACCTTTTGGCTTCCCTGGGCCATATTGGACAAAGAAAAATTGTCTTGGGACACACATGAAATACACAGAAAAGAATTACAATACCAGTTGGATAACCAAGTGGAGCTATACACTGGCATATGGGACACCTGGATATTAGAGTTATTATTATATTATTTTGATGTTTCCTCTGGAACCAAGTGTCTCAAGCTGGGCCGCATTCATATCCATCCTGAGCCACATGTGGCCCTCGGGCCACAGGTTGATCACCCCAGTTTTAAACTGTAAACTCTCCAAGCAGGTCCCTCCCCCTATTGTCTACTTACAATATGCAATATGTAAGCTATGTCTTGTACTTTTATCCCTTTGCTTTATAAAGTGTCATGGGCCTGTCCGGTAAAAATGATTGCTGATGCCCATGTTATTAATAGGAAAAAAACATAAATATACTGGAAGGCTGGTATTTTTTCACCAAAAAAGTTGGCAACCCTAGCCACAATCACCAGCTCTGCTGAAAGTTCCCAGTATCACTGTGAGATCATTTCAGGAGGCTTTCAGGCCTCAATTGTGGCACAAGAATACATTTTCTGGAGTGTGGTCCTGACCACTGGAAGGGCTGGGGATGCCCTGGGGACCAGACCTCCCTACACTTTGCATTACTTCCAGTGATTGACAGACTTCACTAAATTCCAAAACCCATCCCATACCACAAATACTGCTAAAGGTATTTTTTTCTTCAGCAGAGTAACTATGTTACTACTGGTCAAGAATTCAGTCACATGCCCATGCTTCATTAAAGGAATTGTTCAGTATAAAAACTGGGTAAATAGATAGTTTGTGCAAAATAAAATATGTTTTTAATATAGTTAGTTATGCAAAGTTATGCATCAGAAACTTGAGGGTGGGCCACATATGTCATAACTGTTGCTTTTGAATGCTGAGCTGAATGCTGAGGATCAATGGCAAACTCACCGAATGGTAGAGTTGCTACCTGGCCGGTAAAAATGATGGCTGATCCTAATGTTATTAATAGGGAAAAAACAAAAGTACATAGGAAGGCCGTATTTTTTTTCCAGAAATGGTGGCAACCCTACTGAATACAGGGCGGATTTGTGTTGCTGGCACCTAGGGTTGCCACCTTTTCTTAAAAAAAATGCTGGCCATATATATTTATCTTTTTTTCCTATTAATAACATTGGGATCAACCATCAAAAATACCGGCCAAGCCGGTAAAATACCGGCCAGGTGGCAACCCTACTGGCACCCCTAGGCCCACTGTCATTCATCGCCCCCATACTCTGCCCTTTATTAGCAAATTTTCAACATCAAGAGCAGAGCAATGGGGATTGGCGCATGGGAAATTTAAAAACTATTGTATCTCCTGCGTTTCCCCAGTGTTTCTGAAGCAATGTGGGTGTGGCCCACTAAAAGCCTGCCACCCGAGGCTCGGGCCTAGGTGGCCTTTCAACAAACCCGGGCCTGACTGAATAGTTAGGTCCCATGTGGCTCCCCATCAAGTCAGAGAGCTGCAAAGCAGGATATTGTGTTCTGGGTATTATGTCACTCCAGCCTTTATACATTACATTTTTGCCTAACTAACAATATTAGAAACATTTATATTTTGCACAGTCTACAGTAAAAACCCTGATTTTAAGTCCCCTGATTTTAAGTTTTCCCGAATTTTAAATTTTTTATTTGTAGTCCCACCAATTTATAATGCATTTCAATGGGGGCATTTCCTTGATTTTAAGTCATGTTTTCCATGATTTTACATCCAAATTTTTTCCTGCTGTTCCCAAAAACAGCTTTTGTTCCCCTATGAATGTTATTTGTGAAATAAAGAGGTTTAAAATACTAACCAGATTCTGCCTGTTCTACCTGTAAATGGCCAGTTCCAATGAATGTGCCCCTTATACAGTCCTGCACCAATCACTTATTGCTTTAGGTTGTGTATGTGACTGACAGAGAATCTTGCTCATGCCCCCATATTGTAACATTAACACTGCAATGTTTAAGCCTTATTATTAACACAGTAAATATTGTTTCTCAAAGTAAAACGGGCTCCTGTGCTTTTATCCTTTCAGCACTTGAAGAAAAAGTTACTTTAACACATTTCCCTGATTTTACATAATTTTTTCCTGGTCCCCTGAAAAACGTAAAATGGTGGTTCTACTGTATCTATTTATCCAGTTTTTATTTTTAAACTGAAATGTTCCTTTAAAAGTGACATTTGTTAAACAAAAGCTCCCTCTGCTGGCCAGAAACAATCCAGCCAGACTCGTGTGACAGTATACATACGTCCTAAGCAAAGAACCCTGACTAAAAACTATGTCAGAGATTTGAAACGCACACGACTGGCATTTAGTATAATCATTATTTCTACCCCGATTGTGGCGAGTTAAGTAGTAAAACTGTATATATACAGATGGCTAAGCCGTTATATGCAGCATGTACCCACCCCGGTCACAAACGAAAATCATATCATACTTACCGAGATTTTCTTTTCCTGGACTGGAACATGGCAGTGGGCAATGAACGGGTTATCCACTATATGAACTTCTGTTCGCTTGATTGGGATTCAGTTCTTTATTTTTGCACCATGATGAAAACTTTTCCCAAATGTTAAAGTATCTTAACGTAGTACTTGTTTTTCTGGCTGCCATTAGAGTGGATATGGAACCTTCCGATAACCCTGTGGAGGCTAATTTTTCCCTCTCAAAAGCCACGCCGTTAGTGCCCATTTGTCTGGATGTGGATGAATGATTTCCCCTTGTGTTAAGAGGTCTCCCCGGATTGGGATTCTCATTAGCCGATCCTTCGATAGGTACATTCATTGAGAGAACCATGGCCTCCTTGGCCACCAAGGTGCTATCAACACCAATTCTCTCTGGTCTTCCTTGATTTTACTCAGAATTCTTGGGATCAAGGGAATAGGTGGAAAGAGGTAAGCTCTCCGAAAATTCAATTGGATAGAAAACGCATCTATAACTATGGCATTCAGGTCCGAAGTCCATGAAGCATAAATTGGCATCTTGGCATTCTTCTTCGACACCATCAGATCTATTGAGAATGGTCCCCACCTGTCTTAAATCTTTTCGAAAGCTGACTGGTGAAGTTCCCACTCTCCATTTTGTACTACTGATCTGCTCAGTTTGTCGGCCATTATATTCTGGACTCCCAGAATATATTCTGCTCTGAGTTCCGTAAGGTTCTTTTCTGCCCAGGCAAAAATAAGAATGGTCAAGTCCAACAGATTCTTTGATTTTGTTCCTCCTTGTTTGTTCACATATTGCACTAATGTCAGATTGTCTGATGAATGGAGGTTGTACCCCCTGAAACGTTGATACTGGTGGTAAATATAAATAAAAAGAAAGGGGTTTCCCCACTGCAGAAAAACCAGTGTGTGCGGATCCATGATTATAGAATTGCTGTTGCTAAGGGGCCTCGCCGGGTCGATGGATAACCGGCACCACTACTGCAGCGAAGGTGAGTAAAATTCCGCGTGTGCGGTGTAACTATTACAATATTATTGAAGATGTTTGAAGGCCAGCAGGCCGAGGAACACTGCTTTCAATTCTTTCCAGTTGGAAGAATGATTTATTTCCAACCTTGACCATCTGCCTTGCGTCTTGTTCTCCGTTTCATGCGCTCCCCAGCCCCACTTGCTGGCGTCCGTGGTCATCGTTATCCATTGTGGCTGGTGAAGAGAAACCGACTCCTGTAAGTTTGCGGTCTTCATCCACCATTCTAATGACAAAGCTGCTATTGGACTCACTCTGATTGGTTGTAGAGGTAACCGGAAATTGTGATCCCATGTTGATAGGAAGTCCTTCTGAAATATCCTTGTATGGAATCTTGCCCATTTCACACACTCTATGGTTGATGTTAGTTTCCCTAATACTTGTTGACAATTTATAGCTGTCGAGACTTGTCTGTTCAGGAGTGGTTTTACTGCTTTCTGAATATCTTTTATCCTTCTGTCTGGTAGACTGAGTCTGAATTGCTTCGTATTGATGTTTACTACTAGAAACTCCATATGTTGAGTTGGATTGAGAATGCTTTTCTCTTAATTTATCATCCACCCCATAGCTTTCAGGTTGGATATCACTTTCATCAAGTGGATCCCCAGGGTTTATTTTGACGAAGCCTTGATAAGGATATCATCCAGATACGAGAATATCTGTATTCCCTGTAGCCTTAGATTCTCCATTAATGGGGCCATTATTTTTGTGACCCTTGGAGCTGTTGCAAGGCCAAATGGTAGTACCTTGTACTGATAATGTTTGTTTAAAATTTTGAATCTTAAAAATTTTCTGTGACTCTTTTTTATTGGGATGTGCAGGAAGGCATCTTTGATATCTATCTTCGCGAGCCAATCTCATGGGCACAAATATTTTGCGATGATACTTAAAGTCTCCATCCTGAAAGTAGTGACTGTGAGCAGTTTCTTCAGTTTCTTCAGGTTCAGAATTCTCTGAATTCTCTGGAAAAAGGCCTCCCTGGTTTGTATTGTTTAGCATCTCTAAACAAATTTCTGGGGTTTCTGGGAATATTCTTCTTTTCTCTCCTTACCTTAGATATTATCTGGTCTAGTTCAGGACCAAAGAGAAAATTCCCTTTGAAAGGAAGGGAGCACAAATTGTGCTTGGACTGTGAATCTGCATTCCAGTGCTTCAACCACAGTCCTCGTCTGGCCACTACAGACAAGCTCATAATGTTTCCTGATAGCTTGATTGAGTCCATAGAGGGTTCTGCTGCAAAGTCATTCGCAAGTTTTATATCTTGAATCATCTCGATTAAGTTCTCCCTTTGGCCTCCATTCTTGATAGCAGCTTCCAATTCTTGGAGCCATATCTTATTAGCCATTGTGACAGATGTGATTACAGTAGCCAATTTACATGCTGCTCCCCCAGCTATGTAAGCTCTTTTCAAGGCCGCATCCTGTCTTCTCTCCATTGTATCTTTTAGTGATACTCCTTCATCCACCGGAAGTGTGGTCCATGGGGCTACTCTTGTAATGGCCGCATCCACCTTTGGTGGGACCTCCCAGGGTTTTGATACCTCTGGGGAAAATGGGTACAATTTTTTTAAATTTTTTGTGGCCACTTGCTTTTTATCTGGGCAGTTCCATTCTGAGGAGTCATCTTTATCCTCAAGGTCCAGGGTCTTTCTAACCGCTTTGATAAGTGGTTCGATCCAGAAGCTTCCTTTAGGCATTTAGCACAAATATTTTTATCTGGGAGAGCCCTTTCGGAACAAGCATAGCATTCTCTTCGGGCTGACTTCCTTCTGCTTTCAGTAGGAGAACTCCTGTCAAATAAGCATACATTTAATGCAAGCTTTATATGTGAGCCCAAGTAATCCCTTTTCATCTCTGTTGTTTCCAACACTCCTTGATCCTGAGTGAGAGTCTCTGCTCATAATGTAATAAGGATACATACTTTTCACCAGCCTGTAATAAACATATACAGATTAAAAGAGGGTTCAGGTGCTACTTACTCAGACCCTTTATACAGTGTTTCGTGGCACGCATGGCCCGACCAGCCCCAGAAGTCCGTATTGGCAGCAGCGTTTCAAACGTTCCTTTCACGCCTTGCTTGCGACGCGCCCCTTACGTGTCACTTCCTGATTTGACTCTGTTACCAGCTCCATCCTGGAAGCGGAGGGTAGCAGCGTCTTAGTGTGCATGCGCCGAAGCATTGCGGGTAACAGCGCTGAGACACAACGGCCACGAAGCATAATTAGCTTCCTCTGGCGACTCTCACAAGGGAAACCCTCGGTCCCAGAGCTTCAGGAGATGAGAGGTAGTCCCCTGGCACTTTCATGGGGGGAGGACAGGAGGAAAAAAAATGGCTGCCGGGGGCGGAAGCACGTAATTTATTTCTATTTCCTGTCCCATTTGCATGGCAGGAGGGATTAAGCGTTCATTGCCCACTGCCATGTGTAAGGAACAGGAAAAATGTGTTCCTCTTTCTTTCTCCGCCCTCCTACGCCACTGTCTTACTCCGTGATCCAAAAGCAGTTAGACTTCCTTATTTCGTCATCCATTTGAAGCCCGCCTCTTTACCCGCCCCCATTCCAACACATACCTGCTGCTCGGGTCCGCCCTGTGCTTTCAGTCATTCATTATCTGCCCTCCTCCTTACTGTCACTTGTTGTGTTTGGTAGCCGAGGATGAGAAGGGTATAACAATGCTACTTTCAAGTTGTACAGAAAGTCCTATGTATGCATAGTGCCACCTGCAGGCCATTTGTATAAACACCACATCACTCATCTGGCATGAGCCCGCCTCCGCTGGACTGTCATACATTCTAAAATGTTCAGCGTGCTGAAGTATAAGTGACCCACTGAATAGCTTTAGAGGAACTACAGTTTGCCACAGAGTCTCTCTCTGAGGTTTCCGTGCAGTTCTCCCAACTGTCCATGTTGCCTTTGTTTGACATGGCTCATTATGTGGCCTCAGTGATGTCTGCTAGGGAGCAAGCAGGTGAGAAGGTGTGCAGTAACAGAACATAGCACTGCTGGATATATGGAGTTATGGCATGTATACTGAATGTGATTCATTGAACAGATTTGCTTAAGGGGGGAATGGTTCACCTTTAGGTTAACCTTTAGTATGTTATAGAAAGGCCAATTCAAAACGACTTTTCAGTTGGTCTTCATTATTTATTTTGTTTCGTTTTTTTTTTAATCCTCTGCCTCCTTCTTCTGACTCTTTCCAGCTTTCAAATGGCTATTACTGACCCCATATAAAAAACAAATACTCTGTAAGGCTACAAATGTATTGTTGTCGCTACTTTTTATTACCTCCCTTTCTATTCAGGCCTCTCCTATTCATGTTCTAGTCTCTTACTCAAATCAATGCATGGTTGCTAGGGTAATTTGGACCTCCTCCTAGCAATCAGATTGCTGAAACTGCAAACAGGTGATCTGCTGCATAAAAAGCAAAATAACTAAAAAAAAACCGCAAATAATACAAAATTAAAACCAATTACACATTGTCTCAGAATATCACTCTCCACATACTAAAAGGGTGAACAACCCCTTTAAACTGTATTTACCACTCCTAAACGTGGTCCAGAGTAAGGCAAAATAAGCTAATGCATATATAAAGAAACACTCTCCTCATACAATAAGTACTGAGGAGTTCAATGTATGTGTGTGTGTATATGTATATGAACCGAACGTCATACGTCAATGTAATACTGCAAATGCTCCTGAAGTTCGACAATTGAACATTGTGAACTTCATGCGCCGGTGGGGTTGAATTCCCTTATAGTTAAAAACCTTATTCCCGTGATGAAGCTGAGAAGTCAGCGAAACGTGTAGGGTGGCATAGGTGGATGGGGGAGAGAATAGCTCCCACTTGTTCCCCACGTAGATAGGCAGGCTTGCTTGTGTGGGATCCTTGGAAGGGAGGGTGTGGGTACTGTTCTCTAACTACTCAACTATTTATTTGCATACAGCAATTTAAAGTTGGCAATTTAAAAAGCGGGAATATTAAGGATAACTGCATCCACCATACCACTGTATGTGGTTTTAAATTCTAAGGATTGTACTGCTTGTGACTTATTAAGTCAGTGGTTCTCAACCTGGGGGTCGGGACCCCTTTGGGGGTCAAATGACCCTTTCAAAGGGGTTCCAGGAGCAGGTTCATCTCTCTCCCCACTAGCTCTGGGGCAAGGTTGTAGCTATCCGGGAGTTGGTGCTGGGAGTTGTAGTTCAGTAACCTGTGTAGGGAAGCCAGTTGCACTGCAACTTTCTATATCCCCTTAGTAGGCACTGCCATACAGCTCTCCCTGCCCATTTAAAATTTGTAAAATGAACATTGTAAATGGGGTGCGGCAACAAAATGGGTGTGGCAAAATTTTTTTGCTGCACTACGCACAGAAAACAAACCTTTATGCAGCTCCTGGACTTTCCTAACAATGGGCTGGCAACGAAAATATTTTAATATTTTATGGTTGGGGGTTACCACAGCATGAGGAATTGTATTAAAGGGTCGCAGCATTAGGAAGGTTGAGAACCACTGTATTAAGTAGTGCTTCTGTTTGTGTTTGGGCAGCATCTTTTAATATATCAAGTAGTAAAAATTAAGTTTTAGATACATTGGTGCAATCAGCATCCAACAATTTGAGGAAGTGTATGTTACATATATGGTACTCAAGTATGTTGCAAATGTGTAAGTAATAAGTAAACTGTTTTTAATCGCTTATGTTTGGCATTACTTGTAGTTGTTCCCAAAATCCACTTGCACCTCTTTTTTGAGAAGGGTTTTCCTTTCAAAACAACTTACTGCAAAGGCACTTCTTTAATTGCCTGATTGAATAACAAAACGATCTCTGATTAAGAAAACACTGGTGATACTGGTTGTGTTGGCCTCCTGTCTGTGGGGAATTTTCCTCTTCTTCCACAAAAAATCTCTGGGCCTGTTATAGCCATTTGCAGTTGCCATGCATGTTGCTATGCCGTTCTTGGAATCCTCTGGACTTATTTGTTGCCTCCAGAAGGAGCATATAGCAGACTTTTATTTAAAGGGCTTGTTTACATTTGCATTGCCTTTTAGTATCATGACGAGGGTGATATTCTGGGTTTCATTCCTTATTGTTTGTGGTTTTGGAGTTATTTAACGTTTCATTCAGCAGCTTTCCCATTAGCAGTTTCAGCAGGCTGGTTGCTAGATTCCAAATTACCCTAGCAGCCATGCATTGTTTTGAACAAGAAAGTGGAATATAAATATTACAGGACTTGGAAAGAAAGACGAGTAATCAAAAGTGGCAATAAGAATAAATGTCTTCAATAAAAATCAAACTATAAAAAAAGGAATACTTTTGTAGCTTTACAGAGCATTTATTTTTTAGATGGGGTCAGTGACCGCTCTTGGAAAGCTGAAAAGATTCCAAAGAAGGCAAACAATTAGAAAATTTTAAAAGTTACTTAGAATTGGACATTCTATGACATACTAAAAGTTCACTTAAAGGTGAACTACCACTTTAACTTGAGGGCAAGAGCACCATTCTAGATAAACATTCACTGAATATTTGGTACCTGAATCCTATGCAGAGTGCCTTAGTACTTTAAAGGGGTGGTTCACCTTCAAGTTAATTTTTAGTATATTGTAGAAGGACCAATTCTAAGAAACTTTTCAATTGGTTTTCATTATTTATTTTTCATAGTTTTTTAATGATTTGTAATTTTCTTCTGTTTCTTTGGAGCTTTCAAATGGGGGTCACTGACACCATCTAAAAACAAATGCTCTGTAAGGCTACAAATGTATTGTTATTGCCACTTTTTATTACTTATCATTCTATTCAGTCCCTCTCCTATTCATATTCCAGTCTCTTATTCAAATCAATACAGGGTTGCTAGGGTAATTTGTACCCTAGAAACCAAATTGCTGACACTGCAAACTAGAGTTGCTGAATAAAAAGCTAAATATCTATAAAACCACAAACAATAAAAAATGAAAACCAATTGCAAATTGTCTCAGAATATCACTCTCTACATTATACTAAAAGGTAACTCAAAGGTGAACAACCCCTTTAAGATGGATTGTTTGCTTATTTATAAAGTATGCATGACTTTTAGCGAACAATGCCATTAACCTTTCCTAGTACAGCGTAGATAATAAGTGAACACAGACAGGGTTAAAGATTTCTACTAGCTACTGAAAAACAGAGTTGATGAGTAATAAATAAAAACTTTGACTTTTCATATACTTAACATTGAGTTAATAAGTAACTTATTTCACCCGTAACTAACTTTTAATGTTATAGTTATACCTCTCTGTCTCAACACTAACACCACGCTATCAGTCTATGTGCCCCACAATATTTCTGCATTCCTGCATGTATACAGTGTATACATATAAAAAAATCACTGTATTTAATTTTGCACCAAAAAAGTTATTTATAAACCTACTAGTGTATCTCACTGTAAAGACTCTATGATCTTTATAAAAGTATGTTATAAATGTATATGCTTATAAAAGTATTTGCCTGGAATGTACTCCATAAATATGAAATTGATGTAGTTAGGAAAAAGCCATTGAGGTGTACAGAAAAATGTGTCAAAAGTAAAAAGCAATTTTACTAATTACTCATACCCAAATTTATTAACTTGTGAGGTTTGCTAAGGATTTTTTTTATTTGTTACTTTACTCAGTTTCAGCATATTATTAAAGCAAGGCCTAATTTATTATAGCCCCAGATGAAAGCACCAAAGATCTAACACAAGCAAACTTGTACCTCTTAGTCCTCAATTGTATAGCACTTGCACTTTTCTAAGCACTTTTCATGGTTTTCTAACGTTTTTTTTTTGTTTCAGAACTTTTTAATTTTGAATATGTGGACGTGCATAACAACAACACCACCTACTGGTCTGTTCCTGTAATTATATAGTTGGAGACAGTGGCAAATTCGCTAAGGGGCAGATTTACTAAAGTCACATAAATAATTCAAAGTTTGATCGAATTTTAATTAAATTCGAATTTGAATGTTCGAATATGCAAATTAGGTTCGACCATCGAATAGTCAAATTCGAATAATTTGAATATTCGAATAAAATTTTATTCGACTATTCGATGGTCGAATTACTTCCCCTTTAAATTTTTATTCGACCACCTACTTCACCAGAACCAAGCTACCGAATTGGGAATCATTAGTTTAGATTGAATAAAAACAATTTGATCAATCGTTGAAATCGTTTGAATCGATTGATTTGAACGATTGATCGATCAAATTTTTTTTGTTCGATCGATCGAATTGCGGCAAAATCCTTCGAATTCAAAAATTTGATCGATCAAACGTTCGAATCAATCGATTCAAACAATTTCAATGATCTATCTTTATTTGTCTGGTCAAATTTTTAATTTTTTTTCATTCGAAATTCGACCAATGATAAATCTACCCCATAATTGCGAAGTGTCTAACGCTAGCGCTAAGTCGCCAGTGTGATGTAATTTTGCAACTTTTTTTACTAACAGTGTCCCTGGCAAAAATTCGCTAGCGAAGTATATATTGTTTTAGAAAACAATATAGTGTAGTATTTCTTGTTATCTGATAGCAATATAAGTCATTATATATAGTGGGGAGGAAACTTTCTTAGATAGAAAAATATCCCATATCTCTATATTTATTGCAGATCTTTAACTCTCGGAGGGGGGTGGAGTGTGCTCAACTACACAATTTCCTTTAGGTATTTTAACCCCAAAAGGTGCCTCCACCAACCGTCTGAAATGCCTACTTACAGACCGCTAATGCGGTATAGCGCATATACTTTAATCAGCATGGCAATCTCCTCCTCCAGCTGTTCAGGTTCTGCAAGCTCCGATATAAATAATGGCAAAATGATAGTGTAATTCTGTTTTAATGTTAAAAATCTTTCATATTAAAAACAAATATCGCACTCACATTTTCTGTAGGGGGTGCTCGCAAATTAGAATGTTAAAATTAGTCCCTTCAGAGTCCTTGAGGTAAATGTAGCTGGCTTCCTCGTGATTGTCTCTGTGGGTGCGTGAGGGCTCCCCCCTCTGTCCTAACGCGTTTCGCTGATGCTTTCAGCTTCTTCTGAACAGTTGGAGGAGGAGATTGCCACACATGACTTTTTCTATTCTGTTCGGCCAGGCACAAGGATTCGACCAAATCATGCTGAAAATGGCCGAATACCGAACCAAATCCTGTATTCGGTGCATCCCTAATTTTTTTTACAGTGAGAGCTGTGAAGATGTGGAATTCTCTCTCTGAATCAGTTGTACAGGCGGATATATTAGATAGCTTTAAGAAGGGCTTTTTTTCAAGTGAGGGAATACAGGGTTACAGTACAATAATTGCTAATCCAGGGACTAGTCTGATTGCCTTTTGGAGTCAAGAAGGATTTTTTCCCCCTTCTGAGGCAAATTGGAGAGGCTTCAGATGGTTTTTTTGCCTTCCTCTTGATCAACTAACAGTTAGTCAGGTTATAGGAACAGTAACATCAAAAAATGTGTTTTAAAGAAATTACAATATAATGTAGTGTTGCCCTGCTGTGTTTGCTTAAGAAACACTACTATTGTTTATATGAATAAGCTGCTGTGTAGCAATGGGAGCAGCCATTCAAAGGGGAAAAAGCTCAGGTTACACAGCAGATAGCAGATAAGCTCTGTCTGTCTAATGGTGTTATCTGTTATCCATTAGTTAACCTGTGCCATATAGAGGATTTTCAATTTCCACCATTTCTCTACAGCAGCTTGTTTATATGAACTATAGGAGTGTTTCTGAAGCAAACAGATCAGTTTTACCAGCGTAGGGCAACAGTACATGATATTTTCATTGCTTACGTTTTTTGGTGTTACTGTTCCTTTAAAAGGTTGAACTTGATGGGCTTGTGTCTTACTATGTTACTATGAATAATGTTTTTTTTAGTGTCCGTATCAATTTAACAAGTGCCATAAATAGGTGGTCTGCTGCAGCTTGCCTGCTGGGGCTTTTTAACTTGCATGTGGCAATGATGCACAAGTTAATGGATGGGATAGGGAATCCCTATGTTCTGCCCACCACCCATCCATATATATATTCAGTCGACTTCAGTTGTGCTTTGCACCAATTTCCTTTTCAAAGCCATTATGCCCCCCATACAAAAAAGTCTGCATTTCAAAGTTTCAAGTATAAGCCAGTCAGCAAAATTCTGATTACCGTATTTGCCGGCGTATAAGACGACCCCCCAACATTTCCACTTAAAATGTACAGTTTGTTATATACTCACTGTATAAGACTACCCCCTCTTCCGCACACCTTCTGCACACCGTCTGTGCCCCTGCTTGCTGCTGTTGGCCCTCCTTCTGTGTCACTGTTGCTGTCAGCCCCCCTTCTGTGTCCCTGCTTGCTGCTTTTAGACCGCCTTCTGTGTCACTGTGTCCATGTTTCCCTGTGTCCCAGTTAGGTGCTTAGCCCTACCTTCAACGTCTTGCTGCTCAAACTCCCAGCGCTCTTTTCGCAGAACTCACTGCTGCGTGGTTGCGCGTCTAGTCTCGTCTCGCGAGACTTCTGACGTCACAACCAGGAAGTGCGGCTGGAGCAGCGGGGCAGATCGCGATCGGCGTCGGATGAGGTAAGATGAAGTGGTACCAGGCGTATAAGACGACCCCCACTTCAGGGCATATTTTTCTGGGGCAAAAAGTCGTCTTATACGCCAGCAAATACGGTAGTTATACAAGCCTGAATTTCCCATTTCCTAGTACCTTGCAACTACTCTTACCTTAAAGGATACTGTCATGGGAAAAAATGTTTTTTTCAAAAATGCATCAGTTAATAGTGCTGGTCCAGTAGAATTCTGCATTGAAATCCATTTCTCAAAAGAGCAAACAGATTCATTTTGAAATCTGATATGGGGCTAGACATATTGTCAATTTCCCAGCTGCCCCAAGTCATGTGCTGCAAGTTGGAGTGAAATCCCCCCCCCAGCAGCCCAACAACAGAACAATGGGAATGTAACCAGGTAACAGGTTACCTGGTAGATCTAAGAACAGCATCCAATAGTAAAAACCCATGCCCCACTGTGTTCCATTCAGTTACATTGAGAAGGAAAAACAACAGCCTGCCAGAAAGCACTTCCCTCCTAAAGTGCTGGCACAAGTCACATGACCAGGGGCAGCTGGGAAATTGACAAATTGTCTAGCCCCATGTCAGATTTCAAATCTGAGTATAAAAAAAATCTGTTTACTCTTTTGAGTAATGGATTTCAGTGTAGAAGTCTACTGGAGCAGCACTATTAACTGATGCGTTTTGAAAAAAACATGTTTTCCCATGACAGATTCCCTTTAAAGAATGCATCGGGTTTTATTATAATATTTGAAGTGCAAACTTGAATTCTTTTTTCATTCTTGTCATCTTAGAATCATGATGCAAGTATAAACACAAATGACTTTACTGCTCTATTTTGCATACAGTCCAGTGTATTGCATTTAATCTTATTGGTGGAACCTGTCATGTTCAGGGTTGGACTGGGGGCCCCGGGCCCACCGGGACTGCTTTACAGGGCCCCCCGCCGCCTCCATCTCCTCCTTTCCCCTCCCCCTCACTGTCTGGCACACTCGGCGCGCATGCGCGAACACTGCCCCCATCCCCTTAATGTGACGTGACATCCCCCCTTACTGTATGGTCGCCCTGCAAAAACTACGCTGCTCGGCACGTATACACCTGCGGTGTGAAGAGTACAGAGCTTTAGGGATGTGAACAATAGAGGTGTTACAAGTGGGAACAATGCAGGGAGGTCACAAATGTGAAAAATACAGGGGATTAGTCTGAATTTGAGTCTTAAACAATGCAGGCTCCAGTTACTCTCTGTAGTGATACCTTTTAAAGCTTACACATGGTAAGCAGGCACAGCAGGCAGGCTCTCATGAAGGGCCAAAGAAGGGGGGGTCGGGCCTAAGGCCACCATTTGGACGGCCCTGATTTAGAGAATGACATTCTGAGATGATTTCCATTATACCCTTTTTGTTGATTCTGATTTAGCTTTTTATTTGGCAGCTCTCCTAATGGGCAGTTTCAGCAATCAGGTTGCTAGGGTCCAGATTACCCCAGCAACCATACATTGATTTAATTAAACTACTGGAATATGAATAGGCGAGGACCTGAATAAAAAGTGGAGTGATAAATAGTAGCAATGGCAATAGCTATAAAAAGTCAGAAGAAGAAGGAAAATCATTCTAAAACTATAAAAAAATAAATAAATAATGATGCCCATTTGAAAAGCTGCTTAGAACTGGCCATTCTATTACAAACTAAAAGTTTACTTAAAGATAAACTACCTATTAAATGTAAACAACCCTTCTAATATGAACTGTTTTTGAGGAAAGGAGCCTGTGCCAGTGCGTAGCTAACGGTTACACTGAATATCTTCCAAAGGGGAAATACTTTGCAGCAGTTTAATTCATTGCTTCTTGCCAAAATGATTAAACTGGTATATAGTTTCAGGAATAAGCTTTTGCATGAAGATTTTCTTTGCCTTATAAGGTGTCTCTTGAATAAAACATGTCTTTAAATCATTTCATTAAATCTGACGTTTTTCCTGGAGCCAATATTGTATTGCCATCTATGCACTAGAATATTCTATAGAACTTTTCTGGGGGAATGTAATAGTGATCATTCATTAACGCAAAAATTGTTTGCAATGTGAAAACATGTTTGGAAAGTGAAAAGTTTTGCCTTTGCAAATACTTTACCCCTCACACAACAGCAGGATAGCAAATGTTAGAGTTTGTGATAGTGTGCAGTGCATGTAATAAAATCAGGCCCGGATTTGTGTAAAGGCCACCTAGGCCCGGGCCTAGTTTGACAGGATTTTAGGGGGCGGCATACTGCCCAGTAGGGTTGCCACCTGGCCGGTATTTTACCGGCCTGGCCGGTATTTTTGATGGCTGATCCCAATGTTATTAATAGGGAAAAAAGATAAATATATAGGAAGGCCGGTATTTTTTTCAAGAAAAGGTAGCAACCCTACTGCCCAGCCACACCCACATTGGTTCAGAAACACTGGGGATATGCAGGAGATACTGTAGTTTTTTAAATTTCCCACGCGCCAATCCCCATTGCTCCGGTCCTGATGATGGAAATTTGCGAACAAAGGTTGAATATGGGGGCAACAAGCAGCAGTGGGCCTAGGGGCGCCCGCTAAGTAAATCCGGCCCTGAATAAAATGCACATTTTTATTCTTAAATTTGTGAAATTTTGAATTATATTACATTTCCCCCTTAAAGTCTTGGAGAAATTATGAGTTATGTTTTATTCACAGAGCAGTGACATGTTATGCAGGTCATACTTAGAGATGTGTCACAACGACTGAAGTCCATGGGGTTATTTACAGTGGGCTTGGACATTGTCCCCCTAGTGCTCCATCCAAGGCTAAGGGCAGACGGGGAGATTCGGGGGCGATCCGTCGCCTGGTGACTTCTCGCCGCGACGGATCACCCCCTAATCTCCCCAAATAGCTTGACACCCCAGCGCACCGGCGAGGCTTAAAAAACGCCGGCGCCTGTTCACACGGAGCGGCGCGATTTTTAAAATAGCTAAAAATTGCCTCGCCAGGAGTGTGTCTGTCAGGAGTCTGGTTCCACCATGAGCTGGATGAAAAGATGTGCAGGTGCAAAAGCACAGTGTAACCGTGCTAAACTTTGCATGACTGCAACTGCGATTGTCAACATAAAACCCCTGAATTGTTATTAGTGGAATTATCTGACACACACTCCAAAACTAATGGTGTGTTTAAGTAGTTTTTTCCCCCAACAGGTGCTCTAGAGATAGCAGCCCGCAGTCCTATGGCATCCTGGTTTAGTGCCATGCTTTACTGCTTTGGAGGTGGCATTTTATCTTCTATTCTGCTTGCTGAACCTCCTGTTGCAGTTCTTTCAAACACTACTAACATCATGCTGGCATCTGCAATATGGTAAGATGCTAAGAAGCATATTTTGAATAAAATACCTTGCTTGTTCATTTTTTTTCTTTTTTTTACGATATAATTAGAATCGCCATATCCTTATTGCCAATGGAATCTTATTTTGCAGTAATACAGATGTGTATCCTGGAAAGGATACAGAAATTCTAATTATCTTAACTGTACAGGTATTTGCAGATGTTGTTGTGCCGTGCTATGGGCTACAAAGAGTGCTTCATTACCCTTAAAGGAGAAGGAAAACTACGGAAGCAACTGATTTTATTGCCTGTAGATTAGCCACAATAGTGCAAGCTATAACATTATATTTATTCTGCAGAATGCTTTACCATAAATCTTTCTAGAACGTCTGTTTGTTTGTTTAGGATAGCAGCTGCCATATTGGCTTGATGTGGCATCACTCCCTACCTTAGTCTATCCCTGCTCACTTATAGCTCTGGGCTCAGATTACAGCAGAGAAGGGAGAAGAGCAAACTGAGCATGCTCACGCCCAGGGTATGGAGGTTTAAGCTGAAAACAGGAAGTCTGATACAGAAGCCCATGTGTACAAAATAGAAGGAAAGAAATGCTGTGTTTCTTTTGACAGAGGACTCAGAGCATCATTACTTTGAGGGTTTACTGGTGTATTTATATAGACCTTTCTGATAAAGCTTACTTAGTTTTAGCATTTCCTTCTCCTTAAAGGGTCTTTGTTACCTTGAGCTTTTGCTAAACTGTATAATGTCCCCAATATCCTAAAAGTGCAGGTTTTGTACATGTAGTAGGCTAATTATTTCACATACTACAAAATTGAGGGCCAGATAATATAAAATGATGATGACATCATGCAAAGAAGTCTGGCCTGCAGGGGTTGGACAGCCCTCAATTTCGTAACAACATAATTCTGTATCTTTAAAAATGAAAATGGCATTTTTAACCAGTTTAAAAATAATTCTTCAGAAGTACACCCTTATGTGTGTGTTTTCTGAATAAAATCTACATGGAATAGTTAACTGTGCCTGTTCAACTACCACAAACTGTCCACTGAGGCCAGCCAAATTAATAAAGGGTCTAATTAGCTTAAAAGTACAGTGGTGCTTTTAATATTTTCTGTATTTGTATATGAATGTGACACCTAAAAAATGATCTGATTTTCAAACAAGTCCTAGAGTAGATGAAGAAAACCTAGTTAAACAAATTAAACAAACCTTAGCCAGAACCACCTCATAAAATAAATGAATGTGAACAAAGCTCCATGGTCATATGGAATACACCATCAGGTATGAAGAGAGCTTACTTTGGTTTTAGACTAGCTTCTATTTCAGATTCATCTGGTATGGTACCTATGGATTGCAGGAAAGCTGATGTAATTCCTATATTTAAAAAAGGGATTACAATCTCAGTTTGGCAATTTTAGGCCAGTAAGTTTGACATCTGTGGTATGCAAATTATTTGAAGGCTTGTTAAGAGATCATATTCACAATTTTGGTTTTTCCAAAGGGTTTTATACAGTGCCCCAGAAAAGACTTCATTCTAAGTTATTGGACTTAATGAAGTCATTTGCACATGGATAGGAAACTGGTTACAGGATCGGGTACAGAGGGTGGTTGTTAATGTACATTCTCTACTTGTAGTAATTTTATTAGTGGGGTTCCTCAGGGCTCCCGATTAGTGCATTTTTATTTAAATTGTTCATTAATGACTTAGGGGAGGGTATTTTAAGTAATGTATGATTGTTTGCAGATGACAAAAAACTATAAAGCCCAATTAACTGCATCCAGGATGCGGCATACTTGTAGAAGGATCTTGACAAACAGGCAATCTGGGCAGCTAAGTGGCATATGAGATTCAATGTTGATAAATGTAAAGTCATGCACCTAGTTATACCCTTAATGGGACTGCACTAGGCAAATCCATTATGGAAAAGGACCTTGGAGTCATTGTAGATAATAAGGGGCCTCTTTTAGCGGGAGGAGAGGGTTATTCTTCCACTTTGTGGGTAAGGCCCCATCTGGAATATTTTGTACAGTTTTGGTCCCTAGCGTTCAAACCTGACATTATTGAATTAGAGAAGGCCCAGAAAAATCTCTGTTATGAGGAAAGGCTGGCCAAGTTGTAGGTGCTCATTCTGGATAAGTGGTGCTTGAGGGGTGATATGATCACTATGTATAAATATATAAGGGGATCATATAAAAATCTCTCGAATGCTGTAGTTACCAGTTGGTCAAGGCAGCTGGCACAAGGTCACCCCTTATGATTAAAAGAAAGGAGGTTCTGGCTAAATATTTAGAAGGGTTGTTTTACAGTGAGAGCTGTGACAATGTGGAATTCTCCCTGGACCAGTTATACTGGCTGATACATTAGATAGCTTTAAGAAGGGGTTTGGGTGGATTTTTTGAAAGTCTGGGAATATAGGGTTGTGAAAGCTAGCCCATAGTACAAGTTGATCCAGGGACCGGTCTTGGAGTCAGGAAGAACTATTTTCCCCTTTTTTGAGGCAAACTGGAGAGGTTTAAAAGTTTTTTTTCCCTTCCTTTGTTTCAACTAGCAGTTAGGCAGGTTTTATATATACTTGAACTAGATGGACATGTGTTTTTTTTTTCTCAACCTAACTTACAGTTACTATGTTTAGTTGTAGTTACTGCAACATGCAGGTATGTTATTGGATAATTATAATAATTCATGTTTCATTTGTTTAGCTAGATGTTCTTCATCTACTTTTCGGAATTATTTGAAAATCAGATGATGTTTTAGGTCACATTCATATAAAATATAGAACATTTTAAAGGGTTCACAAACTATCTAGCACTAAACTAAACACTATAATTGTGATGCCAAATTTACAAAATTAGTCAAGTGTTAAGTCAAACAGTGTTTATGATTTTCTGTTCCCCAGCTATAAATACAAAAAGAGTAAAAAGTAGACTGGTTTGTTTAGGGTGGCCCTAGTTCCACTGCATGGGAACACCTGTTAATATGTATTAATCTTTCTTGTGGGTCTGTGACTAAGACTAAGATGAACACAAAATAATAATAGTTAATTGAAGTCTTTGTCTTCTAGCCAAAATGGAAGGGTCATCCTGGCAAATTTGTTTTATCTGTGCTACTATGAGGGTAATCTGCTGCCTGTAGACCATACTGCACCCCGTACTGTAATTTATAGAGGTAATAGAAGTCACCGAGGAGTTCTGTGGCTAGAGGGTGAGTGCTTTTTACATGCCACAGAATTAGTGATTTCTAATGTTTAAATTAGTCAGCTCCTTTTGTGACAGACTTTGCCCCTGGAATTTTATCTCCATGAACCTTTGGAAGGTAACATTTGAGCACAATGAGCCATGTATGTTTTGTCCTTGCTGCCATAGTTTAATAAGCTAAGATTGCTAACGTGGCTGCCCAACTCTGATGTTAAATGCAAAGTTATGGTTGGCCATCTTCAATCCAAGTAGAGAGGAGCAGCAGTGACTGACCAAGTAAAGGTAGCAATGAGTGGCAGCAGAAATGAGTGGGATACAATGTGAAACCATAGAAGATTAGGGCAAACGTCACAAGCTAGATTTTGGAAGCATGGAAGGCTTTGCTGTTCAGCAAAATTAGATATGCACATCATTGTGTCGGCGTCTTAACAGTATAAAAGCCATGTTTTGACATCAGAACAGAACCATATCTAAGGATATTATTTAGAGTACTGTATTTGTCCCTTAAAAATGATCTTACTGTAGATTATATACTAATAAATACAGAGTTCTGAATGTGACATTTATCATTTAGAGACCAGAAGACTTCTGTTCTTGTCTACTGTAAAGATATTCCAGTGTTAGCTATACACCGCACTCCCAAATATTTATCACCTGCCTCATTTTGCTACATTTTCCTAAGTACATCTCACCTATATATTTTAATGTTAAAATTGATAGATATAGTAAACGTCATCTTTGAGTTCTGTAACCTGTATAAATCCTTTTATATATTCACAGGAGTATTTGGGGACTTCTGATATCTTTATACAGGGAGTCCTTGAGTTACATACACCCGACTTACATACTGTACAGTAATGTAGTGTAGTTTTCATAGCCTTTATTATCATTGAGCTTTAATAAACCACCTGCCTCAAACCCCTAATGTAGTGTAGTTTGCATGGCCGCTTTTAGCTCAAACCCCTCTGGTGTGTGTTGTCTACTGCAGATCACAGAAAGGTAAAAATACATATGCACAGAAAGATGAAAATAAATACTATTGTGATGAAACAAAAATTTGATCTGGAGGGAAAGGTGTCAACAATGATGTTGCTTGGTTGCTCCTGACTGCTTTGGCAAATGGTGTGTGTATGATAACCTTTGCTCCTTTCTCTGTGGTTTTTGATGTTGGATAGCCAGGCCTGCATTCTTTAGTAAGTGACCCCTACTGTGAGGGCAAACAAACCAGAGCCCTCTGTAACTCAATACACATAGATGACCCCAAGAGCTGTGTACTGTCTGGATCCTACATTCAGACTAAACTGGGCATGCTCGCCAAATGGCATCCCATTGGCCCAGCAGTATTAGTTGTGATTGGCACCATTATATCTCATGGCCAGATTGGTCCTTATAAGGCCTACCTAGCCTATCATGTGATCGGCCCTTCTGAAAGTTGCCTTTGTGGTTGGCAGAAGGAATCAAACCCTGTTCTGCTTTTACGACAGGGGCTGTTCCCTTTCTGGCTTACAAAGGTGGCTGTTAAGTATTGCCATTTGTTAGTCTTTAAAAATACATGGAGGATAACAGAGACTGCCCGGCTGTAAACCATCACGGCTGTAATCACATGATCCAGTAACCAACCTGGACCACCCTGGCAACTTCCTCAAGCAGAACCACTGAATTTCAGCTGGCTACCATCTAAACCTGTAATTTGACATTGCCATGCTGCAATAAAGAGCAGCATTCCCCCAAAGGAGTTGTGTTGTGTGAGTCCTTCCCTATGTCCACGTCTCTTTACGGCAAGGTGTTGTGACAACTATGTTAAGACAAACATCTGTCTTGTTGCATTTAATAAGTAAATGTATATGTTTCAATTTACATACAAATTCAACTTAAGAACAAACCTACAGATCCCATCTTGTACGTAACTGGGACTGCCTGTACATTAAAGTGGGTAATACATTATCCGCTATATACATTAGAAACCTAATTTTACATTTTTCAGAAGCCCAGGCAAAAATGATTTAAAAATAAGGGAAACTATACACTGTATAAATTAAATTTTAAAATGTTTTATTTAAAAGACAATGCAGTTTGCCTTTAGATATTTGCTACTATGTTGCCACCTCCTGTTGTTTTGTAGCTACTGCAATTGAGATAAAATAAAAAGTTGAACTAAAGGTAGTAACATACAGACAGATTTGGGGAGATATTGTCAGCTCTCAGCTGGCGACTAATTGCCTATTCTTCTTGGCGAAAATCTCCCCGAACTGCCTTTGCAAATCTTCCCTTCCTCTATAATGAAAAGTCGCCTGCACTAAACACACATGGCGCTTCATTTTCTGAAGTCGCCCTCGGAAACTTCAAGCAATTTCAAGCAAACGCTGCATGTGCTTAGCACAGGTGACTTTTCATTATAGAGGAAGGGAATGTGAAGGCAGTTTGTGGAGATTGTCGCCCAGAAGAACAGGCGATTAGTCGCCAGGCGATTTTATGGCAATTCACAGTATTGTCTATAGCAGCGTATTTTCTGGAATTTTGTAGCCAGAAGCTACTAGTTGCTCTATGGGTCTTCACCCTAAGGGCAAGGCCAGATGGGGAGATTCGGGGGAGATCTGTCGCCTGGCGACTTCTCGCCGCGACGAATCTCCCCCAAATCTCCCCAAATAGCTAGTCAGCGCTGCGCACTCGCTAGGCGTAAAGTCGCCTGCGCTTGTTCACACGCAGCGGCGCGATTTTAAAAGTCGCTCTAAGTTGCCACGCCAGGCAATTTCGGGGGATATTCATTGTGGCGAGAAGTCGCCAGGCGACAGATCTCCCCCGAATCTCCCCATCTGGCCTTGCCCTAAAACTTTCAAATGGAAATTATTAGGAAAATTGTATTGGGGATATTTAAGGTTTCAAGAGTGTTAGTATTAATATAAATATTCTATATAGTTTGTATAGTAGGACTTAGGCTGACTTTATGCACCATGGAACTGAAATACCCAGATAATTTATTTATATTGTTGAGTAAAATCATCTTTTGGAAAATACAGTTTTTTGGGTTACATGAAGAAACTGTACCAAATAATTCAGAATCCTTGTTGAAATTATTTTAAAACCGTTTTTTTTTTCTTTCAGGTACATGGTTTTTTCCCCTTATGATTTCTTCTACAACTGCTTCTTTTTCCTTCCCACCCGGCTCATCATTGCAGGAATGAAGGAAGTGACGAGGACATGGAAGATATTATCAGGGGTCACACATGCTCATAGCCACTATAAAGATGCATTGCTAGTCATGATAACTGTAGGTTGGGCTCGAGGTAAGCTGAAAATAGGTGCCTTCCTAGTCTGGCAAACAGTGAAGCAAACATGTTTTAATTATTAGTTAGCAATAATTATCCAATTACTGTGGCCTAGTAAATGAAAAAGCTTGTTTGCATTAATGTATCCTATTTCTCTTGTATACGGGCTGGAAATGTTTTTGTCTGTAAATCCGACAAAGATGCCTTACTTGAACCTTGCTTTTATTTAACTATCTATATTTTGTGCATATCTTTTAAAATATTAAATAATGCTCCATATTTGTTGCTTTTATGTTCTCAAATCACTAGTGATGGCAGATAAAATCTTCATTGCCAGTGCTTTATTAGTTGCCAGATCAGGTAGATTGCAGATTGGGTACCGGATAAGACCCATGCATAACTGTACCAGAAGTATACACACATAGAAGATTAACAGGGTAAATGGACACACATTCAAAGTCTGCCCTGTTTTATTGGCCTGTAGCAATCATTGCATACTTTGTTTTCTAGTGGGAATAGGTGGTTAAATGCTAACTGTGGGTTAGTTGCCTTATGTTTAGTGAATAGAGATCTATGCCTTTGGGCATAAACCCTTTTTTGGCCTATTTGCTTGTAGAGATAGCCCCAGTTTGCTCAAGATGAATATACTGTGTTTGCATGTGGCTTTAGGCCATAACATACTGTACATTCATTAGTCTGGTAAAGAGAGAAATATTTCAATGACAGATAAGGTTTTACCAATTTATAATAATACTATCCTTGGCTTTTAGGCCATTGGCACACGGAGAGTAGGCTCTGCTGCTCTCAGCCATGCACCCCAGTGGACGCAGGCAGATCTAATTAAAATCAGTTGCGGTGGGGCATGGTGCAGATCCGCTTCTCTCATCCTGAAAAAAATATGCTGGCTGAATGCAGCATATCTACGTGTGCCGATGGTTTTTACTAGTCTGCACATTTACTTTCTTCTGTTGGTTTCTACCTATTTTCATCTGTATTTAACCTTCATCGTTTCATAGCATAATAATTCTTAAAACTCTATATTTGCTACTAAACTTCATAGTAAGCAATGTATTACACATTTTGTTCCATTTTTACGAAAAAAATGATCATACTCTGACCTAAATGAACTTCATGTCCTGCTTCTTAACGTTCATTATCTAGAGTGCTCCTGTGAAGCTCTGAGCTGCCGGGTGCCAGCACTCCTCTGTGTCTGATCCTGTGCACTTCCTGCAGTCCATTAGATATAGTGAAAAACTTCATTGTGATGTGTTGTTCCTGTTAAATAGCCTCAGATTTCAAAGGAGCTGTCTAGTAAATGAAAGTAAAAGTACATTTTGAAGTTAATTTTGGTCAGAGAGTGCTTGCATTCTTCTGTGACCCTCCCATTATTTTTTTGGGAGAAAATAAACTGTAATTATTTTACTTGGGTGGAGTAAAATAATGAACAGTAAAATAGGGTTTACATGTCCTTTAAGTACAAAGTTTGATTTTTTTACACTCTCTCTCCTTTGCAGTCCTGTGAAAGTGACCTTGATTGGAGCTGTTTTGCTTACATTACAGCATGGCAACTTCCTCCCTATCTCACGACATAACCTCATGTTTATATACACAATGTTTCTAGTACTGATTAAGGTAAGTACAGTTATGCAGTTCCTGACAGTAGAGTATTGACTATTAAATGTTTCACTATTGGGAATTCAAGACCTACAAAAAGTACATTTTTCATATACGGGCAAGCTTAAGTTTGACATACAGTGCAAGGCTTGCTATTACTGGAAGCTGGTTCTATGAAATGTTGTTGCAGTTGACATTTTTGCCATTTGTTCGGTGCTCATCGCTTGTCTGATTTACTAGGTAGTAGCTAAATAGTAATTATGTACTAGCAATAAAATTGACATAAACTATAACACTTGAATGAAAACATGTCTAAGAAATGTCCATACCCCTTGCATTTATGTCCCTTTTAAACAGAAGGTTCAGCTATGGTGTTGATTGAGAATATCTCTGCTCTGGCTAATAGCGTCTGCCTCTGTATTATGCAAAACATAAGCTCTGACTGTCCTTTAAATTATTTGCCTGTGTAAGGGTAAATTAATCCCTTTACTAAATGGTGTGCGTGGGTGTGTGCGCATTTACACACAACCAACTAATCTCAAAACATATTTCCATCTGAGTAGAAAACAGGCTACTTTCAGAATAACTGATTATACCCTTGCTATGGGGTAAAAATACAATCTTTGCTTCGTTTAAGATTAGAGCGATTGATCGTTCAGATTACACTGTAGCTTCTAGCAAGGTGTCCTCCCTCTACATGTTAGGAATAAAGATCTGTAAGGTTTAAAGAAAGCAGCTGCGTCTTGGCAAATATTTTATATTCAGCATTCAATAGTTTGCATTTATATATATATATATATATATTATAGTGATGGGCGAATCTCCCGAGATTTCGCCGAGATTTGCTTCGCCGAAAAATTCGCGAAACGAGTCGCGGGACACTTTTGACGCGCGTTTTCCAACGCGCGTCCGGTCGTTTTCACAAAGTGAAATTTCACTGGTGATTCGCGAATTTATTCGCCAGCGGTGAATCGCGGGAATTCGCTGCGAATTCGCCCCTGGCGAATAAATTCGCCCATCACTATGTATGATGTCTCTCAAAACAATTTCTCTGTATGATCAATTGAAATTGGCAAAACCATAGATGTATCTTTTCTGGGCAACTACAAATTGCCATAAAATGTTACCCCATAATACCATAATATAACATCACCTTTACATCTTTTGCATTAATTTAAAAGGGTTGTATGCTCCAAAAAAGTTGGCTTCTGATTAAGTAATTCTGAGAAACTTTCCAATGTATATTAATTTTAAATTTTTTGTGGTTTCAAAGTTTTTAATGGTTTTAAAGGGAAAGTTTTAAAGGGGAAACTGCTGTTGAAAACAGTAACTACTTGTCTCTTTGCATTTTTTGCATTGTGGGTTCTGACTGTTGGATCAGTGTAGAAACAGACCTTCAGATTCCATAATTTTAAAACTATTGAAAATGGGTTTTGTAAAAGTTGCTTACATTTACATTTACTTTAATCAGGCAAAATTAAAAGCCAGTCATGAGGTGTCAGGACAAAATGGATGACCGGAAAGGCAGTTTGCAAAGTGCAAAGAAAAAGAGGCACAATATGTAATTTTTTGACACATTGTTTCCTGCCAGCATTCTATATGCATCGTGGTATGGAAACCAAATAATGGCTTCTATACATATTTACTGAATTTGCTGAAAAGGCTCACATTCTGAACTATCTGACTATCCAGGAAATGAAAGGTAGATACATGCCTCTTGTTAGATTCTTTTAACGATTTATTTTATCACAAAGTATTTGTTAAAATTCATTGCATGGAGTGATCCGTTTTACAAAAATTTGCTAAAATTAACAACTCACTCAATTTCTGCACTATTTGAGATAAATATACACATTTATCATACTGTATATATAATATTACATTGTTGTTTTGTTTTGATGAATTTGTTCTTCTGAATTTAGGTGACTATGATGCTGACACATTCTACAGCCTCTCCATTTCTACCTCTTGATACACCCCTACAACACATTTTGTTTGGTCAACGACAGAAACCAGCAGAAGTTAGTGAAAGTGCTAATTCTTACTTTGGAAGGGGACTTGGTAAAAACAGTTCTTGACTAGCAAGGATCATAGTGCATATAGTGAAGGGGAGGCATCATCAGGAACAAATAGTTTTTTAATTAAAATGTGGTGATTGATTGTATTCAGCAATTTCATGTACTGGATTGAACAATAATTGTGTTTTGAGATGTAAAATGGTGAGTGTGAAACCAAAAAAGAATGGGCATAATTTTTGTTAAAAAGAAAGCATAACCAAAGAGATAATTTATAGAAGAGCCACTATATACATATTTTAAGCAGAATTAGAATATTTCTACCAGTAAAGGAATTGGTGCACTATGCCAGTGATTGTACCATTATAAATCGAAAAAAAGTGACCAAAATAACTTAATTAGAGGAGAACCATACTCACAGTTCACCCCAGTCCATGGGTGCAAAAATCCAGAACAGCAAAAAGTTGTGCATTTTCTCCAAAGTAAAGGCCAGAGTTGTAGTTAAAAATCAAACGCATTTCATGCCTACTGGGGCACTTACTCATAGGCTAGGCACGAAATGTGTTTGTCGGCCACCTGTATGTCCTAATAAATTATTTGAATTTTTAACTATAATTATGGTCTTTACTTTGGAGAAAACACAACTTTTTACTGTTGTAAACTATTTCTACCTCTGCTACACTTTGTGGACAGATTGCTAATTAAAAAATCAAAGTGACTTAATACACACTTTTTGATAGGGGATGGCTTGGGGAACATAGTTGAATTCATGGGAAGTGAATAGCTCCTTCACTAGAGATTGGTAGGAAACTGATTTAAAAATGGATATAGGATACTTTTAGAATACTAGAACAGCAATTGAAAATTATTGGTCTAGTAATTTTACAGCGAAACCTTTATTATTTGCCTCTTCAATTATTGTATAAGCATTTATACGATTATCATGTGTTTTGTTAAGTCAAATTTTGCCACAATGGTTTATTAATTGCAGTGGAATTGTGTGAATTCCTTTGAACTAGAGTTTTCTAAATATTAAGTTAAAATCTGAAGTTTAATACACCATCTAGTGAACAATGTTACATTGCAAAATGTTCCATTCAAATTCATAGAAATGTGCATATAATATATTAGATTTTTTTTGTACTGCTGATAGAAGTACAGGTTATTTATTGTAAGGGGGCCTATCGGCTCCAAGGGAGAGTTGTCAGGACCAAGGAGGAAGCTTCGGGGTCAAAGCTCAAATTTATGGTACAGACAAGAGATGTGGTCAAAAGCCAGGCAAAAGTTCATGGCAGGCAGATAAGGATCAAGTTCAGACAGGGTCAAGTCCAGAAATCAATAGTAGAAAGCAACCACACACCCTGAAATGTGATAAATTAGAACCTATACTTGGGAAAAGTCATGGCGTCCTTTTAAAACTATTTTGGTGGCAAAAACTGGTGTGGCCGCCACTGAGCAGTGTGTCAGTCACGATGCCCTGACGTCACGTGCCACCGGCGCTGCTACCCAGGAGGCGACCATGGGCATCACCATTTTGGGAGCGACGTCTGAGTTGATAGGTGCACCGCTCGGAGCTCCGGGTAAAGTGCCGGTGGCATTCGTGACATATATTATCATGCTGAGGTCAACACATTTTATGTAATTCCTCCAACAGTTACTGCCAAAGGGTGAAACCCTGTAGTTTAGTATAGAAGTGCAATTTGTTTTTTTGAATAACTAAGTAAGCAAGGACTTTCTTTAAATAAAAAATCTGATTTTGCAGTTAAAAAAAAGTGTAATTTTTTAATATAGCTCACACTGAAAATATCTCTTCAATCCACTTTTAGGACAATATTATTACTCCTTTGTTGGACCAGGTTTGTATAAGGGCTAGTCCACATGGGAAGATTCAGGGAGATGAGTCGCCGAGCGACTAATCGCCGCTTCTTTGGGGGTGACTTATCTCCCCGAATTGCTTAACCATTTTACATTTTAGTCTGGCGACTAATCTCCCTGAATCTTCCCATGTGGACTAGCCCCTAGGCTCCCTAACCTGGAGAAAATGGCATATTTTGTTGAGGAAGTCCATCTGATGGCTTTGTAATCTTTTTACTTGAAGTACCTCTTCCAACTGGTTGTCAGCTCTAATGCTCTGCCATAGATAAAGCATCAAAGCACCAGCACATTTGGAAAAGCTGCACACTTGTCTCTGAAATGCAATAAACTTTGAACTAGTAGATGCCTTGCATTAAAAAAAAAAAAAAAAAAATATATATATATATATATATATATATATACTTTTCTACTGATAACTCACTTTTCACTTTTGTTTCCTTCTAACAGACTCTATTAAAAAGTAAAGTGTTTGTTTGTGCCTAAAAGCAAAAGTATAGAATATGTATCTTAATTTATTGTTTTGCAGTTTGCTTCTGGAGAACTAAACAAACAGTACATACAAATGAAACATATGAATGCAGAAAGTCAGTTCTGTTTTTAAATACTTTATTCTGCTTCCAAGAAAACATTAAATGCTAAAATAGTTCTACTTATTCCTGTTTTATCATAGCTGGCGACAGAAGGCTGGTGGAAAGCAGACATCTTACAAGTATTTAAATTGAAAATAAAAAACAATAAGGAATTTTTGTAAAGCTGTTGGCCATGCATCAGTAGTGCAGCACAATTTAAAGGCATATTACAAGTACAGCTTTCTGGATAATGTGATAATGGAGGCCATAACTTTATAAATAATATACATATATATTGGGTAGCAGAAAGTGACCATTGTTTTTATTGGGGATCACTCGTACAAAACAAATATGATTATATTCTCACAGAAGGTTGTGATTGAGAGATTATCTGCAGGCCATGATTCAGTGGAGAGACATACTTGCCATGCACTGCAATTCATTTTAAGAAGAAGTATACATGCAGTTTTTGGTTGCCTTTGGAAAATTGCTCTCCCTGTGGGCGACAAAAATACTTGTATAATAAAAGTTATAACTGCAAATTAACAAAGATGTGATCAATCACTGTTTTTGGTTTAAATTATATTTCTACATGGCAAATCATGTATTAGTAGATGTAGTAGAGTAATAGGAAACCAAAAGTCGACATGCAAACTGCTGATTTTGTGTAATTTAAATGGCCAGCCCAATCCCTAGACTTTAATCCACATAGAAAACTTGTGGGGTGACATCAAAAATGTTGTTTGAGGCAAAACCAAGAAATGCAGAGGAACAATTGGCCACCTTAAATACCTTTTCTCACGATAGGACACACCTGCCTATGAAGTTCAAGGCTTAATGAGCTAATCCAAGAAATTTGGTGTTGGCAGTAATCAGTATTGAGCAGTTACATGCATTCAAATTAGCAAAAAAAAAAGGGTATCCACATTTTTGCACAGCCAGATTTTCACATTTGATTGAATACTGCTTCACTAAAAACTTTTGTTCTGATAACACCCCAGTACTCAGATGTTCCTGGAAAATGAAAGACATACTACTATTATCTTTTTTGTTGAAAACGGAGTAAAATATTTTTCCAAAATAGGAAATAAAAGCTGCAAGGGAGATCATACTGAACCCGGTGATTCAGAGTCTAGAGTGATTGAAGTGCTGCCAGAAGGTGAGCCAGGCCAGGAGCTGTGAATTTGTGTCCCAGGGGGGGGAGTAAGAAGGGCTTAGTGAGAAGCCTGTATGTTACAGAACGTGGAAGCCGCCCCGGAATCCTGAGAACCCATGGAGTGGGGAAAAGTTTGAATGTGTGATGCTGAAACACTAATTAACTGTATGCCAGTGACTTTATGTAGGGATAAGTTTGCAAAATAAACCTGTGTTTTGGCTGTGTCCCTGACTTTATGACCCTGATCCAACATTTACCTGCCTACCAGAGCTAATTTCGCACAAAATTATGTGTACACGCAATATACAATATGCATATAT
>CM044432.1:106003774-106017831 GCA_024363595.1 Xenopus borealis
AGAGAGACAGAGGAGAAAGAGCAAGAGACATTAGGTGCACACCATAGACAGTTGTTTCACCTGGGTGCCCCAGCTAAGAAACAACATAAACAATGCAGAAGTATGGCACATATTCAGTATATAAATAATATATATATATATATATATTTTTTTTTGGAAATAATGGTATAGTGACCACCGAGAACAATATATCCACATTCTAAATACATTTTACAATGAGAGACAACAGATCAAATTTTAGCATTCCTAGGTGAACCTTAGAAAGTTTACATTGCTGAAAACCCAGCAGGAGAAATAGGAGGAATTGTGTCCTATACAAACTCTAGATAAGCATTGAATAGCTGATGCAATAGGTGAAAGGCTTGCATAATGCTGTGCTGGCTGTTTCACTCAGCTGTTTCATAATATACCCACACACCATTATTAAAACCAAAACATAAACATATTTGTTTGAAAATCTTGAATGGTAGAATGAATTGTATGTAGTAGTGTATTAAAAAATACACCATAAAATAATCTAAACTCATCATAGTGCATAAACTATTGTATTTCTGGAGCTTTAAAGCCACATATTTGGGTTACCTATCAGTATGTATCAATGCTTTATTTAAGACCTAGGAGCAGATTCATCAGGAATCAAAGTGAAAATTCGAATTAAAAAAATTAAAATTTCGACATATTTTTGTGTACTCCGACTAGGGAATAGCTCAAATTCGACTTGAATTTGCAAAGAATTAAAACATTCGCCATCTTAAACCTGCCAAATTGCTGTTTTAGCCTATGGGGGACCTTCTAGAATCTATTTGGAGTCAATTGGTGGAAAAACGTCAAATCAGATTCAATCAGATGCGCTTTGATTCGAACAATTCAAATTCGATTGAATAAGGACCTATTTGATCTACAGCCGACCTATTGGAATGAAAAAAAAATGCTAATTAATTTCAGCTGGTCTTTTTGAATTTAAATGTCCAAGTTTTTGCTATTCAAAATCCGAACCTTGATAAATCTGCCCCCAATTTTTGAAAATTTGGTAAAAATCACAAACATTGAATACACCGCTGATGTGCAAAATGTTCAAATTGTGCGTGGCAACCACCATTCACATATATATGGGAGCATGCAGCTGAAAAATGTGTAACAGATAATGGACAGATGATGGAAATGATGAAAGTGCATCCCACATTTTGGATGCACTTGATGAAAGACCAACAGATGTTTCCATGTTTGAAAGAAAATCTTGCTTAATTGCATGGCAGCAGCCTGACTTCTACAAGAGCTTAAAGAACTTTAGGTACTGTATTTCACTAATTTCAGTCAATGGACCAGATTCAATTTTAAAAATGTATCTCCAAATTCAATTTCAGACTTATCTTATTAATTGTCACATGAAGACTTTATTGTAGTCTATGGTAAAAACTGGAACTGAATTAGGTCAAAAGTATGTTCTCCTCAAATTGAATTTCACCCATACATTTTCACATGATAAACCATAATATAATGATGGCCCATAAATTGTACCACCCCAATATAATGGTTCTGATCTTCTCTCTATAGATGGCTGCTTCCAGATCACTCTATGCTGTAATAAAAAGCCAGCCAGTATCCTTAATAAGTAAGTTGGCAATTAAACAACAAATGCAAAGTAATACGTTAGAAAAAGAAGAAATCAGCCTTGGGCCACTTTCAAGCTTTTAAGAGGTCACCTAGAAGGCAACTTCTGCCTATGAATAGTGTCTGCTTAATACTGGATTAACCTAGTTTAGCTCTTTGGTTACCTGCTGTTTCACTTGCTTTACAAAGTAGCAGAATGTACTCTGTCAGTATAAATATGCAGGAAGTAATGAATTTCAGCTTTATGAACAAAATCCACACTAGCTTTTAAGTTGCCTTTGACTCAGTGGCTATATATGAAAGTTAATAAAAGAAGAATTGTTGCGACGGACAAAATAAAATAACACAAGATGAAAATATCTTAGAAGTCCTTTGTTTTGAATGTATAAACGTATAAACTCACAGCACCTGCTAATACTGTATGCACTGCAAGATGTTATTTGAAGAAAGGAAGTTGCAAGGGAGACTGCCCTTTCCCCATCAAAGCCAGTAAACACATTTCTGTATTGATCATGCTGTATGTGTAGAATCCAATCTGTATCTGCAGAACTATCTACAAAAATCTATGTTTTTTTAGCTAAGGAGCCATCTCATCTATTGTATTATTATCATATCGTCTTAACTCTTACTGTATCTAACACCTACTTGTCCAAGAGCTCATTGCTAAATCAGGGGTATTAATCGCTTTATTTTTGCAACAGCCTGTTTCTATTTTGGGAAGGCATTAGAAGTTGGAACATTGTGGAATTCAATTCAGTTCAACCACAAGAACATCACTGATTTATTTTGGAGGGGGGATTAGGTCTATTATGGTTTTCCAATTCATCCCACAGGTTATCTATGACAGTCAAGTTCTCCCATTGCCATCTCAGGCAAACAATTCTGGCCAGTACTCACTTTGTTCACAGGGAAATTATCACACTGAAACAGAGAAGGGTCCTCCCAAACTGTTGCCACAAAGCAGGAATTATAGAATTGTCAAGGATGACATTGCATCTGTAGCAAGCTGAATACAGGTGTGTTTAGCCTAAACCAGGGATGTTCAACCTGCGGCCCAGGATGGATATGCATACGGCCCAGCTTGAAACCTTTGGTTCCCAAGGAAATGTCATGTTGCAAAGGATATAAGAGTAGGCAGTAGGGGGGACACTGCTCATTGCCCAGTTAATAGTAATAATAATATAATAAGTCTATTTAATATCCAAGTGGCCCAGGGAAGCCAAAAGGTTGGACACCCCTGGCCTAAACCATAAATACAGTCCCAGACATTATTCATCCTCCACCATACGTATTCAGGGGGCATTTTCCCCATCTAGAGGCCAGTGACTCTGACAGTACAAAAAAAAAAAATCCACAAGAAAAGGTTGAAGTTGCTAAAAAATATATGTAAACATCATATAAATGAACACAATGCATCACAACCAGAGAATACGTTATCATAAAGAGATAATAAATGTTAAAGCTTAAAATTTACACCATTATTTTACACAGTTTATCTGGCATAAACTCACCTATACATGTGTATAAGATTATTTCCCAGCTCTGTTAATATGCATGGTTTTAGACAGAGTACCATGGTATTTCAGTTGCCATGTAACTTGAATTCTTGTGCTATTTTTTTACATATCACTCTAGGTGATTACACAATAGTTGAAACAAACTCTTTGTGTCTTTCAGCAAAAAATAGCTTGGAAATTTTAAAAGTCAGCAGGGAAATGCTGTTACTTTGCGCTAAGTATCAACAGAGAAACAATGAAAGTACCTCTATATTGTGTGAACTATGAACAACAGCATTAATGACAGCTCTAATGATTTTTGCTGCTGGCAGGTAGAAAGAAAAAATAATTGTTTAACAATGATATTGCACACATATTTCAACTTAGTCCCAATGCAATGCAAACTTTATTAAGGTGTACATACCTGTATCCTCATAAAATTTATACTGCCCGACATGGTGATAATAAATCTTTCAGTCCAGTGAAGTCTCACTAGCATGACTAAACCCACTTTCTCCCTAACGGCCAAGTACTGAGGGTGAGTGTAAAATATTCATAAATTCTCCTTCCTTCCCAGCAACCATTGTAACTAAGAAGTACTTTAAAGGAACCACTGGCTTTGGTTCTTTATGTGATGGATGTGTGGTTCCTACCTTCAAATAATATTTCTCACATTTCCTAGTCTAGTTTTAATCACAGAATAAGATATACTGTATGATAGAAAATACCTGTTTCTCTACCTGTATGTATGTACCATAGGTCTCAATTATGAATTGCATGTACCATTCTCCCCATCGTTGAACTGTGCCCCAGACCCTAGCTGAATAGCCAATGATTTGGGGCTAAAAATGCCAGAAGTTATATTACAAAGATGTCAGTATTTAGTATTAACAAAAAGGCATGTAACAGTGGAGCCTATTGAAACGCCTAAAAAGTTACGTAAGACCAATATTTTTGTAAAAAAAAAAAAAACAATACCTTTTTCTATACCATTTTCTTTGACTCCTGGTGGATTATGACAGATATTAAAGCCACAAATACTGCTCCTTTACCCTCATTTTAAATAATTTCAGTATTGTTTGTTGGGAGAAATTGTCCCTTATTTTTGTAGATGAACTTTGTTTTCTGTAATTCGGCCATAAAGTTTATTTCAGGGCAAATGTAGAGAGGAAAACATAGATTCTAGCTTTGTTATCATGGGTCTTACCTGTAAAGAAGTCCACAGGATCTTTGTTGAGTAAATACTGATGTTACTTTGAACAATATGAAAGAACTTCAGAGACACTTGCTACAAAGAATCCTTTGTATGCAGAAGGAGCTAAAAAACTAATGGAGGGCAACATTAAAGGGGAACTCCACAAAAACACAACTTCAGCTTTTTGAAATGTAAACATAATTTCAAGCAACTTTGCAATATACATTAAAAAATATGCAGACTTTTCATGGTTTTTAATGGTTTGCAACAGTTTCCTAAGCCTAGCCCCCTGCTCTCCTGCTGATCTCTCTGACTACTTTGCTGAGCTGGCTGACTACTGTTACTTTGTATCAATAGCCAGCAGTGCTCAGCCTGCATCGTCCAAACCCCACAATTCCCTGCACACGTGATTTCAATAAGGATAGGAACATCACAGTGCAATGCATTGTGGGTTATGTAGTTCCTGCATGCTGTCTGTAAGTTGTGGAGAAGTTGTTACAATCAGTGTTTTAGTCCCTCCTTCCCTGCCAGGATTTCAAACCTGCCCCCCCTACAGTCCTAGCAGATTGCAGCGGCCTACATATATTGAAAATGATTTTCTAATGACCCATCTTGGTAGGTAAAATGGGCATCAGCATAGGTGACAGACCAACTTATTTGGGCCTTCGGCCTAAACAAATGGTTACATTCTGTGTGAATCAGCTGTCATATAAAGCAGTTATTTAACAAGTATTATGGATTTTTTCTGCTTTTATTTTCTACTACACTTTTTTTGTATTGTATGTATTGTTTGTCTTGTATGCTTTCAAGGACAAATAACATTTGATGTTGATGATCTTAATAGTTATTCTTTGGAAATATGTATCATTGTACAGTAGCATTATTGTAAAGAATATGAACTTGAACTAAAATGACCATATTTAAATTTTTCAGTTTGACAGTTGTACACTTGAAAATATGCATGTAGCTTGCATTAAGTTGTGTGCATATCCATCTCAATATAAAAGCTGCTGTTCAACTGCTTCAGTTACAGAGACTGTATTGAATTCCATTGGTTCAGTGGTTTAGTTAGCTGCTTTTGAGCCACAGTAGCAATTTGTGGAATTGAAGGCAATAAAGGAAAGGAAAACTAAACCCATTAAAAAAACCCTACCCCCTAGACCCCCCTACCTCCTCCCCCCAGCTGAACTGCCCCCCAGGCAAATGTTCCTACCTCTTTACGTACCTGTTGCCGCAGATTGCAGCGCTGGAGTTCACTGCAGCCATCTTCTTTGGTAATCTTCATCAACTTCATGATGTGGATGACCATTTCTATTGCAAACATTATAACACAGTTTCAAGAGATGTTATGGGAGTAATGTGCAGTTGCAAAACCAGCTCAGATTATAATGTAAGCCCAGCTGTGAAGTTCACGTACAACTATAAAACCCTTTTAAGATACGTAATTCAGAACAAAGAAAGATCAATTGTGAACAATAGTGGGGCTGGAAGAGACAACATACCTTGCCAAACAATCCTAGCTGCTTCCAATACAGATTGTGGGGAACTTAATTGAACTAGTATAATCATATCTGTGGCATTCCTTTAAGCATTGATGTAAGTGGGGTACTGATTTAACTGTTGTATCTACTGTTCTCAGAATATAATGTATTTTTAATCCTACCGATTAGACGTTTTTCTCATAGTATAGCAAGGTGCATTTTTAAGTTCTTAGAACAATATCTATTTTTTTCTGGCAAAAAAAACTTTCTGAGAAACAACAAGTTGAATTTAGGATTTAAATAACTGACTCAAAAGAAGACAGCAGGATTTAAAACCTTATATCTCTATATCTAAATATGCTATATATCTTATTTACTACATTATTATTTATTACATTACTCTGGTCTTGGTCTCATTTAGTTATGGGTGTCAAATGAGTAACTGGTTTGGCTGAAGCAGAATAAAAATTCCATCGAACTTTTAAAATACATGTGAATGTGAAAATACAAGACCACTTTGAGAGTCTGTGTAAAAACAAATAATATTATAAAAGATGGTTTATTATGTGACAACAGTAACACATCAAATGTTCATCCCTCTTGTTATAAAACTGCATTTTGTGGATTTCACTGCCAGCATGGCAAGGATCCAGTGAGCAGACTTTCCAGATGTTCACGAGCTTTCCAGCATTCCACAAATTTCATGTTGCTGTTATTTTATTGACATTTGTAGAATGCAGAAGTACATTTGCAAGCCAAGAAATAATTACCTTAGTACAGCTCCACCTCAAGAGCTAAAAATGCTGGATTCTAGTTTTTAAAATTAATAGTTTTTCTTGCAGAATTATATCATTCTTGTACAACATGATATTTGTCTCAGAATATCATTGCCTGCATCAAACTAAAAGTTAATTTGAAGGTGAAATACCCCTTCAATTATTTTTGTTGATTGCAATTTTGAGTTTTCTGATCCTGTTCCATTGTTGTCATTAGTATTCTAATACGGGTATGGAACCTGTTATCCAAAATGTTCAAGACCTGGGGTTTTCCTGATAATGGATCTTTTAGTGATTTGGATCTTCATACAAGTCTACAAAAAATAATTTAAATATTAAATACACCTAATAGAATTGTTTTGCCTCCACTAAGGATTAATTATATCTGAACTGGGATCATGTACAAGGTTCTGTCTTATTATTACAGAGAAAAAGGGAATCAATTTAAAATGTTTGCATTATTTTATTAAAATGATGTCCGTTCAGTAATTCTGAGCTTCCTGGATGATAGGTTTCTGGATAATGGGTACCATACCTGTATTATAATATGTTGTCATTTGATGCTTATAATCAAGACATTAGTTGCCAACATTTGGGTATTCTTGTGTAGGTAGAATATCAGGCAGAAAGCTTAGGCTTTGCTTTAAACTTGTTAAACAGACAGAATATTTTAAGACTTCTGTAGTGCTTTAAAGCTGCAACTGATAAAAACTGTAAAACAGAGGACTTATCAATTTATAGGCTTTATATTTTCATAATTATTTGAGACAATACAGTATAGTTTTTATTCCTACACAAAAACAATTTTAATACTACAACTGTGATGAGACCTAAAGTGCTAAAAGTTATCAGTCCTTGTGCTATCTATATTATTAAACTCCCCCACCACAGTTTTTCTTTACTAGAGCATCAGATGGTCTTCCCAGTAGTTATTATTCCCACAAGTAGCACAGTGGGATTGACATTTCTGCCACTTTGTATTGTATTCTTCGGCAGGTTATTAAAATCAGAAGCAACTCCATTCATATAAAAGTGATACATATTTTATAAGTTGGATGCTCCTAACAATAAAGTCTTTTGTTTTCTGAAGCCCAGAATTTATTTCATTTTTTAGCACTGTATATGTTGGATTTTTTTTCTCGCCTAAAAATGCGGCAAGCAATTAAAACGATATTTTTTTACAATACATAATGGTACTTCGCTGATAATTAGAAAACTCCATGGGTAAAACTAAATAAACTCAACATCATAAATCTGAAAGATGAAATTGTGCGGATCTTTGTTTTTGTTTTCACACAAAATGATCACCAGAGGGCATTACTTTTTCACTGTGGAATATCTAGGTGTGTCTGCTACCAAGAAAATATCTAGCAGATCTGGAAAGCTGGCTGAACCAAGGAGAAACCTGCGTCTAGGAAGAAAATGTCATTGTGTCTCTAAATGATCCCTAAAGATAATTCCCCTTGTGGCTCTGTCCTAGTAAAATTAAATCGAGGTACAATCTCGCTAAACTTTGCTTTCTGCATTCTGCCTTGACATGTCCCTCAGATAGGAAAAGAACAAAAAAGGGGGGATATGAGTTAATTTCACCTCCTTCTGCTTTCAGCCTCTGCAATTCAGCTCAGACACTGTTACATCTTTCACACATATCTTCCAGAGACAAGACTGGAAAAACTGTTGATAGTTTGAGGTTTATGATTAGATTTTTTGCTGTTGTTGATAGAAAAATCCACAATCTGCTTTCACGTTGCTCTGTGCTGCAACCGCAAATCATCGAATCAATTCACAAAGCGTTATTGGACTACAATAATCAACTAATGCATGTTTTTTTTTCTGCCCTGTTGTCCCTGTGCTTAAATATATCTATTGGCAGCTGTATGTTTTATTATCAGCTAGTTACTGCACCTTCAGATAAAAACAAAACTTGTTTTTGAAGGAGATGCTTGCTCAAAGAACAATTGGTGGAACGTGCCTTCATAAATTAGCACTAGATGTGAGAATATTGCAATTGCAGACATTCCAGTATTGAACTAGATACTCATTAAATGAAGTAACTTCATATTTTAGCTGGATCATAAAGAGAATAACACTTTTTTACCTCTAGCAATATACATTATTGGAAAGTGCATTTTGTAATATATTAAACTAATGTAATCTGCCACTGCTAACAAGATGGGGAAAATAGCACTTAGTTGGCACCAACATCATTTGATATGCAATAGGGCACTTAACCAAGCTGTCCTCATGCCTTTAAATTTGAAATGATCTGCTGATACCTTTACGTCATGGAAGCTTGTTACCATGGCAGTAACATTCTGGCTGCTTATTTCTGTAACATCTTATAAAGCCTCTTGATAGCAAGATCCAGTCTTGATTAGATAGAAGGAGCAGCAGCATGTCTTCATAGCTTTGTAAGCTTCACCTTCAGGTTCAATCACTGAAAATAAAATATATCAGTTTTAGTAAAATGATGGGGAGTCCTTCAACGTGACAACTAATTCTGATTCATTTCTTCTTTCCAAACTATTTATTTCCCCTTAATCCAGAATCTTTGTTTTACCTAATAGATGTTATTTAAGCATGCCCCAAGACACTTATTATTGCTGTTTGCATTCCATGTATTTTTTCTTGTATAATAGATCTGTTCCTCACATTGTGCTGGGATCTTTAAAGCATACAATGAAGAAACAGTACCTCGGTAAGAATGAAGTCTTAAAGGGGACCTGTCTCTAAGACATAAAAATAAGTATAATGAAAGTTCTTTTCAAATTAAACATGAAGCCCAAATTACTTTTTTTTATTAAAACATCCATACCTCTTCAAAAAGGTATTTAAATATCTCAGTTGTCAATCATATATTGCTTGCCTCACACCTATGCCTCAGGCACTTTTCATTCTGAACCTCCTAGATATCACTGCCTGGGCATCAGGGGCTCCATTCTGGCACAGTAAAAAGGTTTTGTGATGGGTCAAAGTTTGCCTTAATAACAGTTTTCACAAAATAGTGCCTGCCTGCTTGCTGTGATTGTGAATTACAAGACTGAAGAAAACAAGATTTAAATAATTTATACAGTTAATGTTATTTTGCTTAATTAACAGAATAGAAAAAATGAAATACTTCTTAAACTTGTGTATTTTATTAAACATCAGAGAAAAAAATATCACCTTTTATCTTGGAGGAAAATATATATTTGTAATTTTTTTCTTCCCTGTGTTTCCTACAACATGTTTATTTATAGATTTTTTTAAGAAACCTGCAATGCAGCGTAGCGAGAGATTCAAATATTTTTAGAGTGATCGTAGTCATCATTTGCATTCCACTGAGTCACTGAAAGCAGACATCTAAGCCGAAATACAACATATAATATAGAGACTGTAATCCAAGATAGATAACTGGCACTATGTCTAGATCCTGCATAGTCCTTAAATTACTGTATTCTTCCCTACATGCAAAAAACAAGCCATAATACATAGGACATAATACTGGAGACTTGATATATGATTTGCTGTTATTGTTTGATCTGAAGAGGGGGTCAAGCAAGCCTTATCTTGGAACAAGATTTATTTATAAGAGGAAGGAATTCCTTGAACATGACATTCTAATTTTATATAAATGAATAAATAAAATCGATCTTGGTTTTTACATAGGCAGTATTGTGTTTCAAATAAACCAAATTCTGCAATAAGGCCATCGCCATTACATATGATTATACAATTGCCATAGTTTTTGCTGCAAGCTTGCTTTCCTAACATACAGTTATAAAAAAGCATATATTTATATTTGCAATACAGAAAAATATGGATCCTGAATGTGCCTACATGATACAATGAAAAGTCAGATTTTAGGAAGTTAAAGCTTAAAACTAAACCATGTATAATGTTGGAAAACAATGCACAAGGCAGAAGATATTTAGATCAGTTTTCAGAGGTGTCTCTTAATCCAAAACCATGTTCACTAAAATGACATGAAACACTAAAAAACAAAGTACCCCTGAATATACAAACACTGATAGAATACAATAGGAGTTGTATTTTGTGATCTTGCAGGTCTGTTATATTAGTATACTCTCATACGTTGGGATAAGATCCAATTAAAATGCACTACTATACCATGTCGTGACTGTATAAAAAGTTCTGAATACAGTATATATAAGAATTACCATATATTTTTTAGGTATGCTTTATATGTGCAAGGGTTTTCAATACTGGATTGCTTTATTGTTATATAGATGTATCCAGCATAAAAATATTTAATTTTCCAAAGTTTTTTAGGAATGTAATATTAAAGAAAATGCCAGATAATACTTTTTCTTTCCATTGTGATGCATTACATTTTTACAATATATAGTAATATTGTAGGTTCAGTGTACAATAGTTGTTGGCCTTCTCAAACGTTCTGCAGAGCTGTTTCATCCCAATAACAAAAACCTATTGCTTTTAATGAAGTTTCCGCTTAAAGAAGCTTAAAGATTTTGACAGATCTCTGTCTGGATGACCTTATCATTCTGCACTTCTTATTCAACTATGAATTAAATTGCAGGAAATGAGTCAGTTTTGAATCATTCTGTTTAAGCTGGCAGGAAAACTGAATACTCATCTGAGCTCCAACAATGTTGAGTGTTATATATTTGGGATAAGTAATGATACTTGCATGTTAAAGGGAACCTTTCAAAATGCATCAGTTAATAATGCTGTTCCAGAAGAATTCTGCATTGAATCCATTTCTCAAAAGAGCAAACTGATTTTTTTATACTTCGTTTTGAAATCTGACATGGGGCTAGACATTCTGTCAATTTCCGAGCTGCTCTGATAAACTTCAATCACTCTTTACTGCTGTACTGCAAGTTGGAGTGATGTCACCCCTCCCTTTCCCCCACCCAGCAGCCTAACAAAAGAACAATGAGAAGGTAACCAGATAACAGCTCCCTAACACAAGATAACAGCTGCCTGGTAGATCTAAGAACAGCACTCAATAGTAAAACCCATGTCCCACTGTGTTCTATTCAGTTACATTGAGAAGGAAAAACAACAGCCTGCCAGAAAGCAGTTCCCTCCTAAAGTACTTGCACAAGTCACATGACCGGGGCAGCTGGGAAATTGACAAAATGGCTAGCCCCATGTCAGATTTCAAAAATGAAATATAAAAAAATCTGTTTGCTCTTTTGAGAAATGGATTTCAGTGCAGAAGTCTACTGGAGAAGCACTATTAACTGATGCCTTTAAAAAAAAAAAAAAAAAACATGTTTTCCCATGACAGTTTCCCTTTAAGTAAATTGCACCATTCTTGCAAACTATTCCAGCTTTTCATTAAATAATCTCCCATAATCTTGTTTTTATACCCTCTAGTGGTTTGTTTACTATTTGCCTTTCTGCTACCTACATTTACGGTTTTGATATAACAAAATGATTCATCCTCACAATAGTAAAGCATTAAAGTTGAAAGAATTGCTGTCAACTTCTTTATTTAACGTGGGATCACCTTCAAATGTCCAAACTATTAAAAATGTATGTTTGTGGACCTTGTTTGTGCAGTTTCCTATGTTAACTAGGCTAAATTTGACTGAACTAACCTAACAGGCAGAACCTAATACAATAGCTTATGTTACTTCCTGTGAGGAGGTAGTACTTGTAAATTGGACATTTAAATGCTTAAAAGAGCTATTGAGCTATCGGTGCCATATCTATATTTTAGCCAGGGGGTCCATACTTTTTGAAATCTTTGGTGGGAATTTGATGGAACAATGGACATCTTCTCTTGGTCCATAATCCAATCTACATTATGTTTAGTGGCATCAATGGAGATTGGTTTTGTTTTCCATGTCATTATCCCTGTAAATAGTTGAAATTGAGTTTTGGTGAATGAGTCAGTTTTCTACATAACAAAGCTGTATTTGGGTGCCTTGGGACTGATATGCCAAAGGCTAAGGGGCCGATGTACTAAATTCACATGAATAGATCGAAGTTCGATAGAATTAGATCGAATTTCAAACATAGGATTTATTCGTTTGGTCGAATATGCAAATTTTGGCATATTCGATCATCGAATAGCGAATGGTCGAACGATCAAATGCATTAGAATAGATTCGAATAAACGAATATTCGATCATTCGATCAGCGAAGGATTAAATTTTTTAAGTTTATTCGATTGCCTACTTCGGCAAATTGGACATACCGAATTGCAATAGAAGCCTACGGAAGCACTCCCATAGACTTCTGAGTCCAGATCGAATAGGATTCTTACGATCAAAGTCTTCGATCGTTCGAATCGTACGAATCATTTGAATGATCGAATGATTTATTCGACTGATCGAATAAATTATTCGACTGATCGAATAAATGTGTATTTGATCATCGAATGATCAAATATCGAATAAAAGGTAGCCCAAAACTTTTTATTTAACATTCGACGATCGAATGCTAATCGAATAATTTCCAGCAAAATTGAAGGTCACTGATAAAGACACTGGGAAAACCCTTTTCTTTGAAAATCCAACACAAGCCAAAGAATACTTTGAAGAGAAATCCAAAGACAAAGACTAACCTGAAACGAAACAAACTATGACTAATTTTGATGCATTCAGCAAAGACTAAACTTAACCTTCAACCTTTCTCCTCATGAACCCTGTTTCCCTAAAATATACAAGATGACAATAGGAAGTATTACATGGGTATCAGTAAGAAATACTCAATGACCTTTATTTCTCCTTCTCCTCACCAGTTAAAAGAAGAAAGGTCCTAGATTGTTTACAAAAAGAAAAAGCCCAGATAATTCTCTTACAAGAGACCCACTGGTGAAGAAAAGATAAGCAAACACTCAAAAGTAAATGGCTGCAAACAGAAATAGACGCATCATACACAACAAAGACTAGAGGGGTGGCAATACTGATTAGCAAGGACCTCCAATGTTCGGTTACATGAACATACAAAGACAAAAATGGGCGCCTACTGATAATAGACCTTGACCTAAACGGTACCATATATACAATAGCTAACTTATATGCACCAAACGATGATAATAAACATTTCTTTATGAATGTATTGCAGAAGGTGAGCTCTTGGGGGGCAGAAAACATCATTCTGGGAGGAGATGTCAATGCGGTCTGGGACGACTTCATGGACAAATCAGGTAAATCAACTACCCATTCGAAAATCAGAGCACGACCATTACACACAATTTGTGACACCTTAAAACTACATGACACCTATAGACACATACATCCTATTACTAAAAACTACACCTTCTATTCAAATGTCCACAAAGTACACTCAAGAATAGATTATCTGTATATATCACAGACAATCTTACAAACACTAACCAAAGCCACGATAGGAAACAAAGACATTTCAGATCATGCCCCAATCTCAATTATCCTAAAACTAAAAACACCCCAGTCAATATCTCAAAATTGGAGGTTTACAGCTTATCTGAGCACTAATGAAGACTTAAGGGTAGGGACAGACAGGGAGATTCGGGGAGATTCTGTCGCCTGGCGTTTTT
>CM044432.1:106028715-106068346 GCA_024363595.1 Xenopus borealis
TTTATTTCAAACAAAGCACATCTTTATCCAACGTTTTGGTCCCACATGGGGACCTTTTTCCTTGTAAAGTCCTGTACAGTGATCATAAATTGACAGAGCTTCTTGAAAACATGGAGTTTCATAGTGATCAATCTTGTTTATCAAAGGTCAAATTTTAGTAGTTTTATGGGGGAATGTAATATTGGTTGCTAACGCAAAAAACATTTGAAATTTGTTCACAATGCAAATACATGTTTGCTTTTATGAACACTTTGACCCTCATATGACAGTAGGATATCGATTTAGAATTTTATACTTTGCGATAGTCAGAATATATTAAAAATGGTCTAGTAGGACAAAATAATTTGTATGCCTTCACACAGGGCTTTCTAAAATCTAGAGGTAAACTGAACTCGTCTGTAGAATACAATGTAAAATAGGCCCACTTTCATCAAGGTATCCACCATTACAGAATAGTCTTCATAAATAGATAAGTCAGTGATAACATCCATGGTGGTGGAAGCCCAAGTATGATCCAGTATGGGCATGGGATCAAAGAGCCCAAAAGGTTTAGAACACACTTTTTACAGGAATTGTGAAAATGTTGTCTACCAAGTTTTATGGAGACCTGCATATCCTGCTAGAGGAGAGTCATGGATCAGTCTCAGGGCTTAACAATAGATCAATGCTAGATACATAATTTAGTGGATACCTGAACACATCAAATCAAATTAACACCCCTAATAGCCTAACCTAAATGCCACAATTTTTAGTTAAAATGTAGGATAAACCATGCAGTGCAGTTTTCAGAATGCACAAATATTAAAAGGGTTTGTTGGTGGTCACTGTGACCCAGCATCCAAAAATGTATTGCTCTGTGAGGATGTAATTTTATTGCTACGTTTTATTAACTATCTTTCTATTTAGGCCCTCTCTTATTAATCTTTTCATTAAAATGACTGCCTGGTTGCTAGGGTAAAGTGGGCCTTAGCAACCAGATAAAAAGTGGTGAACTAATGAACAAATATTCAACTAAAAATAGAAAAAATAAAAAATGAAGACCAACTTCAAATTATTTCAGAATAGTACTATGTACACCATAGTAAAAGGTAAGGTAAGTAAAATTTTAACTGCTCCTTGGTATTGAATATTTAATTTTGTGTCAGTTTTCAAAAGTTATATATTGAATTTTAAAACTGTGCACTGCTTTACCCATGAAAAGTGTTTTAGAGGCATCAGGTAATCAAAAGTCCTACATTTTTCAGCAATAGATCTCTAAATTGAAAGGCAGTCTTGCAAGACGAATTGAAATTCACCAATGCTTTTAACAATTATTAAGCTCTGTTATGGCTGGTAAGAATTTCAAACCTTGTGAATGTCTAAAACGAAGCAGACGGGGTTTGTGTTGTCATCTTCTTGGGTCTGCATTTACCAGCATTGAACTGTGCATATCAGTAAACTCAAATGATCTTAATAATCTTTTTTATCTCTTTTTAGCAGAGAGAGAATAGAATAACAATGTTTTGTTGCCTGTATTTGTCCTGGAAAGTGGAGTTTTTGCTTTAATGTAACCTGGAAAATGGAATACTTAACTTCAGTATCTAGAACCTAAGTGGGATCTTTCAGATAATGTATTTAGAACATTTAGAAAAACATTAATGATGAGCAACACACTTGCTTACTTAGAGATTTCTTTGTATATGGTTAATGTATGCTTCCCATTTTACTGAAATAATGCTGTTTAATTGAAGATTGCCATCATCCTAAATGGAAAGAAAAGAGGGAGCCTAGCAGTAAGACAGGTAAAATGAGATTGCTACTCAGATGTTCTGGAATAGAATCCCTGCAAATCCCTCAGACCTGACAGATTCTGTTACCATGAGAACTGCAGATATTTCCTTTGTGATGGTTTGCTTTAGCAGCCATCTGTTACACCCATTTGATTAGGAAGTACAATTCAGCCAGAATAGAATTATTTCATCACACCTCAGTCCAAAGCCATGTATAGGAAGAAATGGTGCCTATGTAACATAATTTTGAATTTTATTAAAGAGTTTAAGGAATCACCAAGCCTGTCAGAAGAAATTAGTCTTATATTAGTATAAGGGGGTTGTGAAGAATAACTATAAGAGCTCAAGAAACTGCAAAAAAATAATTTCAATTCACCAGGATTTTACCTACAATTTGACATATTCTCCTAGAGCTTCGGCATATTTGTGGCAACAACAGTCTCGTGCAAGTGCATTTTGTATGGATATTAAATAGGAACAATTTCAGTCCAATTTGTTCACCTAGTTCTGCAGTAACTTTTCATAATGAGCTATATATTTTGCTATATGGGTCATACTAAAATAATCAGTGCAACTTGAACAGAAACGTAGTGTAAGCCCTTTTTGACACTGCAACTCCTCATCTTAACTAGGCCTTTGCAAGAAGAAATGGAACAAATATCTCCAGGTTGAACTTTAACTTTCAAAACAGTCACTGTCACAAAGAAATGTGGGCACCTATAGTTATTAAGAACAGTGCATATTTTTAAACAGAAATGTAGTTTTTCGTACACTGATATTTAAGGGCACACTGAGTTTACAATACTCATTACTCACACCTCTTGTGTCTGGTTCCAGTGTACCTATGCTCTGTACCTGGATCACTTATTAGCTTACACTGTTGGATAATCCTAGAGCTTTCGATTAAAGAAGCTACCTGGTACCTTAGTAAATGTTACCTGGAGAACTACCCCACATTAAATCTCTACTCTGGAGCATAAAGCTGCTCTTACTAGCTTACACTGTCAGAAAATCCAAAAGCTTTTTATAAAAAAAAGCTACCTGCCACTATATTTACCTCCCTGACTTTTTTAAGGCCTAGGGTACATTGAGGTTTGATATTCTTATGGAGGCTTCCTACCTCAGGCCCTCCAGTTGTTTCTGCCCACCCCCCTCACCAGGTGAGCAGAATTATTTGCTCCCTACTGGGAAACAGGAATTACAATTACTACCACTATGGGCCTATGGAACACATGCCTCCAATCAGGAGTAATCAAGGGTCTGAATGTCAGAGAAAAATATAACTATGGATCAAAATAAAACTGCACTCACAGGAGTTACACAATAAAAATTAAAAAAATGTATTGGATTAGTTAAAGGAAACCTATACCCCCAAAATGAATACTTGAGCAAAGGATTCTTGATTATATCAACTTAAGTGGCATATTAAAGAATCTTCCCAAACTGGAATATTTATTTAAGTAAATATTGCCCTTTTACATCTCTTGCCTTGAACCACCATTTCGTGATGGTCTGTGTGCTGCCTCAGAGATCACCTGACCAGAAATATTTCAGCTCTAACTGTAACAGGAAGAAGTGTGGAAGCAAAAGACACAACTCTGTCTGTTGATTGGCTCATGTGACCTAACTTTATAATTTGCTTGGTATGTTTGTGTGTACTGTTGAATCATCTAATCCCAGGAGGCTGTCCTTATTTTTTAAAATGGCACATGCTACTAAAAAAGTATATTATTATGAAAATGGTTTATTTACATGAAGCAGGGTTTTACATATGAGTTGTTTTATACAATATCTTTTTATAGAGACCAACATTGTCCAGGGGGTATAGTTTTCCTTTAAGCATTTAGGTCACTGAATGTGACATTCCTCAGGGTTAAGCATCAAACATATGCATGAATATATAGCTTAATCAGTCAAATAGGTCAAATAAGTAATAATAAAACATAAATAAGGGATCCTGTCCTGTCCCTCAGAAGAACTGGATTAATAGAATGGATGAATATATCTGTAGTGTATTTGTCTGTGACTTTCCCATTGGAGTAATATAGAGGGTGCTGTGCTGCACCTGCAGTAGTTGCTTTCCAGTGCCTGTTCTGTTATATCTCTCACTCTCATTTGCATGGTTGCACCCTGATGTTTGGTGTGTTAAGTTATATACTCCTTGCTGAATACACATGCAGAAAGTTGCTGTTAATGTGCCACCTGTTTCTGGAGCCTAAGTATCACATACAGTGAACACAACAATATCTATAATACATCAAATCAACTGAACTGCTGTATTTTTCCCCACTTAAAGGGCAAGGAAAGTCTAAAATAGAATAAGGCTAGAAATGCTGTATTTTGTATACTAAACATAAACATGAACTTACTGTACCACAAGCCTATTCAAACAAATTATTTATGCTTTCAAAGTTGGCCACAGGGGGCTGTCATCTTGTAACTTTGTTATACATCTTTGCAAGACTAGACTTCATACACATGCTCAGTGTGGTCTGGGCTTCTTAGGGATCTTCATAAATGATCAAAAAACAAAGCTGATTGAGTAAGGCAGGGGCTGCCCCTGCTGTTCATAAGTATGATTGTTTCCCTGCCAGAAGTTAGGGACTGTCTGACAATTCCTATCCACAGCTCTAAATGAAGGGAGAATTTCACTGCATATAGTCAGGTTTCTTATAAACACGGTAAACATTTTTTAACTAAAGTATATTGGAGATAGATTTCTTTTTCATTAAAGAAAGTAAAAATAGGATTTTCTTTCCTTGCCCTTTAAAGATGTTTCGTTAGGCATCCAACTGACTTTCTCAATTCAGAATGACCTTTACAAAAATATTTTGGGTAAATGCCCTGGAATCTTGTTCCAATCAGCATAATCTGTTTAGTAAAATAATGTATTGCAAGGAAAAGGCAAAACTGTAGGATTAACTGCTCGACTTCAGTGTTTATTACCACACAACATGTTTTGAGCCCTGCGACGCTATTTGTCAAGTGACAAAGAATACAATATAATTCTGGATATTACTATTTCACCCACGGTGGAGGTGCATACAAGGTAAATTGGCTAAAAAAGTTTTTTTCTGCACCATTGGCTTTGAAGGTATCAGTCTAATTGACTATGCTTCTGTATAATCTATTTAGTATAACCAGCATGGGGGCAGATACCTCACTGAGGCAAGGTGTTGAATACATGATTAGAGTTATGAGGTGTTATTAAACCTTCAAGGGAAAGCATTATATATGCAGCAGACAATAGATTGTTTTTTTTCCATTGGATGGATGACTGGATGGATCTGCTTGTACTTATACATTTTGTTTGTATAGTGTGTAATGTGGAAAACATTGCTTGAAGGCAAGGCCTAAACATGACATCCTACGTCCTTTTAGTGAACAAATGATAAGTCCATTGGAAGTTATCCATAGAAATCCCTTCAAATTCTCCAAACATGTTTGGAGAATTTGATTTCTTGTGAAGATGTTTGGAGAATTTGAAGGGATTTCTATGGATAACTTCCAATGGACTTATCATTTGTTCACTAAAAGGACTTACAGCTGAACTAATTAACCTAATTGAATCCCACCCACAACCCCCTCCCCGATTTTCCTCCCCCTTCACACACTATATCACTATGTGTTATACAGGTCACATATAGGCTTGAGAAAGGACCCAGTGGGGTCCGAAATGTTGCCTTGTACTTATCTGCACTATTGGGGCCAATAAAACAACCTTGATGCACTAGAATACATTGAATTTATTGGTGTGCTACAGTATACCTGGCGTTGTACAAGAATTTGGGTCACAGGCGGATGATCCTTCTACTGTTTGAGCACCCTATCCATCAAAGGGATTTTCTTACAGGTTGAAGCTCTTCATAATCGTGTGGAGTTGTACTCAGAATAGTCTTCTGCACCAAGCTTTCAGAAAGGAAAATCCCATCATCAATAATAGTCTGCAGCAACAGCCTGCCAGCAATAACAACAATAAAGAAAAATAATATCTAATGTTCTTAGAGACGTTTTGCAATCTGACCCAAAGATTTATTCATCGGTCTCTGAACACAGTGGGGTATATTTATCAAAAAGTGAAGTTAGAGATCGCCACAATCCTGTAGAGTGAAATTACGCCACTCTCCATTAATTTCTATGGCATTTTCAAAGGCATATTTATCAAAGGATAAACTTTCACTTTCACCCATTGATAAATACTCTTTTAAAAATCCCATAGAAATGAATGGAGAGTGGTGGAATTTCACTCTAGAGGGCTGTGACGACCTCTAACTTCCCTTTTTGCTAAATATAGCCCAACGTACCTAGGCAAAAGAAGGATAACTGAAAATCAGACCTGTCATAATTGGCTTGAAATGGAATCGCTGATCCATTTAATAAAATGGATATTTAACTGTCCTGCATGTAAGAAAATCTAGTAGACAATGAAGGTTCACTGGAATATTAAATAATTTCTCTGAATCAGGTGAAAATTCTAAATCCACAGGTTACATTAAAATCTTTCAGCATTTCTGACCAGAATACTAATTAGGATATCACAATTAAACTTAAAAGGGTAATGTAATAAAACATCTTGTGTTTGCCCACATCTAGTAACCCAGATGTGGGCAACTGATGATTAGTTACTATGGGCTACTTGACAAGTAGCAAACAGTAATGCTCTAGCAGGCAGGAATCCAGAGGTAGGACATCTAGCACAAATCTTCTGTAAAGCAGACCATCAATGAGTCCTGGTCTTCACTGAAGCCCTTTTGGGCCCCCAGAACTTTTGGCTGTGGTTCCAGCTGATTGTAAATTCATGTAGGCAGCTTCCACAAAAACAAATGAGAATAATTGACTTCCCATGCACACAAAAAGCGATGTGAATGGACTTTCATAAATGGAACATCTCAGAATCTTATTCTGGAATGTGGAACACAGCCTGGACAAATAGAATGAACCAGAAAGCTGATGATCAACAATAGGGAATGTATGGGGGTCCCTAGCTGACATATCCCCCATATGCAATAAAAGGAACATATTTTGCCCTGGTGCAGAATCCCATGACATCCAATCAGATGTTTTCATTTCATCAGGTAACCGGTAAATATTTTCTGCTTCTTAGTTGCTATGATTGACTAGACCTGAACCAGCTTTGCACACACCCCATTACTGAAAACAATAATTTTAATAAATACATTGTTATGACACAATGGGGGTCATTTATAAAGTTCGCGCAGCGCATAATTGTTCGCAAATGGTAGTTTTGCCCATGTTTTTTCCTGAACGCTACAATATTGCACTACTGTGCCCGTCTTTCCGGTTTTTACGAATTCTCATTGTGAATGAATTTTCGCAAACAACTCGCAAACAAGATCGGTCTTTTGCAAGGCACTTTGCAAGGTTGTTTTGCGCGAAAATAGCGTTAAAAATAACTTAATATTGCAATTTGCTAAACAGTTTTGCGAATATTTTCTCCGCCACCAAAGTTGTGGCGCAGAGTGTTCGCAATATGTGATTTTTGCCATATTTAAAAAGCTCCTATAGACGTTCGCAATGTGAAAAACAAATTTGCAAATCTATATCTCTTATTCAGCTTTATAAATATAACCAGGCGCAGGGCAAATATATTCACTCTGCGAACCAATCTGCCCTGCGCGAAGTTTATAAATGACTCCCAATATGTCTTTTAGTCATTTGGTAATGCTCTTCTATCAGGGAAAAGAACAGTCACAGGTTTTGGTGCATTAAGTGCAGTATATGGGAGCAGCAAAAAGTGGAAACAGATATAATGCGACATAATATGTAATGGTGTCTAAAGAATTATAGTAGCATTATGTTAACTATTATTATTCCATGAGTTGTAAATAAAATCTGCTTTCCCCACTAGGTGCAACTGAACCCCTGAGTGCACAAGCTCAACCTTCAAGGCTGAACCCACTCAGTATCTTGGGGAAGGAGGATTTGCTAGTAAGTGTTGATTAGTTCCCATTAGACAATGCTCTTTTTTTGTAGGGTTTAAATCCTAAAGGTAGTAGTTTGTTTCCTATTTCCAATGATGTGCAAAAAAACAGAATACAAAGTTGCGTAATGTTCCATGCTCTAATAGTGTTGTAATGTATACACTGACTCTTTTCCTTCCTTACTTAGGTTATGCCAGCAATGCTAGGAGCCACAAAACCATATGTTGCGGTAATAGCCATACTGAAAACAGGGAGAGCCTTCTAACAGAGGCACACATGCTAAAGATCATTAGAGACAGCTCTTTCCTTTGCCAAGGCTATGCTGCTTTAGTTTGCAATTTAGTTTGCAATAATGTTCCACTGTATCCTAGATCAGGAGTGCCCATACTTTGCTAATGCAAGGTTCACATTTAGTTATGTTCTCCCATTATGATCTACATCCATAAAAGCATTGTTAGCATTCTATTGATTTGTGAGAAAATGTATATTGCTATATTCAAACATCTATTTCTTATGTGACCATAACATAATAAATATCTGAATGAAAAGCATGAAACAGGAGGGTGATTTAGGCAAGCTGTTTGTTGACAGTGTCTTGAGATCTACTGATCCCCAGCTAAAGGTCTACTGGTAGATCCTGATCTACTTTTTGGGCACCCCTGCCCTAGATGATAGTGTTAGTCATACATTTAATCCCCTATATATAATGCCCCATATATTATATGTAGGGACCCATAGGGTAAAGTCCTCTACTTTATGAAATTACAACATGGTTGGAAATCCACTGCTGTGGCTAAATGTTGGACCTAAATTGGATCTGGGAGGGGAAGTGAGTAATTTGTCCCATGGGCACTGTGCCCTGGCAGATTCCAGATTTGACCAGAAAGTGTCACTGTTGTGCAAGAAGTATAAAAAGCTGAGCTACCATGTGCTCAGGTTCAGTCTACTTCCTATTCACTTCAGGATGGAATGAGTCTTTTTGGCTGGGGTCCTTGCAGCAAAAGGCCCAGGCTATGGTGAGAAACCACCAAGGGTGGTGATGCCCTTGGTGGGCTTTGGGATAACAGGACCCCGATAATCGTTTGGAGATTGAAGGCAGCAGAGAGAGTAAATGAGCTGCATGCTGATGGATTTCTGTGAAAAGGCTGGGATGTGCTCACACTCTGGATGAGTGTTGGAGCCGGCTTGAAAATCCTGTGAGATGCTGTGGATGCCTGTAGCAGTTCTGTGTGAGCCATCAGTGAGTTATAAATATATATATACATATATATATATATATATATATATATATTTAAAATATACTGTAGGTACTGGTACATAATGGGCCAGTGGAGAACCACCTTCAAATCCATATCTAACTGCAAATCCAACTGCATAAAATTACTTTTCTTACACAATAAACATTTTCCATTATTTGCTCAGCTTTACACAGAGATTAGTACCTTCCTCATTGTGTTAGGCATTACCCAAATTTTCTGACATGTTGCCTTGTACCTGTGAGTTGTACCCATACTGCACTGTCTGGGTCCTGGCAAGTGTGACAGTTAGAGAATTTTGCAGCCTGGTAAGTATTTGTTTTTTTTAGATTCCACATAAAGGACCATAGACTGCAGCAGTTGACTGATGGTCATTTGGCATCACCATCTGAGACATGGCCACTGACAAGTTACCATTTAACAATGTCAGCAACACCAAGGATCTGATTAATTCTATAAAATTACAGGAACCCAAGGTACGGAAAGGGTTGGATAAAGATCTGAAACACCTTCTGGGATAGTTAGGTAGTAAGAGTGGTATAGAAGTTATGTAACATTCACAGATACATTTCTGCTCCATTTGTGATATTAAAACATTTTTTTGTTGATCTTTAGCTTCTTAAAATAAAGGCAAAATTTCACCTTGGACTACAGGGAGACATTAGACGCCACCCATTTTATCAATCCATCAATTGGGTGGTGCTGGAAGAGGAAGGATTCCAACCCTCCATTCCAGTCGAGAACTGTAAGTACACGGTTGGAGAATACAAACTAGTGATATTATCAAATCAGAATGTAGCAAGTAAATTGGGTTTGAAGAACATTAAAACTTCCAGTTAGAGAAAACATAAAAAAATGCAAAATCCTTTTTTTCCTTTAGGGGCTGATTTACTAAGGGACGAAGTGAAAATTTGAATTTCGAAGTAATTTTAAGCTACTTCAATCGAATGAAAAATCATTCGATAAAACGATTCGAGTGATTTCAGCAAAATCCTTCGATTTCTCAGAACCCCCATAGGCTAAAATGGCAATTTGGCAGCTTTAAGCTGCCCAATAGTTGAAGGGTTTTCAAAGGGCCAGTACTTTGAAATTCGAAAATTAAAATTTTTTCAATTCAAATCTAATTTTGGGCTATTCGATAGTCGAAGTAGCCCAAAATTACTTCGAAATTCGAATTTTAAAAATTAAAATTTTATTAAAATTTTCACTTCGATTCTTAGTAAATCAGCCCCTTAGTATCAGTACAGTTGACAATTTTTGACTCCCCCTTCTTCCACATCGGATTCTGTATAAATGTTTACATGCATGACCAGATTTATTATGTGGTGCAAAACATGTATTTATGAGATCCTTATCATCCAACACAAATGTGGCGTCACTTTGGTCTTTTTCATGTTTGTCTTTAATTGATGCACTGAACAAAATCTTTTGTTGGAAGAGTGAGAACGTCACAATCACTGCTTAGAATAAAGATATATCTGATACATAGCCTTTAGAAAAAGTCAAGTACCAACAATTATTCCTCAGTGCACCCAAAAATATAATTATCCTTATTTTTCACAATTTTAATTATAACCAGCACTCACAAAATAAGACATAAAATGTGCTAATTTGAACCAAGTCCAGTAAGGATTCTCTTAAACTTTCACAAAATTGAAACATTTCATATGGAAAATGTGGAACATAATCTGACATTCTTTCCCTAGTCATAGACTGGAGATGTCAAAGCTTAGGCTTAAGTAATAGAGGTCTAAATACAGAACTACTATTCCGAGTAAAGGTGGAAAAGAATACAGCAGATTGTTAAGAGCAGTGGAAAAAGTTTGAAGAAAGGTATACATGAAGTGGCTGTATGACTTGTTTAACTGAAGATAAACTATTACCAACCTAATTATACGGCCTCTGTTAAAATGGTAAAGGTCAAATGAATAAACACCTATGTTACCCTCTAAGCTTTTATTTCCTTATTTTTAGCATTATATTAATACATGTAAAAAAAGTATTTTCAATGTATTAATACAATTTTATAAGACACTCACTTGAGAGAAAACTTTAACTACAATTTTTACAACATTTTTAAAACAGTTTTCATAATCACATACAGCTGTTGTAGCTGCTTCTCAAACTATAGGTTTCAGAACTTCTGGGGTTAGCAACCTAGAAAATGCCAGTTTGAAAAGTGATGTGTTGCTATCCTTTTAATTGTTTTTTATGAACCCTTAACTTGCCTTTTTAATGGAAAAAGTTACTATGCTTTTAATATACAGTAATATCAAAATATAAATAAAGATTGCAAATAGAAAACGAGTTATTCATTACATAGGTAAGTAAGCCTGTCATATGTTTTGCTCTGAACTTTATTATGTTTGTACAGTGTTAAAAGGAAGAGGAAATAGTTAACAGAGAATGCTATTAAGGATGCATATTCACCTAAATTATCTTTGAAGATGCTGCTGAAAGATAGATTCCTGTCTTATGGCTGCTGTTTAAGCTGTATCAGTTTTGGGTTAAATGTGTACAGCTACAGTCTTCTTTGTCAGTGCCTGTCTTTTTCTGAGTGTTCTTCACCTCAGAGGTAGAAACATTTCAAAGAGTAGAAAAGTTATGACAAGATGAAAAGGAATATGTTTGCCAACCGACAGCTAGTTAGGAGAAATCTGTTTTTGTCCCATATATTTTGTATGGAGAAAAAGAAAACACGTTTCTTAGTTGAAAAACAGCTGACTCCATAGACATCATTGTAGGGCCAACAATTAGATTTGACTTGAAAGGGAAATTTCCCACTACTGCTTGTGCTCTTGCATGGTGAGGAATCTGCTCTAGTATTTAGTTGCTTTAAACTGCTCAATGTTGTAGTCACAGGCCTTAAATATCATCTGTATTGGGAATTATTCCTGGCACTTTTTTAAAGCAGAAAATAATAAAAATTCCTTCTTGCTTCTGACATGAAAACAAAATCTAAAAAAAAAGAAACATTTGTGCAAAGTAAATAATGTTAATCTGTTCATGTTCTCTTCCTAGATGAAAACATTATGCAGTAGCGGCTTATTACTAGGCATGAACTTATTCTAAATCAACGGTTGATGCCAGGGCCACAACTAGGGGTAGGTAGAGTAGGCATGTGCCTAGGGCGTGAAGATGGGGGGCTCCTACCCTTTGTCTGGTCCCCTCTCTCCTCTCTGCCAGACCGTCCTCCAGTGCATCAATTTTTGTGTGCACATCAATCCATGCATTTGCATGCATCTATTCACGCTTGTGCCCAGTCGGTACCAAGATGCCTAGGGTGCCTTGCCAGCCTGGCCCGGCTCTGGCTGATGCAGTCCAAACAGAGTTTTTAAACCTTACAGATAGATATCTGTCTAATATGTGACAAAGTATTAGTTAAGCAGGCTATTGGTTTAGTCCCATATGTATTCTAATTAGTTACTGACTACAAACTGTCCCTTTTATGGAAAAACTTGAAGAAGCTTGCCATTTCCTGTCCAAAACATATAAAAGTAATATTAATCAGTTATATTATCAGTAAGGTGAACAATTTGGTTGGAGGCTCAATTTTTTTCCATTTAGGGGCACATTTATCAAAGGTCCCTTAAATTTGAATATACTCGAAATCCGACTGGGGGGTTATGTAAGAAAAAAATGGAATATCTAAAACTCAGATGAATTTGAGCAAACTCGATTACAGTTTTTTCTCTGAAAAAAAGTTGAATGTCAGGAAGGCTGCAAAAATTTCCAAATTGGTCAATAGACCTCTCCCACTGACTTATACTTAAATTTGGATTGTTTTAGGTGCGAATACGGCAAGAATATGATAAATCTTGAAAATCAAATTAGAATTTTAAAAAAAAACTTTAATTGCGTTTGAATAATTCCCTTGTAAATTTGGCAGTTTTGGCCATAAAAAATAGTATAATTTGACTACCAATTTTCTATTCAACCCTTAATAAATTTGACCCTTAGGGGTAGATTTATCAAGGGTCGAATTTCGAGGGTTAAAAACCCTCGAATTCAACCCTTGAAATTTTCACGAAGTAAAATCCGAAAAAATCGAATATCGAATTTGTAGGATTTTACCACCTTTCGATATATCGAAGGATCGAATGGCGATCATCCAATTTCACAAAAAATCGTTCTAAACATCCGATTTCACAAAAGAATCGTACGTAGACAAATATAGCAACTCGGAAGGTTTAATCTGGCGAACTAGGCAATTGAAATTTTTTTTAAAGGGCAAGTACTTCGACCATCGAATTGTCGAATGGTCGAATGATTTTCTTATTCGAATCATTCTATTTATTCGAATCATTCCATCAAATGATTCATTCGAATAATTCAATTGAATTTAGCCAATTTGATGGTCGAGGTAGCCTAAAATTTTATTCAAAAATTCAAATTTTTTCCATTTGAATCCTTCACCCGAGCTTAGTAAATCTGCCCCTTAATGTATAGTATAACTATTAAACATATTGTGTTTATTCCACTACAGAATAGGTTTTATTATGCAGAAAGTCTGCAAGCGCTTGCTGTTATTCACTGCACTAACAAGAAACTATCATCCAGGGAACACTGATAGTGACAAGTGAGATGGTTATAGATGTCACATGACACAAAGATTTCTATAGCAGCAATAATACCTTAGAATAGGTGTCTGCCAACATCATTCATCCACATTTTAAAGTGATTTCCTATTGTTCAAATCAAATAAAGCTAATCCAATTTTTACCATGCATTAAGAAAAATTTCAATTAAATTAATTAAAACAAAATGTTTATTATCAGTATCCACCTATAATGTAGTATTTCTTTTTGTTCAGATATACTAATTATACACAGAGCTGAACACGTAATTTTCCGGGTAAAGTGAATTTCTAATATTGAAATAATTTTACACAAGCTGTACCCACCCAAGCAATGAACACTGCACACTGTAGTAAATGAAAAAACATGGTCCATCTAATGTTTAGACTTCATTGTTGGTGGGGTAAAAGTCAAGATTCTATGCATGCCCTTTTAAAATATGCCCTATTTTTTTGTAAATTAATAACATTTTGTTAATAACAGTCATTTGAACAGTGTTTAAAATAACTGTAGGGACTCCAACGGGTGTTTGCACATATATGCAAAGAACGCAATTTTTTTTTCTCATTGCGAAGTGTCAAACAGGCTCCTGCAGAATCAGACTGTGGATTTCAGCAAAGAACTACAAGTCTGTGCATTTTGAGCTGAGATCCACCAAAGTCTGTTTGCACAGGAGCAGATTCAACACTTTGGAATGAGGAAAAGAGAAGAAGTCTGAAATCAGCCAGCATTTTTAGCTAGTTGATTTCAGCACCATGTGGCCCTAGCCTATCTATGCAGGGATGACTTCTAGGAGTGTTATCAATGGAATTAGCACCATTGTTATTTGGACTGTATTAATTTAGTTTTATAAAAGGGAAATGGTACTTTAATATCATCCCATGTTTTCTGTGGTATTCTTTATTGAAATGTTCACACTGCAAGGTATTCTAGATTATTATATACCTATCTATCTTACCACATTTAGATACTTTACATGACATTGGCACTGAAACTCTATTCTGGGGCATTATGGTACTGCATTGTGTGTGCTTGCCTGAATTATTGTGCCATTTGACTATGAAATAGGGATGGCGCGAACTGTTCTCCGGCGAACTTGTTCGCGCGAACATCCGCTGTTCGCGCTCGCCAAAAGTTCGCGAACGTCGCGCGGCGTTCGCCATTTTGGGTTTGCCTTATTTGCCGCATTTTTTTTTGCCCTCTCACCCCAGACCAGCAGATACACGGCAGCCAATCAGGAAGATCTCCCTCCTGGACCACCCCCACACCCCCTGGACCAAAAAAAAAAAAATGTGCATACCTCCCAACTGTCCCTTTTTTGGAGGGACAGTCCCTCTTTTGAGAGCTCAACCCTCTGTCCCCTCATTTGTCCTGGAAAGTCCCTCTTTTCTCTGCACTGAACAGCCAGAAAAAGAAGCAAAGATTTGAACTTAATTGGCTTTTGGCAGAGAGTCCAGAACAGCTAACAGGTGCGTCCAGAACAGCTAACAGGTGCAGGTAAGATACTTTATAACACTTTTGAGATAAGAAAATAATGGATTTTTCTTTTCCTTTGATCCCCCTCTGGCATGCCACTGTCCAGGTCGTTGCACCCTTTAAACAACTTTAAAATCATTTTTCTGGCCAGAAATGTCTTTTTTAGCTTTAAAAGTTCGCCTTCCCATTGAAGTCTATGGGGTTCGCAAACATTTTGCGCAAGTTCACGAACATGTTCGCGAACTTTTTTTCCGCAGTTCGCGCCATCACTACTATGAAACAAATAACTGAGAATATATCTGTAATAAGCCTCCCCAAACCAAAACATCAGCCTCTGCCTGCCCTGCACCACCACAGGAGCTCCCAGCAGCACAACTGTACAAGGGATCAAATGAATGTCTCCTCCAAATAATACAGTTTTTTTTCTCCCACGTGTCTCTTATTGAGAGGGCACTGTGTCAGCCTGTGTAAAGAAACATGGAATGGGCAGTGCTGAGCCAGGCCAGCCAGACACCCCAGACAACCCAGCCAGCCACATCACTACCCACAGCGTGCATCAGTGCATGTCGGCACTCACATGTGCATGCAGAACACGTTTCTGTGAGTTAGCATTTGCTGGACTAGGGGTAGGTGACAGGGAAGGTACATGCCTGGCACCTCCCAAGCTATGCGCCCCAAGGTAGATGCTTCTTCTGCCTATCTTAGTTCCAACCCTGAGGATGGGTTTCAGAACACATGCATGTTTTCACTTAAAAATCTGTTCTGTGATTGCACCCAGGCCGACACTGTACCTGCCAATGAAGACAAAAGCAAGTGGATACCAACACATCAGCTACAGTATATCTCACTCTTTGATGATGACTTTGCAACTGGAGAAATTCTGTCTCTCAATCTCAATTTACACTCCCACCTCAGGTGTGGCACATAAGTTGAGTTACTGAGAGAAAGCCAATGAGGCAGTGCTAGCTGTTGAAAAATTGTTTGTTCGCACTACATGTTTCGGGCTCTGGGCCCTTTATCACGTGAAACGACCCAGAGCCTGAAGCATGCTGTGTGAAAAACATTTTTCAGCAGCTAGCAATGCCTCATTGGCTTTCTCTGAGTAACTCAATGCTTGATTACATCAGCTATATCTTACTAGTTTGAGACTGTAAGTGCAAGTGTGTATGAGTAAGACTAAAAACTAAGGTTACAGATCAATGCTTCTGATGCATTGACTCACCCGCTAATTAATATGTGCCCAATGCATGGATTTGATTGCAAAGTGGATAAAGATGGCTTCATTGACTCAGAGTTATGTCAGTGTACCTTATATCCTAACCTTAATGATTCAGAAAGAAATATTTTCTATACTATAACTCTTTTGTTTCCTCAGCTTATGGGATCAAACTGCACTTCCATTATATTAGAAATATAAAATATTATTAAAAGAAATTAAAAACCCATCCCACTGTCCAGTAAGCCATAAGCACTGGGTCAGCAATTTGAACCTGTCCTGTCTAAGGTTTATGCCTTTTGATCTACTATTGTATGACCTAGTCCTGCACATGTATATTATCTAGCAATATAGAATTACTATACTATAATACTATAACAGATCTCATAGTTGAAATAATTTAAAATGTGTTATATATTTTGGTATTTTTTGCCAGTAGCTGTACTTTAATTATGACTTTCACTTGCTATCAAGTTTCTATATATCTTGGATGTTGAGCTTTTTTTCCCAAAAAATAAGGATAAGACTAAACAACGGTACATTGAGGTTTTTGAAATTGAGCACAGAACTTTGAAGAGCCTTAAGCATTCTCTGTGTTAAATAAAATAAATCTTATCAAACTAAGTTAAGGAAGTAAGAAACTAAGTAAGAAAAGATGGACTAAGAAACGCCCTTACCCAAAATTTTAGACATTATTATATTCACTGTTTGCACAGAAAATAATCCATTCTCTTATTTGTTTTAATTTATGAAGGGAACTTGATCATATTTTAATATGATTATATCTTTAATTAATGAAAAACGTGTATGTGTACGTTTATTTTATACTGAATATTTTTGCAGCCAAAGGCCCGCAAATGCTTCTCCAGCCCAGCAATCCTTCCCAAATACCAAAATGATCTTCTGTAGTTGTTTCAGTCATCCTGGCCTGGAGTCAGTCTGATCTTTCCATAGGTTGGATTACTGTGTTAATTTGAAATTAGCCTATTGAAGGCTGCGACTATTGATGAGTAATTTTTTTTTTTTTTGCGGTGCATTGCTGCATCTGCAATCCTCTGGGAAAAATTTTCACCGTGACAAATAAGTCACCAACACAAAATCATAGAGACAAAAAAGTTGTCATTTTTGCATTTAGAGCAGAAATTTTTTTGGAGCGCCACATTTTGGATCAATGCCCTTGGTTGACCTGGGGATAATGGGACCCCAACAATCATGAGAGAGATTGCCCATAGATGCCTGGTGATGGAGAAGGAAAGAGTCTTGGGAGTACTAACACCCAGGATAGGTGTTGGAGTTGGCCTGGAGATATATGTGAGCTGTGGATGCCTGCACCAGTTCTGTATGACCCCTCAGTGAGTTTTATCCTGAGGAAAGGGTATTGCTGGTACCAGCTCTGTGTGGGCCCTCTGTTAGTGATCTGCCTGAGGTAAAGGTATTGGAAGGATCCCAGCATGTTTTGTCTGTATGTGGACAGTTTGTGCTTGATAACCTGCTACATGGGAGCTACTGCCAGTATAGAAAGTAGGGGTATAGGGGGCAGGCTGTGCTACTTGTGGTAAAGAGCTCTGGGGACTGTGACTGTGTGTCCACCAGGAGTGGAGTGTGGGACTGTCCTGGATAGAGACTGCACCACATGGGTTCCACAGACATGATTTAAATTGAATTGTTTAACTTATATAAATATCTATTTGTTATATTGCAACAGTGTGGTAAATATTGTTTTCTAGTGGGGCCACCCGTGGGTGTATCTCCAGATCCCACTAGGTGGAGGCACTGTCATGAGTTAAATTCCCAGTACCTTTTCTGTGAGAATACTCACTGAGAGGGTCCCTCGGCACACTCCTGTCCGGCATCTCTGGTGTCACAGGCATCTGGACATAGGCACGTACATCATTGCGTCAAAAGTCAGAGGCACGCTGGTGCCAGCATGCTCACACATGTTGCATCACAGAGGATTGAGATGCCGGTGTTACAACTCTGGAGACTTGGTGCCAAGCTTAAAGGTATTTAAGATGTCCTATGTGTTCAATCTGTGCCTGGTTATCATGGGTTTTTCCTGTAAACCTAGCCTTATATTTCTACTGCTGATTTATTGTGTATGACCTTGCCTGTTACTACGTTGTTAAATCTCTGCTGCCTGTCCAGACCTAGGCCCGTTCTTTGTTTCTGCTCGTATGCTGCCTGCCTCAACTCCAGATAGGTTGGACTACGCCTCTTTCTCTCTACCCCCTGTTTCTATGTTCCGATAGAGCATCACTAGCTTCTCTCCACTCACGCTCCCCCTTTGTCATCTTCAGGTGGGCTCTGAACAGTGTGGGCTGCTTGTGGGTCCTTCATGTCCAGAAAATATCTGTCACCTTCATAAATATTCCAGTAAGCCTGACACTTTAATTTAGCAAAGGGGATTCAGGACCTGTAGATGGTAAGCAATTTATGGTGGATATCCTATTGAACAGGGGGTGGCTAAAATGGGATTACATGTACTTTACAAAAAACTGAGAAAGCAACATCCTAGCAGAATTTCTTTAGGGTTAAGGGCACAGATATGATTTTGTAAATGCAGCCTAGAAAAAGATTATAGCGTAGAGATGCACATTACACTTACAATTTGAGGCTTGAAAAGTACTCAGTAACAACATTCTGAGCAGTAAACTGAATTCCTGCAAAATGAGTTTTTCCCAGACCAATTTTCCATTCTAGGCATTAAGAGATTCTATGATCGTAACAGGCAATTTGTCGGCATCACTTAAATTATGATTAGTACAAATAGAAAAGGTACAATGAAGATTTTCCTAAACATACTATACAAGCTAACTGTCCAAATATGTTGTCATTTTATCTCTTGGGAATTAAGACAGAACTGCAAGCACAGCACAAGGATGTCATTACCAAGTTTATTAAAGATGTGTAAACTGCACAATGTGTAGATACTGTATTTATTTAGTTTGCTGATGTTGCAGAGAAAGCTAACAAAATTGAATATACACCAAATTAGGAGGACAATTCAAGGTACACAATGCAAAAATTGTATAACAAGGTTAACAGCTTGAATATTCCTGAAAAAAGATCACTGCAATTATGCATAAGTGTAAATAAATATAGTGAATACTTTACTGCAAGAGGCACATTTTAGAATAAATAATACACCTAACTTATATTTTCATTACTATCCAAATTGGTACATATGCTGCAACCACCAAATTAAATCTAATGGAGTTGTTTGTTATTCAGATATGTTGTCTATCTAGTGTATTGTCTGTCTGCTGTCTGTTTATTCCAAGGATATTTGCTGGGTAACAATACCTATGTTTACTGATTTACCCAGCAATATACATAGAACAAAGATATTGCGTCTTAAACCTCGGACAACAGCTGTCACAATATTCGCTGTTTTTATTTTACTCAAACTAATATGCTACATTGAGCTTTAGATTTATCAAAATCTGAATTTATCTCACTATTTTCTTTAGTTTTTTCCCCTTTAAAAGTCCAACCAGAAAAAATCAGACTGATAAATAACCCCCTGAGTGTTGGAGCAAAAATGTTTTAAATTTACAAAAATGTTAAGTTAATCCTCAAAACATTCAGGGAAATAGCCGAAAGTTATGTATTTTACATAAATTGCAGAAATTGAATTGTTTTGAAAAACAAACTGATTGTGTGCAATTTCAGAATTAGTAAACATACAAAAAACAATTGTTTCAAAAAATTTAATGTTAGTTACACACTGTGGGTTTATTTAAGTTTAAATAAAGCATAATAAATTCTGGTTTTCAGGCACTTTCATAAAACATTTTCGGGCAGATTTACTAAGGGTTGAATTTGAGGGTTAACTGGGTCAAACTCCCAGTTTACTAAGGTTTGTATAGAAAACATTGTGATCACACAAACATTCCAATTAGCACCCAATATTTTATTTTGAAAATAGTGTAATGAATATGAAAAAGAACAGTTAAGTTTTATTTATTTGGTTTTTAATATTTAAAATATGACTATGTTAGTAAGTATTATTATTATTATTAACATGTATTTCTATAGCGCCAACATATTGCGTAGTGCTTTAAAGTAAATGTGATTATACAACTAAATCACATGAATTACATACATATGGAGTTACATTCAATCACAATCAATGCAGAAAAAAGGTGAGGAAGGCCCTATAAAGAAAGAGCTTACAATCTGAAGGTAAGGGAGTTATACATAAGATGTGGGAATGGGCAAGATCGAATTAAGTGGGTGAGAAATGTGGTACTGTATGTAGTGTTACATTTGGTAGTTAAGAGTGAGGGTAGGCTTCTCGAAAAAAGTGCGTTTTAAGAGATTTCTTGAATGCAGAAAGGTTGGGAGAAAGTCAGACAGACCATGGGAGAAAATTCCAGAGGAGGGGAGCAGCTCTTGCAAAGTCTTGAATCCGAGCATGTGAGGAGGTAATGAGAGAAGTGTTGAGTAGCAGGTCAGTAGAGGATCGTAGTAAGCGGTTGGGTGAGTATGTAAAGATGAGTTCAGAGATGTAGGGAGGTGCAGAGTTATGAAGTGCTTTGAATGTCAGGGTCATTAATTTGAATTTAATTCTGAAGGGTAGTGGAAGTCAGTGGAGGGATTGGCAGAATGGCATGGCAGAGGAAGAGCGGTTGCTGAGTCCATTATGGACTGGAGAGGTGACAGTCTCTGGCAGGGAAGGCCAATTAAAAGAGAGTTACAATAGTCTAGATGTGATATGACGAGAGAGTGAATAAGAATTTTGGCAGCATCTTGGGTGATAAATGATCGTATTTTGGATATGTTCCTTAGGTGGAAGTGACATGATTTCATAAGTGACTGGATATGAGGAGTGAATGACAGGGCAGAATCTAGGATCAAATATGAATGCATGTTAAAACAGCCTATAGTCAACTAGAAAGCAATCCACTTGTGTCTTCTGCTTTCTTCTTCCAAACTATTATGCCAAACTATTATGTCATCAGCACAGTTGAAGGAGGTCTTTACTAAAGATAGATGTCCACTTCATTGAATTAATGTCTTGTTCCAAATGGAAAATGTCACCCAAATGTATTATGCTCATGTTTTAAGATGGTTTAACTTCATTAGAAAGAACTGAATAATTAAAAATGTTATCCTTATGAAAGAGGGGCATTGGAAAGTATAAATATGCACAAGTGTTCAATATAAACATTTATTTCCATAGGACAAGGAAGGTAAGAAGAAATATATTGGAAGTAGAAGAAAGAAGCTTTCAGCACTGGAAACGTTTCTTTGCAGTTTAGACAGTTAGAATATGTTGACCTTATATAGAGCATTTGTTTTCTGCTATATAGTCCCAAGTTTAAAAATTCGTACGATCGTTATTCGATCGAATTCGATCGAACTTCGATCATTTCACGTGAATTTCGTAAATTTGCCCCTTAGTGTTTCTGTGTTACACAGTGGCAGATTGATGATATGTGGGGTCCCTAGACTACATCAACACATGCCCCCCTTTTAGGCTGCTGCTAGGTCCAGGTGTGTTCAGATCTAGGTGTGCATCCAAGCTCACTACACCAGGTCAGGTTCAGCATGCACCAGTCATGTCACTGGATCAGCATACATTTGTGCTAGCACCTTGCATATCTTCTTCTCCTGCAGTGCAAATAAAAATAGAAAAGGCTGGATGGGCCCATGATCACAATGGGCACCTAGTTTTTTTCTACAAAAATTTGTGTTTTAAAAAGTCCAACCAATCAAAAATATTTTTGACTTTGATTAAAAACACCTTTTTTTGTAGAAAAAAACCCTTGATTTTTTAAGATTTATGATACTCTGATGGTATTAAAAGTCAGAATAAAAAAGTTCTCTTACTCAGACTTGCCGAGTTAATGTAGAAATTACTGAGAGATGATATGAGCTAGATTTTGTTAAGTAATCCAAAGATTTTGTGTTTTTTGTTTTCAGCATTAAATCCTAAAAAAGTTGGAGATGTCCTGCATCAGATCCAAAAAAGTCACAGTTCTCAGCTATAAATCGGAAAAATTTATACAATTTGTATTTTGTTAAGGTTTTATCGAGTTTTATCCCATACAAGAAAGTTTTGGTTATTTTGCAAATAATTCCAGTACGCTTTAGGCAGTTTAGAGATACCCAATATATTGTATTCAACAGCTGGTACAGGTATGGGGTCCGTTATCCGGAAACCCATTATCCAGAAAGCTTGGAATTACTGAATGGCCATCTCCTATAGACTCCATTTTCACCAAATAATCCAGATTTTTAAAAATGATTTCCTTTTTCCGTCATACAAATGACATAAATATCCGGAAAACCCCAAGTCTTGAGCATTCTGGATAACAGTTCCCAAAACTGTAATAGCAAATGACTCTCATCAGTCCTTTTAGTTACATTATTATTATTATTATTATTATTATTAACATTTATCTATGAAAAACAACATATTTTTCAGTGTTGTACAGGAAATCGGTTTATACTGTACATTAAACATACAAGAAAACTAATAGAAGTATGCCTTAGTATATAGTATATATGGTCCTATATTTTGTTGTCATTTGAACCAGCTGTTACAACACCTTATTCTAAATAAATATCTGCCTCATACTTTCACCATCAGTGAAGATAAATCTCAGCTAGATGGTATAACCCTCTCCTATTTGATAATCTAATTTTTCAATCTACAGTATAACCTAAAGTATACAAAATGTATATTTATATCATATTGCATGCATTTTTTTTATACTTCTTCAATATTTATTATCTTGTATGTCAGACATGACTAACAAAAGAAAACAGTGGGATAAAAATGAACTATGAGTAATAAAAAATAATTCACTTCTGAATCAATATTACAGGCAGCTAGGAAGAAATCTGTAATAGAAATCTAAATGGAAAAGTTGCTAGACTTAGTCAAACTGGGAAGTTGATCATGATCATAATTAAATAATATAAAATGATCTGCCTGTGCCTGTGTGTAATGTACACGTAAATATATTTTATTTTTGGAAGGGTGTGGGGGTCACTTTAGAGGAAATATCTGTGATTAGATCCAGTCCATATTACGTTTAGAATAAATGTAATAAACAAATGGCACACGCAAACTAAAAAATATGTTAAAGGGTGGTTCACCTTTAAGGTAACTTTTGAATATTATAGAATGGCCAATTCTAAACAACTTTTCAATTGGTTCAATTATTTTTTATAGTTTTATAGTTATTTCCATTTTTCTTCGGACTCTTTGCAGCTTTCAAATGGACGTTGCTGACCCCTTCTAAAAAACAAATGCTCTGTAAGGCTACAAATGAATTGTTATTGCTACTTTTTATTACTCATCTTTCTATTCAGTCCCACTCCTATTCATATTCCAGCCTCTTATTCAAATCAATGCATGGTTGCTTGGGGCATTTGCACCCTAGCACCCAGATTGCTTAAAATGCTAATTGAAGAGTTGTTGAATAAAAAGCTAAATAACTGAAAAACCTTAAATACTAAAAAATGAAAACAAATTGTCTGAGAATATCACTCTCTAAATCATACTTAAAGTTATCTCAATGGTGAACAACCCCTTTAAGTACAAGCAGAATAATGAATTAAAAAAGAGAATTTGTATGTGTTAAAAATACTGTATTATTGTTACCTTATTACGGTCATAGAACCTGTAAAAATCTACAATGAGGCAAATCTCTATAATAGAAAGCAGAATATTAAAAGGGTGAGGCTAGTTTAAGGATCTAAGAACATCTAATTGGAATATGAGTGATATTAATCTAGATGCAACATTGCCTAATTCCCACCCATATTTTGCAAAGATACTATTTTTAATCCAACTGCTACTGAATCATGATGCTGGTCACATCATAGGTTAACAATATGTGTATTTTCATTAAAGGTGTAAGGTCTATTATCCAGAATTCTTAGGCTGCTGAGGTTTTCCACATAAGGGATCTTTATTTCATTTGGATTACCTAACCATAAAACTGCTAAAACATTAAAACATTACATTTATTTTGCCATCAATATGGATTAATGTAGCTTACAAGTACAAGGTACTGTTATATTATTACAGAGAAAAAGGAAATATTTTTTTTAAATGAGAATTATTAAAATGGACTTTATGGGGAAGATTTATCAAAATTCGAGTTTGCGAGTGTTTGCAAGTGAAAAAAAAAACACGAATGCATCTATATTTGAGAAAATTCTTTGGAACCTCAAATAGTCTCCATTTATTAAAGGCTAAAACCACAAAGAGTTGCCAGTAGTGATGGGCGAATTTATTCGGCAGGGGCAAATTCGCGGCGAATTCCCGCGATTCACCGCTGGCCAATAAATTCTCGAAACGCCAGAAAAAATTTGAAAAAAAACGAGTCGCGCGTTGTTTTTGACGGGACGCGAGTCGAAAACGACGCGACGTGCACCGAAGACGACGTGACACGTCGGAATTGACGAGATGCGTCGGAAACGACGCGCGACTCGTTTCGCAAATTTTTTCGCCAATTCGCGAATTTCTCTGGAAATTCGTGAATTTTTCGGCGAAGCGAAACAGGTGAGATTCGCCCATCACTAGTTGCCAGTAAAAACTCAGCAAGTAAAAGCTGGGGGCAGATCAGTAGGAGTAAATGGAAATTATGGGGCACATTTACTAAGGGTTGAATTGATTCAAAGTGAAAATTTGAATCAAATTCGAAATTCGAATTAATTTTGGGTGTATTGGACCAATGAATAGACAAAATTTGATTAGAATTGGTCAAATTTGAAAATTGGAAGTACTGTCCCTTTAAGAAAAATTCGATATAACGTTTTGCTTAAAATCGTTCGAATTGATTGAATTTTTAATATTCAATCGCTCAAAAATCGAATTGCTTTAAAACCCATCGAATTCGAAATTCGAATTCCAGGGGTTTTAATTCAACCTAAATTCGAGGGTTGAATCCGAGGGTTAAAAAACCCTCAAAGTTCAACCCTTAGTAAATGTGTTTTGTAAACCTTTTCCCCCCCAACCTTGAAAATGAGGAAATAGGCCTCCAAGAGGGGTTATTTATCAAAGGTCGAATTTCGACGTTATATAGATTTTAAAAAAATATAATCAATCAACCATGAAAACCCGACATGAATTTGAAATAGTGTTTTCCGAAAAAAACCTTGAATGTCAGGAAGGCTATTAGCATCTTCAAATGGTTCGCTGACTTCTACGTGAGCTTTGCAGGTTTTAGGTGGCAAAGTATCAAATTAGAACTGTTTCAGGGTCGAGGTGTGCTCAATCTCACGTTCAGATTCGAGTCTGAAATTCTAAATTGTGAGTTTTGACAAAAAAAATTTGAAAATCCAAATTTACCATTCAAATGTTAGTCAATCTGCCCCTAGATGTTGCAATACAAGGAGCTCCATTTGCATGAACTTAACAATGCTTGTTACATTGGGGCTCCCAATAAGATGTTCTCAATGTGGTAAGTAGAATCTCTCAAAAAGTCACTTGTAGTTTTTTCTTTTAGCAGCATTGTTTTAGTTTGGCTCTTGGTACTCATGAGTATCAGCTACTTTAGTAAACTTCTGCAGACACACATGCATTACAACCAGAAGATTAGTACTCTGAAATATAGACAGCCACTCAGGGGCCCATTAACTAACAACTGAATTGTGCTTTTTCCACAAATGTAAAAAAAAATATGGTTTTTAGATTCTAATTGTTATCAGCTTCAGGGTATAATAAATCTTGAAAAAGTTGATCTTTTCTCTTTTAAAAATTCAAGTTTTAATAAATAGGCTCCATAAATCCTAAAACCTCTTAAATCCGGCCTTTAATAAATAAGTCTCCATGTACACTAAGGGGCAGATTTACCATTGGTCGAATTTCGAATTGAAAAAAATTCGACCATGTGAATAGTTTCCTTTGAATTTGAATATCGAATTAGAAGGATTTTACCGCTATTCGAATATTTGAACGATCGAATAGAAAAAATTAGATTGATCAATTAAAAATTTGATCGATCGATTAAAATGTTCCAATCAAACGATTCAAACGATTTTAACCCTCCAATTAAATTTTTCCTATTCGATCACAAACAACTTTAAAACACCTATGGGAGCTTCCCATACAGTTTTAAAGCAATCCGGTAGGTTCAATCTGGCGAACTGGCCTATTGAATTTATTTTTAAAGCGGAAGTACTTCGACCATCAAATATTCGAATACAATTAAATTCAAATTATTCGAATCTGTCAAATATTAAAAATTGATGGTCGAAGTTGCCTCAATCTTTTTAAAAATTTGATCGAATTTCAAATCCTTACTGTGAATTTGATAAATCTGCCCCTTTGGGACAGTATCATCAAGGGTTACATTGAAAATGTTAAGTAAAAATTTTTTAATTGAGTTATTTTTGTGTGCTTTGACTAGAGAATAGTCCAAATTCAATTTTGAATTTGAAAAAAAATCAAAAATTTGATTTTCAAAATTTATCATGCACTGTGTCTTTAGAAATTGGACTTCTACCACCATCTAAAACCTGCTGAATTGCTGTTTTAGCCTATGGGGACCCCCTAGACCCTATTTGGAGTCATTTGATGGACTTTGAAACATTTTGGGGGGGCAAATAGTTTGATTTGAATGCGCTAAAAATTTTAATCGATTGATTCAAATACTGACTATTCCCCCTCAATTTGAAAATTCGATTTTTTTAAAATAAATTTCGACCTTTGATAAATCTGCCCCTAAATTAAATGAATTTAATGGATTAGTTAATCTAAAGCTATACCACCCATGAGAACATATTCAATAGAGTGTAAAGACACAAAAAGTCAATATTAATTAAAATGAATGAAATGAAAAAATACAAATACTTCAATGTATGTGCTCTAAAATAGACAGCTAAGCCATAAACTTGATAAATTGTAAGACTTGCAAGAGGCCCATAAGGAAGACTACTAAATATAAATAAGAACGAATATTCTTTTAAACATTCTGAAGCAAATCGTGGCTGCTTCCGATTGTTTTAGTTTCCAATTGTTACTCCTTCACCTCCTTGTTACTGATTATCATACAGTAAATTAATTACAAATTATTAATGCCACAAGATGCATAGACAAGGAGAACTATAGTAAAAATAAGATAAGACAGTTGTAATTATGGCTGTCGCAACAATGAATACAGCAAGCTGGAAACTTGCAGCTAGAACAAGTAGCTATTTATATTATTTTTCTAAGCAAATTGTGTCTCTGTGTATGTAGGCACTGTATATTATCTTTGGTTCTGTTACCACTTGGAGACAGGGCCAGATTTACATAGTGGGCACCCCTAGGTCTGCTGACGTTTATTGCCCCTGTCACCTCCCTTTTATTTGCTCAATTTTCATCCTTGGGACTGGAGCAATGGGGATTGGTGCACATGTGCATCCCCAGTTTTTCTGTATCAATGTGGGTGGGGTTAGGCAGCATGCTGCCCCCTAAAATCCTGCTGCCCTAGGGCCTGGCCTTGGTGGCCTCTTCACAAATCCAAAAATCACAAAAATAACAAACCCCTTCATATTAAAAAATGTATGGAAATAGAATGGTCTCTGCTAAAACTTCAGTACATGGACCAATATTTACTGTATCTTAGTCAGTTGCTGAATATGAATATGAAATATGAAAAGAATATGATCTTATACATGCTCAAGTTCATAGATCTTGGAGTTTAATTAAATAAATCAGGAGAGTACAGTATATACTGGATTACAGTAAAATATTCAAAGAAGGGGACAAAAAGAGAAAAATGACCAGTCCTGCACCATTACAATAAGATGATGCATTAAAAGGCCTAATGTTTTAATAATTCCATTTGAAATCCCCTTGTTTTTACTGATTAGTGTAAACAACCATTTTGCATGCTACTTTTTACCTCACTCATATTTTTTTCCAGTTATCGCTTTTTATTTCATATCTATCCAAAACTGACAAAAATAAGGTTGAAAAAGGAATTAGAGAAAACTTTCTTTTGGAAATTCATGTATTTTCTTGGAGGTAGTGATGAGCAATTGTTTTTTACCAGGCATGTATTTGTGGCAAAATTCAGCACTTCACCATCTGCAAATTTTTGTTAACACTGCAGTAAAAATCTGCCACAAAACATTTTTGCAGCAACAAAAACGTCATCAAGACAAAATTGTTGCCAAGACAAGAAGGTTGCCATAAGATAAAAACAACCATTGACATTAATGCATTTGGACAAAAAAATTCACTAGCAAAAACTAGAAAAAAAATTGTTGTGAGTAAAATATGATTATGAAGATATCCAGGTCACAGTATAGCTAATGTAAATAATTCTAAAAAAAAAAACAACTGGACTTTCTGAGTAATTATTGAAGACGTTTCACTACTCATCCAAGCAGCTTCTTCAGTTCAACTGACTGGCATGGGAAGATCTCGGCATATAAACTCTTCCACTAATCTTATCACAATGGCACATTGTAACTATTCAAAGACATGACATCTGAAGTTTACAGAGGTGTTGATTGATCTGTGTAGTTACTGTGATAGGATTACCAATGTGTCATGCAACTCCTAGACATTGGTGTTACTTGTGAGAGTTGCATGAATGGATTTTGTTGGGTTATTTATCAAAATGTGAATTTATCTTGCTATTTTTTGAAAGCCATTCCGACCAAATCCGCATAAACTTTCCCTCTCTATTTATCGTTAAATTTAAAGGGCAACGAAAAGCAAAGAAATAAAATCCCATTTTTACTTTCTTTAATGAAAAAGAAATCTATCTCCAATAAAATTTGTACTGTTTTTATAAGAAACCTGGCTGTATGCAGTGAAAATCTCCCTTCATTTAGTGCTGTGGATAGGAATTGTCAGACGGTCCCTAACTTCTGGCAGGGAAACAATCATACTTATGAACAGCAGGGGAGCCCTTGCCTTACTTACCAGCCATGCAGAACTCAAACAGCTTTGTTTTGTGATCATTTATGATGATCCCTAAGCAGCACAGACCCTACTGAGCATGTGCAGTGCCAGTGTCAGGCAAAGATGTATAACAAAGTTACAAGATGACAGCCCCCTGCGGCCAACTTCGAAAGCATAAATCATTTGTTTGATTAGGCTTGTGGTGCAGTAAGTTCATGTTTATGTTTAGTATACAAAATACAGCATTTCTAGCCTTATTCTATTTTACATTTTCCTTGCCCTTTAAGCAAAAAATTCTTGTATGGGAAAAGTCTTGATTTTCTTTTTAAAAAAAACTGAATCTACGACTTTTTCAGATTTGAAGCCCTAATACTGTGACTCTTGCAGCTTTTTATTAACTTATTTAAGACAAAGCATTTTGTTCATAGGAAAAAAGTTGCACATCAGAAAAAAATCTCCTTGTTCCATTTATTTTCAATGTAATAATGTTTTGGATGTTTTATTGAACCAGGAAAATAAAGTTGTTAGAGACTATACCCACTGACTCCTATTCAACTTTGTCAGCTTTTACTTTTAAGTTTTTTCTGTCGACTTTTCATGGTCTACTCTCTAGTATATTAATGTTCGCATTTTTTCATGAATCACAAAAAATGACTGTCAATATAAGCAACTATGTAAACATATGGGTCAAGCTGTAAATTAAGGGGCTAGTGACCCCAAGGATTGAGAAAGTGTGCTTTGTTGGTTGGAAAGTGCTTCCAATTCACTGTTTAAAAGTGAAAAAGGTAATTGTAATTGGTCTAGTGGAGGTAAAGTGCATGCTGTACTATAATAAAGGATTCAGCACTGCACATCCCCTTAGTTTTGCAACATAAAAAATGTTCACTACCTGGAGGTACCATTAAGACTACAAATTAAAACTCACTGGAAATTTTCATTCTACAAATTTGAGGTTAATTATAATAATTATTATTTTTTTATTAAGATATAAAAGTATAATTCTACTAAACTGCTGACTTTTTTTTCTCTGCAGGACTGATGTCATAAATGGTGGGTCCACTCCTGATTCCAAACAGTCTGTTGCTGCTGCTTTAGTGGTGAGCTGTCCAGCCCCAGGACCATGACAGTACCCCTGTGTGTTCTAGCTGGCAGTTGCCCTTTTTCTTTTTAAGACATAATCCTCTTCATCTCTTCAGAAAAGCTCTTCTTTCAATTTTGGAAGAATGGTCACATCCTTTTAGCAATGGGACATAACTAAATATTTGAAAAAAGCATATTGCAGGCACATTGGAATGTGAAACAGCTTCACAAGTTTACTATTGGCCTATACACTTGGCATGTATATACATTTTACCAGTGCTGGGAACAATCACCAAAAGTTTTTAAAAGCTACGAATACACAAATTCTTTGTTCAAAAGCAACAAACATATGGAACAGAAAAATGCACTATGTATCTTGTAAAACTCTCCGATGTAGTATAGGAGGCAGACATACAGGGTCATAGGGACTATTTTGCATGTAAAATTTTTCTGAATAAAAAAAAATATTGAATTTTTAATTCCTCATCTTCCACTAAAGTCATATATTATTAATTTTCCAAATGCCTGATTGCAATTGTAAAAAAATTAAGACCAATTGCAAATACAAAACAGGGCTGTAGGGACTATTTTGCATGCACAGTACATAACAGATACAGAACAATACAATAGTAGAAGTTTAAATTCATTTTCATTATAATAAATTGGCCTTTTAAAAGCAACATTTACATTTTTTATGTTTTTTTCAGATTATTGGCCTTTTTTCTCCTTGTCACTAAATATACTTTGGGTCACTGACCTATACAACAGGAAAAAAAAAGGATTGACGTTTAATTCCTCATCAGTGGAAACTGAAGTCATGTATGATTAAATGCCTGATTGCTATTGTTAAAAATTAAAGAATTACAAAAGAATTACTATGAAGACCAACTGCAAATAAAAAATAGGGCTCTTGCTACCAAGAAATATTTTAATTTAAAATGCCAGTAGACAGATTACATTTATAAATGTATATAAAGTAGTTTTACTATCCTATTTATTTAATATGCTATTCTATGTTTATTTTTTTAACATTGCATGCTTTATATATGATGTACATGTTTATTTCAGCACACAAAGAGTGTCTTGTAGAACAAAAAATGATGGAATTGACAGAACATCATCATGACAATCTATAGAAAGTACAGAGTACAGAAGTCCTCTAGCAAGTGCAAAGTAATTCAAGTGAATCAGTCTAGTGTTGGTTCATTTCAGGACACAAGTACTGTAGGTAGGTCAATGTTTGTAGCTAGTGAAAGAAATGATCCGTTTTGTGCTTGCATTGATATACATTACATGTGAAGAAAATTACATGTTCAGCAGAAAGAATCTCTGAACACCCACATAAGGAAGGGTTAGAGATGCCTGATGTGCTCTTATTCTAAACTGTGTTTTGTATTTGAATTCCTCAGTAAACACAATTCACGGCCCATTTTCTGCAGCAGTACAATATCTACCCTATCAATAGAAACGAGACAGAAACAAGTTATTGTTTGTAATTATACTAATGTATTCTCAGACATAGATTCGGGTAATGTCTCCTCGCTTTCGTTTCTATTTGTTCAAGATTAAAAGGAAACTGGGAAAGTTCAGTAAATCTGAGCATTTATTTTACAACAGATGAGAAAAATCAATCTGTGATTGAAGCTGAAAGAAATATCTATTTGGCTGGTGCTGTGCTCATTGTGAGCCATATGCTATGTAGCCGTCTGCACTAACCATCCTTAGATTTTATTGTTTTTTTTTGTAAGACGATAAATAATTTTAAATTAGTACTGTTGTTTTCCTTTTTATAGCAATGATTTTTTCTACTAAGACTATATTGTTGCAAGGGAGGTACACAACAGATTTTTTTAATGGATCCTGTTAATTACAAAAGTGTTATAATTTATACACAATGGGGCAGATTTACTAAGGGTCGAATTCGACCATGGGAATACTTGAGGAAGTAAAATCCTTCAAATTCGAATATCCAATTCAAAGGATTTTACCGCAATTCGATTGGTCGAACGATCGAATAGAAAATATTCGATCGATAAAATCGTTTGAATCGTTCGATTTTAACCATTTGATCGAATTTTTTTATACAATCATAAATAATGAAAGCCAATTTGGTAGCTTTGAGCTTTGATTTGAGCTTGGCAGTCGAATAAAAATTTTAAGGGGAAGTAATTCGACTGTCGAATAGTCGAATATTCAAATAGATTTTGAAAAGATTTTAGATCAAAAAATTTGAATTCAAATCATTTTGAAAATTCTATAGAATTTCGAATCCTTCATGTGAATTTAGTAAATCTGCACCAATGTGTATAATCATTGGGTACAGCAGTGCTGCATATTTATAGGGGAGGACTCTCTGCATCATATCTGGTAGATTCAGTGAACATGCACATTAAGGGGCAGTTTTACTAAGGGTTGAAAAACCCTTGAATTCAACCATCAAATTTTGATTGAATTTTAACCCTTCTAATTCAAATATCGAATTTTTTAACGCAATTCGAACAATCGAATGAAAAAATTCGAATGAATGATAAAATCAAATCGAACGTTTCAAACGATTTTAACCATTCAAACAAATTTTTTTTATTCAATCTTAAAAAGCAGAAAAAACCCTATGGTAGCTTCCCATAGGGTTATACAGCAATTAGGTAAGTTTAATCTGGCGAACTAGGCATTCAAATAAAAATTTAAAGGGAAAGTAATTCGACCATAGTATATCCGAATAATCTAATAGATTTTAATTCGATCTATTTGAATCATTTGATTTGATCGAATTTTTAAAATTCGATGGTAGAAGTGGCCGCAAAAACTATTTGAAAATTTGAATTAGTATCTTTTTGAAAATTCGATCGAATTTCGAATCATTCACACGAATTTAGTAAATCTGCCCCAAAGTGAATAAAGTTGTACTGTCTAATTACTGTCACATAGTGGACTTGATAAGTATGGCAAGCATATGCAGATGCATTTTGAAAATTTTTTTTTTCCCATGACAGGATCCCTTTAAGAACTGTGTCTGAAGAATTGTGATTAGTACAGGAGACAACTTCTGCTGGGATAGTTTTATTTCTGTCTGTATATGAGGAAACCATGTTTCTAGTCATTTCGGTAATTACTCTGGAGTATGAAACCTTAAGAACAGCATTTCAGTTAAACTGGCTCATTTGTGGTTTAGAAAAATGTATTTTACTTAAAGACCATTTATTTGTCTCTCATTGACCTCATGCTCAGTCCAATCTTCTTGTCTTTTTGAATTTCCTTCTTGGAATTTGTATGCAAACTGCTTAGGCATGCATACTGGCACTGCATAAAATAAAGACATAAGAAAGAAAAAATAATTTCATCTTAGTGTAAGTCAGGATAACAGACATGTGGTCTTTTAGGAAGTGCAATTTTGTTCTGTAACCACTGATTCAGGATATGGAATCCATTTTAAATAAGTCTGGTAAATAACATTGTTTGCTGAGCTAAATAAGTCATGTAGCACAGCACATGATAAATGCTCTGTAGTGGAATAATTTTAGCAACACTGTCCAATCAGAAAAGGTCAGCATGAACATTGAAACATGATCAATATAGCCTGCAATAAGTCAGGTTTTTACTGATATTGTTTTTGAGCTACAGCATCAGCTTGTTTTTATTTACCACAGTTTCCTTCCTTGTGATGTTTGGTTTTGATTTGTGTTTTTTCTATACATTATTTGTATAGGCAATACAATAATCCCTTGAAATTATTATTTGGCATTTTAAACATACACTTGGAGCAGACTTTAATTATGCTTCAAAAGCAGATGGTCCATCATCTACCTACTGTAAGGAATTTTGTGGACATATATCTGTAGGATAAATGGGTTACTAGCAACAGCTTTTTCACCCCAAGAAAACATGCACAAAAAGAAAATCATTAAAAAGCATGACCCTGATTAAAACTAACATAAAATAACATAAAACGGATAAAAAAATATATTTGGTCTTGATTAAGGGCCATCAGATTCTACAGCTGGAAAATGAAAATAGGACCATATAACTGTGTGTATCTGTTATTTTGAAGAGCAACAAACTCCAATTGATTTCTTTATATTTTTAGTACAATCAAGTTGTGTGATATTATGTGAAATCTTAGACCTAAAAATATGTCTCTGATCTTCATACCAACCACGGTAATAAATGGAACAAACACCAAAGTTAGACTTTTTTCTTTAATAACTTAATTTTTTTCCCATCAAGGCACAGCAACTGTAATAAAATGGCATTGTGTTCAGTCTGACATTGATCAAAAACATGTATCACTAATAACATGTAGTTTGAGTTATCTTTTGAATAAATTGCTATGAGTATTCCGTAACGAAATAAATAAATTTAACCTAGAGGGGGAGGGGACAAGCAGGGAAAGAGGGGAGAGAGAGATGGTAATTGATAAGTTGCTTAGAAAGGATGCACGTTTCTCTATCTCAGTAACTCACCAAAGTCTATGTTTGACCTCTTGCGGAGATGGAAGTAAACTTTTCTATTTCTTTGCAATTAAACATTTGCCCCCCCCCCAACAACCAGTCTGCTTTCTCTATAGTTATCCCAGTGGAGAAATGGTGATGGATCAGTAAACATTTCTGTGAATGAATGAGCCTATATGGTTTTAATAAAGGGACAGCACCACAGCATATGCAGGTTCTCTATATCCTTTAGCTGTGGGCTGGATGTGGCCCTCCATGGGATTTTTATAGCACCCAGTCTACTCAGTAGCTCAATAAACTTCAGTGTATGGCATCATAATTTAAATATAATATGGCCCTAGAACATGCAGCATGAGAAATAGTTGGCCCATTACATGTAATCACCTGGACAGCAATGCTTAAAATCTCCAAAGGAGAGCCTCCATATGTCAATAAATTAATTTGATCTATGGTCCCATTTTGACATTTAGTTAGTGTTTCCAGCCTAAATCTTGGATTGCAATAAATATGAATGGATGAGCCTTTTTTCACTTTGCTTAAAAGCACATATAAAAAAAAAAGTTGAAGTTCTATTGTTTGCTACAATTTACTAGGAGTATTTAAAAATAGCCTTAGGGGCATATTTATAAATATGAAAATGAAAAGTAAAAATACAAAATATACTCCTTTTTAATTTTTTACATTTAGTTGAGCTTATGTAAAAGAAGTGCATGAATGCTATCTGAACTTCCAAAAATCTTACATATGATATATATAAATAAATATATAATATTTATTTATATTTCTAAATCAATATGTGTACTAAATCATGTATATGTCCTGAGACCACCTAAACCTAATATTTTACAGGACTGCAATGTATGACCCACGTAGTGATTTATTTTACAGTTAAAAAGTGCAAAAGGTATTTTTAAAGTATGCCTCAAGGAGCATTAAACTAACTTGGTAGGTATTAAAGGAATTGTTCAGTATAAAATTAAAAACTTGGTAAATAGATAGGCTGTGCAAAATAAAAAATGTTTCTATTATAGTTAGTTAGCCAAAAATGTAATGTATAAAGGCTGGAGTGACTGGATGTCTAACATAATAGCCAGAATTCAACTTCCTGCTTTGCAGATTTCTTGTTTTCCACTGACTGGTTACCCTGGTTACCAGGCAGTAATCCATCAGTGACTTGAGGGGGCCGCATGGGCTATTACTGTTGCTTTTGAATCTGAGCTGAATGCTCAGGATCAATTGAAAACTCACTGAACAGTTATGTCCCAAGTGGGCCCCCTTCAAGTTGCTGGCTAACTCAGAGTTAGAGAGCTAAAAAGCAGGAAGTTATGTTCTGTTATGTTAGACATCCAGTCCGACAAAACTGCAACAGTTCTGAATCCAGAAATACTCCAGCTAAAACCTGTTGAAATCTTGTAGAAGTCAATGACAGATGTCCCTTTTACAACTGGAAGATCTTTGTTTGCTTAGTGGTTTTTGAGGTTTTCTGGTGTTTTTGTTTTTCCTGGATTTTGTGTGACAACAAAAAAAATGTATTTATTGTGCAAAAAGTTGAAAGGATGGGGGTTTTTTTTTCATCTTTTTGTCAACTTTTTCCCATTTTGATAAATGACTGACTTTTGATAAATGACTGAATTTCGAAATTTTTTGGGCTACTTCAGCCATCAAATTTGCAAAATTCGACTATCGAATAGCCCAAATTCGAATTGGCCAAATTTGAAATTTTGAAAAATTTGAAAAATTTGAAGTCGAAGTACTGGCCCTTTAAAATAAATCGATATAACAATTCAGCAGATTAAACCTACCGAATTGCTATATAACCCTATGGGAAGCTCCCATAGGATTTTCCCAAGTTTTTTTGATCAAATATACAAAATTTTATCGAATGGTTAAAATCGTTCGATCTAATTTCTCATATTCGTTTGTTCAATAAATCGAATTGCGTTAAAATTGTAATTCGAGTGGTTTTAATTCAATGAAAAAAATCAATGGTCGAATTCGAGCGTTAATTAACCCTCAAATTCAACCCTTAGTAAATCTGCCCCTTAGAGTTTTTCACTTTTTTTTTGACCCACTAACCTACATTTTTGTAGACCCATTGAAAATCATGAGTTGGATATGAATTTGATGCATTGAAGTTCTCATGGTTTGTTCAATCACGGTTTTTTAAGATTTACCTTTACATAAACATATTAATATTTAACATTTTTAATTAATGTATATTAAACCATTGCTTAGAATAACAATATAATATTGTTAAGCCAAAAATATTTTGGTTTTACATGCCTGTGAAGCAATCTGCTTTGCTACTGTGCATAAAATATTTGTTATTGTTCAGCACTGAATTTGTTTTCCCTAGAAAGGTTTTAAGGACAAATGCATTCATTGAATTGGCCCTTAATTTATACAGATTGAAGTTACTATAATGCATTTTTACTATATATTATGTATACATGCTGCTATACATTTTATTCTTTTTAGGATATTGAAAGGAACGCTAGTCTGTTTAGTTCCTTTCAGCATTGTATTTCACACTTGCTGAAGACCACAATTACTTTCCTTGCAAGGACAAAGCTCTACTAAAATTAAGTCTCATGGCAGAAAGATGAACAGGCTCAATGACAACTTCAAGTAGACAACCTCACATATACAAGTTTCTTTATGCCCATAGCTCTAATTACTGTTGATGAGATTGACAGAAAGCGCTGCTTACATTATACTTTTTTTGATAAACAGTCTTGTATTTAGTTTATCTCAGCATTTCATTTTCTCTAAATGTATTGGTTCATCAGCCTCTGCCTTTAGATACTTACCATTCTTACCAAATAGGTTCATCTATTCCTCTTACATCTACAAAACTAAACTGGAATCAGATATTCTTGTAAAGTAACATGAAACATTCCCTTTTGGAAAGAGTTTCCTTTGGTACTTTTCCACATCTCTTGTAAGTACAGTATAACCCCGAATTTACGTCCCCTGATTTTACGTTTTCCCTGATTTTACGTCTCTTTTTTACAGTCCCTCCATTCACAATGCATTCCTATGGGTGCATTTCCCTCATTTTACGTTTTGCTTTCCCGGATTTTAAATCGTTTTTGTAGCCCTGTCCCATGCAAATCGCTATATTTTTAGCTAAAAAACCCTCTTACTTAGTGATTTATGGCTCCTCAAACTTGTAAATCCAGCCGATCGGTAAAACAGGAAGTGAAAGCAGCGTGTGCAGCCAGCAGCAGTGAGAGAGAGGGAGGGAAATGTGACTCTCCAGGCAAAAGTGAGCCCTAGTGGAGAAGGCAGGCAAAGCAAAGGTGACCTTTCATGCGAAAATGACAGGCTGTGAGCAGGGAAGGAAAAAAGCTGTGCCTTGCAGTGGAGCAAGAGGGGGATTCTAAGCAGCTATATTTTAAAGGAGCAAAAGACTGAGAAGCAGCAGAAGTGGTGAGCATTGCTGGAGCAGAAGGGGAGCACAACATATGTTTTAAATAAAATTATGACTTCTGACCTTATTTCCTATGTACGCTTAACATTTAAGGGTCTTTAATACATTTCCCTGATTTTAAGTTTTCCCTGATTTTACATCGTTTTTCCCTGGTCCCCTGAAAGACTTAAAATGGGGGTTCTACTGTATTAGAGAGTTTAAAGGGGACCTGTCAGCCTAAGAAATAATTCCAAATTCCTTTCCATCAAGTTAGTTGAGCAATATAAACTTTACTTACACTATATTTATTATTTACATTTTGTTTCCTTCAGTGTTGGAATTATAAAATCATACAAAGCAGGCAGCAGCCATTTTGTTGACACTGTTATTAAGACAAGCAATTATAGAGTGTGAGGAGAGAGGGGAAATGTGTGAAGTGCAGTGACATCTAGAAATTGCTGATGGAAAGTGAAAGTAATTGACTGCCCCACCTCTATGCCACTGGCAGAGAGACAGGGCATGTAATATTTGATTGACAGCTCAGATATTTAAACACATTTATAACAAGTAGAGATGCTTTAATAAAGGAGATAATTTAGGTTCCATGTTTAATTTAGAAAGGTCTTTCATTATACAACTTTTTATTTGTGGATAACAGGTACGCCTTAAGGGGCACATTTAGGGGCACATTTACTAAGGGTTGAAGTGAAAATTCAAATAAAATTCGAATTTTAAAAATTAAAATGTTAACAAATTTTTGGCTACTTCAACTATTGAATAGGCCAAAATTTGTTTTGAATTGAAAAAATTTGAAAATTCGAATTTCGAAGTACTGTTTTATTAAAATCCTTCAAATTCGACACTTCGCCACCCCAAAGTCGCCCAATTGTAGTGAGGGGCGAAACGAGTCGTGGCACGTTTTTGACTCACGCTGCGTCATTTTCGTCACGTCGTTTTCAACTCATTGCGTCAAAAACGACGCACGACTCGTTTTTTATAGTGAATTTTCGCTGGCGTTTTGCGAATTTATTCACCAGCGGCGAATCGCGGGAATTCGCCACGAATTCGCCCCTGGGAATAAATTCGCCCATCTCTACCCAATTGCCATTTTAGCCTACAGCAGACCTCCTAGATCCTGTCTTGAGAATTCAAAGGATTTTTTAAAAATCGTTTGAATCGTTCGATTCGAACAATGCGATAATTCGATTTGAACTATTTTAATTTGATCGAAAACAGCTATTTGCGTTCGAAAATGGTAATTTTTTATAGAAATTTCAATAGAAAATTACCACCCAAAAAAATCCAACACTATGGGGCAAATTTACTATTATTGCCCAAAAATTATTCGTTTCTATTCGATATTCGATTAGCATTCGATTTTCAAATGTTAGTCGAATAGTTCTAGGCTAACTTTTATTCGATATTCGATCATTCGACGATCGAATACAAATCTATTCGATCAGTCGAATAAATCATTCGACTGAATGAATAAATAATTCGATCGTTCGAATGATTCGTACAATTCGAATGATTGAAGACTTCGATCGTACGAATCCTATTCTATCAGGACTTAGCCTCAGAAGCCTATGGGAG
>CM044432.1:106073177-106231361 GCA_024363595.1 Xenopus borealis
TATATTTATATATATATATATATATAGAGAGAGAGAGAGAGAGAGAGAGAGAGTTGTGATAGAGGGGTGTGTGTATGCTGGGCTTTATTTTGGAGGGGCTGAACTTGATAGACTTTGTCTTTTTTATGTAACTATATATATAATAGAGTAGAAGGTTTTATCTCATCATACTAGCACCACATCTACATTTGCACAACACAAATTTTACTGGTACACAGAGTAAACGTTGGGTGCAAGATGCCTTAATTATCCCATCCACCTGCTAAATAGTATAGCATGCAAGTGTGTATAATAAATATTCTACATCCAATATGCCAGTTAGTTTATAATAAAATTTTATCATTATTTGCAAAAGCCTCTGCAACACACTTTAATGGGCAGATTTACTATTACTAGGAAGTGAAAAAACTTCTAAATTAGTCTATCAAATTTTTTTAAAGGTCTTTTTCAATAGAAAATTTACCTATTTCGATTGATCAGTCGAAAAAAATAATTTGAATCGTTTGATCACATCGTTCAAATCGAACGATTCAAAGGATTTTGCGCAATTTTATTTGATTGACAGCACTAAAATATTTCCTGAAATTCATTGAGAAGGTTGCAATTATGTTAAACATTTGATACAAATAAACATTTCCTATTTAATCTTATGTGATTCTTTGTTTAATAATTTTGTAATCTTCAAAAAAAATGCCCTGTATGGCAAAGAAGAATGACATAACGCATCATGTGTGGCTTTGGCTTCAGAAATGGGTAGGTACATTTATAAGGTCACACAAAATTGTTTAACAAATTTCCATATTTGCACATTGTATGTTTGAATGGGGGCATTTGGTTTCTATTTGCATTAATGCAAGTTCTCACACTTCTTTTACTGTATAATGCAGTGTAGTTTACAGAAAATAATTAACCTTCATTATCAATGTGATTTGCTATAAAAGGTAGGAATAGGCACTACCATTTTAATCCCCATAAAGACATATCAACTCACATGCAGTTTTGAGGAGTCACCCTGGTGTTGCCCCATTTACATATTTACCCATTCTTACGCTTGTACCTGAACTGATCTTGTCCCCTGGCATTGAAAAAATAGAAAATTTCCCTGAAATCCTTAGAAACAGGCCATGTAGGGAATATGATTAGGACTAGTTGGGTTTATGGGCAGGGTTTAACAGAATTGGCCAGTGATGGAGTGGGAATTGCCAAGATGCATTTGCAATTCAGTTGATACTGGTTGGCATCTAACCTTATATATGAATAGGATCTATTACACAGAATGCTTGAGACCTGAGAGTTTCTATATAACATATGTTGCCATAATTTGGATCACCATACCTGAAGTCTGCCTGCCCTATGGCAGGTGGTAAGGGTAGAGCTGCCTTGCATCCATCAAAACTGTACTCTACACCTATCATGGGATTTCAGTTTTAGGTGCAAAGTGCATGCAGATCTCAGACTTTGTACATTGTATGCTCCTAATTGTTATTGACTTGCATCCAGGGTCAAAGACATGCCATCCTACTTGCATGTTTTCTATAAGTAAACTGGTCATTCCCCAACTTTTTATCTGGGTAGTAAATGTAAATTGCTAGTGAAATACTGGAGTTCATTAGTAGCCTATTAGTATAATTTTAGGCAAGTGAATGAAAACCAAAACAGAAAAAGGCCAGGGGACTTAATAAATGTTTTCCGTGTTTCAGCTATAGAAATCAAATAGAATACACATTTGTTTAAAAAGGATATAAACCATTCTTTTGAGGCAATGGTTTGAAAAAGAAAATGAAGCAAACTTGGTCTACTGACAATAGATGGCCGACCTCACAGCAGATAAAGCATGTATTTAGAGGGCAACATATTTTAGATCATATTCACCATATTCTGTTTCTTGCTTTATAGGAACTGTTCAGTGTAAAAATAAAAACTGTAAAAAAAATAAATAGATAGACTTTGCAAAATAAAATGTTTTGTAATATAGTTAGTTAGCCAAAAGTGTAATTTATAATGGCTCTTGTGGTTGAATGTCTAACAGAATGCTTTTCAGCTCTCTAACTCTGAGTTGGTCAGAGACTTTAAGGAGGGCCACATGAGACATAACTGTTCAGTGAGTTTGCAATGGATCCTTAGCATGTAGGACAGATTCAAAAGCAAATGGTTATGGCCCACGTGTCCCCCTCAAGTCTCTGATTGGTTACTGTCTGGTAACCAATCAGTGTAAACCAAGAGAGTTGCAAAGCAGGAAGTATGGTTCTAGCTATTATGTCAGACACCCTCTCACTCCTTTATACATTACATTTTTGGGTAACTATATTGAAAACATGTTTAATTTTGCACAGCCTATCTGTTTAACTAGTTTTTTATTTTAATACTGGACAACTCCTTTAAATGACTTTGCATGCCATACAGGATGCAGGATGAAATGGGAATAGTACTGGACTGGCCTTTTTCCTTCGACTCTGCACTAGGGTGAGTGCAGTAAGTAGCATGTAAATTACCATTAAGGTGTTTGCTTCTGAACCCTGCAGTATTCCTGCACTTTTGGCAGGGGGACTATTACTCCTGATTATTATTTCAGCATTCAAATAAATACCCTTATAATTGGATGTTCCTCTTGATTATGTAATATTAATCAGTTGGCATGCAGCTGTTTCTTCTAAAACCAAAATTGTTGCCCTTCTCCTTATAACTGAAACCACATGCTCAAACAGGCTTATTCTGTGTTTCTTTAGTGATATCATATGTCATTAGATGATTTGTTAGCAATATTATGAGTTTACTTGTCTTGCAGCAAAATGATACCCTCTAGGTAATAGAAAACACATTGTGTGCAGCTGTACTTTATAAATTTGATATACTATCATATAGCACTAATTAGATGAAAGCTCACACTTAAAATTACCAATGGAGTGCTTGTTAACTGACTCATGATTCCCAAGAGTTGATTTAACTAGGATTGGGAATTGCAAAGGTGCATAAGCATGTTGGTGTTTGAACAATGTTGTAATTATAGAACTGATTAGAACAAACCTTTAGCTTGTGCAATTCATTGTTCTTTCCACTGAAAGAAAAAAGTTAAATGATAAAAAAAGGGTTGTTTACCTTTGAGTTTAACTTTTATGATTTGAGAGTGATACTCTGGAAAAAATTGCAATTGGTTTACATTTTGTATTATTTGGGGTTTTTGAGTTATTTAGCTTTTTATTCAGTAGCTCTTGGGTTTGCAAGTTTAGCAATTTGGTTTCTGGGGGTCTAAATTCCCCTTGAAACCATAATTTTATTTGAATAACTAACTGGAATATGAATAAGAAAGAGCCTGAATAGAAATATGTGTAATACAAAGTAGCAATAACAAAACATTTATAGCTGTACAGAGCATTTTTTGTAGATGGGGTCAGTGACCCACTCCCATTTGAAATCTGGAAAGAGTCAGAAGAAGATGGCAAATAATTAAAAAAAGATAAAAACAAAACATGAAGGCCAACTGGAAAATTGCTTAAAATAAGTCATTTTATACTACTAAGTATAAGTTAACTTAAAGTTGAACCAGCCCTTTAAAGGGCAAGGATAGGCAAAGAAATAAAATCCTATTTTTACTTTTCTTTAATGAAAAAGAAATATATCTCCATTATACTTTAATTAAAAAATGTGTACCGTTTTTTATAAGAAACCTGACTGTATGCAGTGAAATTAGGAAAAAAATAGGAATTGTTAGACGGTCCCTAACTTCTGACTGGGAAACACTCATACTTATGAACAGCAGGGGGAGCCTCTGCCTTACTTACCAGCCATGCAAAACTCAAGCAGCTTTGTTCTTGATCATTTTTGACGATCCCTAAGCAGCACAGATCACACTGAGCATGTGCAGGGCCAGAGGCAGGCAAATATTTTTAACAAAGTTACAAGATGACAGCCCCCTGTGGCCAACTTTGAAAGCATAAATCATTTGTTTGATTAGGATTGTGGTGCAGTAAGTTCATGTTTATGTTTAGTATACCAAATACAGCATTTCTAGCCTTATTCTATTTTACACTTTCCTTGCCCTTTAATGCAAAATTGTCCTAGCATTGAGACAGAGGGGAGTGCTAGCGCCTGCTAGGAAATTTTGTAGTATAGTATAAAGACAGACCTGATATTGTAGTGATCAGACAAGTTCCAAAAGTCAGGTTTAAAGTATTGATCTATCATATTATGATAAACATTCACTGTTTCTGCAATAAAGGAAATTCCTTGGCAAAAAAACAAATCAACATCACAGCATAGAATAGACAAAAACAATAGACAGTATAAGCTATTTTATTCAGTGCATAAAGAAGAGTCAACCAAAGAGGGGCCTGTGTAAAAAAAATTCCATTACATCCTTTTATTGTGCGACTAAGTTGAGATGGATAAAACCTCTCAAGTGGGATTGTATTTTTTATTGTAGTTGCTGAACACTTTATACCTAATTTCACACTATGTATTAATTAGTTTCATCAGATACCTTTATGTATACAGTAAAAACTCTCCAACATGTGATAGCTAGTTGTTGATTCACTTAAATTAAAAAAAATATATATTAATTAAAAACAACCTTTACATTTTGCAGGTCATATAATATTTGTTCCTAAAAAAATATTGTTTTATTAATATATTTAGTATATGTTTGTACTTGTAGACTCTGTACAGTTTTAAAATTAAAAAAATTGATCAAATTCAGCTAATAAAAATAATGTTCTCATTCTTTGATTGCTCTTCTCAGTTCATGGTTCAGTTTTATTACTTATTCTCTGTCCTCTCTTTCCTCTTTTTTGTTTCACTTAATTAATAGAATTTTCTCATTCACCATAGTTACACCAAACATGCTCTGTCAGATAAAAAGATGAAGATGAAGGTGGTGAAGAAGGGAAAAAAAATGTGCTAGTTAGTCTGTTTCTCATTATTACCTAAAATAAAATTTAAAGGGAAACAAAGGAGGTGAATATTTCTAATCTTCATTACAGAAGAGTATGGAGAATTAGAAGGATTTATGCTGTAATTGTTATTTGTTTCAGTAATCATTTAAATTATGATCTGATATATAGCATTGTGTCTGTATTTGGGAGAGGGTGAGGACCCCAATCTCCATTATTATCCAGAAACACAACACAAGCCAAATTGAATATGAAGTGAATATTGGTATTTGATGCAAAGAAAACTGTTTAATTAAAAGACAATTCCTTATGGCACAAAAGCCCTGCATTTACTGGGAAAAAGTAAACATCACCGAGGGGCAGATTTATCAAGGATCGAATTTTGAATAGCAAAAACTTTGAATTGAAATTTGAAATCAAAAAGACCAACCGAAATGAATTCAAATAATTTTTTGATCGAACAGGTCTGTTTTCGATAGAATAGGTAGAATTCAAATTGTTTGAATCGAAGTAATAGCACATTCGAATGAATTTGATTTGAAATTTTCCCCCAATAATTAGAATTTTCAAAGTCCACCAATTCACTCCATATAGGTTCTAGGGGGTCCCCCATAGGCTAACACAAAAATCGGCAGGTTTTAATGACGAATGGTCGAATTTGAATTTTTAAAGAGTCAGTGCATGGTAAATTTAAAAAAATTTCAAAATTTTTGCTAATTCAAATCGAATTTGGAATATTCCCTGGTTGAAGTACAAACAAATTACTCAAAATCCTAATTTTTTTAAATTCACATTTTTACTTTTGACCCTTGATAAATCTGCTCCCAAGTATCAGGGCTGTTGGGTGAATACAAAAAGGTTTATCATTTGAAAACTCATGGATAGTGATGAGCCAATCTGTCCCGTTTCTAAAGATTTGAGAAAAATTGGCAAAAGGTTTTTGCCTGTGGCTTTTTTGTCTCTGTGACTTTTTGTCCAAATGCATACAAACCAATGGCCGTTTTCTTGTGGTGACTTTTTTGTCTCGTTAATTTTTTGGTCTCAGCCAATGTTTTGTTGCTGCAAATTTTTGTTCGCAGTTTGCAGATGGCCAAGTGCGGAATATTGTTGACAATTCATGCCTGGTGAGAAAATTCTGTCATCACTACTCATGGACGAGATTAAATTTGAGATGCAATTCAATTCAGAAACACTCTCTAATCTCACTATTTCTCACATGAAAACTCTGGAACTGGGACTGAATTTGGACAAAAGTTGTGAGTTTTCATGTGATAAACCATGAGATAACTTTTTCTCACTGAATTGAATCTGGCGCATTATGTTGTAGGAAACAACAATAACTTTGTGACCAGAATAAATCATATTGCATAATAACAATAAATAAAGAAGGGACATTTTCCATTTTGTTAAGACTGTTGGTATGTCTGTATGAATTTTTAGTAGGCTACTTTTATATAAAATATAATCTTGACAACCATAGGCATGGAAACCTTTTGTTTAATATACACATTTGTAAGGATGCATCACAGTATGTTCTGTAATGATTATTATACAGCTTCCACAGTCAAAAAAAGTATATGTTCCATAGTTTTTCCCTTTTAATCAAGTTTCTCTACCATATCCCAACTTTGTCATGGGGACACAGAAATGTATTTTTTTTTTTTATTCAGCTGAATACAGAATCTGCCACAAAAAAAAGTGTCCGAATACTGAATTAAATCCAACTATAATGTTTGCCCTACAGCAATAAAGTACAGCTACAGGATCCATTATCTGTTATCCAGAAACCTTTTATCCAGAAAGCTTCATATTATGGGAAGTCTATCTCCCATAGACTTAACTTTGAAGGACCAGGAACATAAAAAATGTTTTAAAACAAATTTGTTTGTACAAAAGACACATTTAACTTTAAATTTGCAAAGTCTTTATTAAGATATTGATACTCTGCTTGTGTTCCTCTTCAGAAAAGGCGTCGGGTGACTATCCATCGTGCGACGCACAAATTCTCCTCCCTGGCTATCTCCTATAGAAGGCAGGGAGGATAAATCCGCAAAATGAATCGACACCCTGACACCTTTTCTAAAGAGAAGGACAAGCTGAGTATAGGTAAGTTATTTCTTAATAAAGACTTTGTGAATTAAAGTTAATTCTGTCTTAGTGGTTTTTTTTTATGTAAAAACACATTTTTTTAAAAAAATGTTTGTTACTGGTCCTTTTATCAAATAATTTTAATTTTTAAAGATTGTTTTATTATTTACTGTAATTATGTTCTTCGATTTCAGCTGGTTATTCTTCTTATTTTTCCTCTCCGCCCCCCCCCCCTTTTCTATACGCTACTCTTCCTACAGTTTTGGCCGTAAAAGCGCCAAACTTTCCACAATTATTTGTCTTATAGCAAAGTACGTTGCATACGCTTTAATTAGCGTTCCTACCGAAGACCTTTTTTGCTGACCTTTTGGGAAAATTTTTTAATCGCTCACAGAGTTTTCAAGCTATACTCCCCAAACTCAGACCACCTATTGTTGGTGTCACCCCAAATAAAAGCGTGATTTTTGAGAGACACCTGGAAGTGGGCGGAGCTACCAACGGCCAATGAAAATTTTGCGATTTTCTATACGCCACTCCTCTCACAGTTTTAGGAGTACAATGGTGAAACTTTGCAAACTTGTTCTGCTTATGCCCGAATAAGTTGCTTGTGCTCTGTTAAGCGATCCCATCCTCTGTGCCCATGTGGCGGCCCCCTGAAGACCCCATTTTTTACCATAGACTTTCATTGGAAAATTTTAAACTTTTGCCATGCAAACAGCTTTGAAGTTACACTCAGCAAACTTGGGTCACTTAGTCATAGGGTCAACCTGAAAAGTTCTGTCACATTTTGGGGACTCCAAAAAGTGGGCGGAGCAACAAGCAGCCAATCAGATTTTCCCTATTGACTTCAATGAGAAAATGTAAAATGCTGTCATTCCCACAGTGTTAAAGACCCCAAACTTGACACCGTGGGTCACTGGGTGACTGGGGTTAAAATTTTGAAAAGTGGGTGGAGTCTACCACAGCCAATCAAATATTAGCCATTTGTTTAAATGGGAAAAGTTAAAACTCTCGCTGCTCTTAGATGGGAGGGTCCTAAAACTTGGCACAGTTGGTCACTGGAGGACCGGGATCAAGTCAGTGGAGCCAAAAACAACCAATCAAATGTCATTCATTGATTTTCAATTGAAAAACATAAAACTGCTGCCATTTTTACATGTTAAATGCCATGATTCTGAAACCTTAAAGTGTTAGTCACTTGGTGACTCTGGTTCAGAATTAGGAAAAAAAGGGGGCAGGGTAACAACAGCCAATCGGATTTCAGCCATTGACCTTAATGAAAAACGACAAACTGCTGCTATTATTACGGCATAAATGCCAAGTGTCCCAAACTCAGCACAATTACTCACTGGGTGACTGCAGTCAAAATTTAGGAAAAGTGGGTGGAGCCAATAACAGCCAATCAGATTTTATTGACTTCAATGTAAAACTTTCAAATACTGCCATTCTCACAGTTTTAAAGCCAGAGGCCCCAAACTTGGTACAGACCATGACTGGGTGACTGGGGTTAAAATTCAGAAAACTGGGTGGAGCTAAAAACAGCCAATCAAATTTCACCTTTTGCTGTTCAATAGGAATATTTATATTGCTGCCATTCTTACACTGTTAATCGCAGGGTCATCAAACTTGGTACATACGGTTACTGGGTGAATGGGATTCAATTTTTTTTAAAGTGGGTGGAGCCAAATACAGCCAATCAGATTTTTTTAAATAGATTTCAGTGGTAAAATTTGATCTGCTTTAATTCTCACAGTTTTCAACTAGGTTTCAAAGACTTTGGATACTCTCTATGCTCCAGGGGCAACTGGGCGTGACCTCTACAATGTTTCCAAGCCAACATCATGTGGTTTCTTCAGAAACGACACCATCTAGTAATAAATTTGAAACTTTATCCCACCTAAGATATAAAGACCCCTTATTGGAACCAAAACAATGCTATTGAATGGATATAATGAATTAATTATTTTTAGTAGACATATTATGGGGATACAAATTGTCAAAAGACGCATTATCCAGAAAACCCCAGCCCCCCATATCTAGAATGCTTGGGGACCCCAAATATTTGTAATAGAAATGCTAAAAATAATAATTATAATAATTTTTTCCTATAGTATTGCACCTTAAAATGCATTAAGAATTTGTTTAGTTTTTTTGAAATATTGGTTATATAATGTAATTTTCTCACAATATACTGTCATACAAAATGCCTTCATATTCTTGTTCATAATATTTGCAATGAGTGTTTTTTCAGAAGCTATAAATATTCCTGTGTTGCAGGGTATATAGAACTCAACACCCAGAAACTCTTGCCAGAGAAATTAGTCACACTTGGATGGAGAAAGAATGCGGCAGAGCTAAAGCTATAAGCTTTACAATTTTGGCAAAGAGAAGGTTACTGTATATTGGTTTAATTTACGCATTTATTAAAAGACAAGAAAAGTGCTTTTTACTGGGGTTGTAGTGATGGGCGAATTGGCGGTGTTTCACCGAATTCTTTGTGAATTTTGATTCGCGAAACCCCGCCGTGTCTCGTTTTGGATGGACATGTGCGTCTGTTTTTGGACACCAGCGCCCATTGATGGCGTCCAAAAAAATGCCGGCATCGGAAAAAAACGGACGACAGCAATAAGCGCCGGCATCCAAAAACGGACGCCGGTGTCCAAAACGTGACACCAGCGAATTTGGATGAAATTTCCCAGGCATTTTGCAAATTTATTCGCCATCAGAAGCCCCCACATGTGGGCAGATAAGCTGCTGAATCGGTCAGGTTTGATTTTTCCTGCGATTGTGGACTGCATCGGCTAGTTGATGCGGTCCTATGACCCATTATCACTGATACTCACTAAGCCCTGCCTTTAGTGGGCATATAGGATTAAGATCCACTCACTTGGCAACCTCACCAAACGAGCAGGTTTTGACCAAGTTTAGAAAAACAAAACAACCTTATACCAATGTCTCACAAACACCCATGGCATCAGCTTCAGTAGTCAGAGTTACCGTGTGGCAATTTTACTAAAATGGCAAATACTAAAATGTTTTATATTTGTTTTTCTTATAGGTCTTTTATTATACAAATCATTTTTTGCTTGCAAACAATTTGTACAGTTGGATTAATAAGAGCTTTTAAAGGGTTCCCTTAGAAATACTGAATACCATCGTAAAGATAGAATGTCTTTCATTTTACGAGTTATAGGAAATACATTATTCTATCCAATAAAACATTCACAAAATTTCTCAGAATGTAAGCTAATGCTTTGTCTAATGTTTCTCGACTGTAGGAAACAACACACATAGGGGCAAATTTACTATTATTCCCCAAAAATAATTAGTTTCTATTCGATATTCGATTAGCATTCGATTTTCGAATGTTAATCGAATAGTTCTAGGCTATCTTTTATTCGATATTCGATCATTCGACGATCGAATACAAATCTATTCGATCAGTCGAATAAATCATTCGATCATTCGTATGATTCGTACGATTCGAACGATCGAACTCTTCGATCGTAGGAATCATATTCGATCAGGACTTAGTCTCAGGCAATCGAATAAACTTAAAAATTAAAATCCTCGCTTGTCGAATGATTCGATGTATTCGATCATTCGACGATTCCCTATTCGATGATCGAATATGCCAAAATTCACATATTCGACCAAACGAATAAATCCTACGTTCGAAATTCGATGGAATTCGATCGAACTTCGAATCCTTCACGTGAATATAGTAAATCGGCGCCATACTGTACAGTAAATTTGTATGCCATTAACATTCCATAGCAAATCACTTTCAAAATGTTTTTTTTTTGCACTGTAATGTATAACTATACACAATTTTTCTCCTAAATTCTACAATGTGTTTCTCATTATAGTGTCTATTAGTGATGGGCGAATCAGCAGCGTTTCGGCAAGTTTTTTGTGAATTTCTAGAGAAATTTGCGAAACGGCGAAAAATTTGCAAAACGTCCGTTTTTGGACGCACGCGACCAAAATGCGACGCCGGCGAATTTGGGTGAAATGCCCCATCATGTGTACTAAGATCAAACTACAACTTTGTTTAACCCTATTGGCAACCCTTCTGGCACTACTAACAGTGCTATACTCCACTCCACGCTGATGGCACTGGACAAACCTGAGCCACTCTGCATGGTATTGGGAGAGACAGGGTACCTGATACTTATTAGCACAGTGCCTTCACCTAGTGTGATCTGGGACTGCAACTACGGGTGGTACCACAGGTAACAATAATAATCTTTGTCTTTGTCACAGTCTTTGATGAACTAAATTACTTTTTATCTAAAAGTAAAGGGGATAGTAATAGACAAGACACTCCTACTAGTGATGGGCGAATCTCCCCAGTTTCGCTTCGCCGAAAAATTCCTGAATTTCCAGAGAAACGTCGACTCGTTATTTCGGCGAATTTTCGCCAGGAGAAATTTCGCTGGCGTTTCATGAATTTATTCACCAGAGGCGAATTGCGGGAATTTGCCGCAAATTCACCCCTGGTGAATAAATTCGCCCATCACTAACTCCTACTAAAATGGCAATAGGGCACACTCCCTGGTGTAGTGCATTTGCATAGTTATATTAAAGTAATAAAATTGTAGTGACTAATTCACTCATCAAAAGTCAATGCAGCAATGCCCAACGCATTTCGTCATAGTAGACTTCATCAGAAGCATGCAAGCCTTGGAAAATGTTTTTCTGCCCTTTTGTTACCTGCGACTGAATAGCCTTGAAACACCATAAATGGTTAATATACCAACAGAAGACAAGCTGTAATATAATAACATATTAATGCATATATAAAGTACATACTTTTCCATTCTTTAAGTATTAGATATCATCCATCTACCTGTCTTTAACTTTCTTTCTGAGTTTTTCTGTCCATGTCCAGTTTTAACATTAACTACAGCCGATTGCTTTTTTCTGAGAATTCAATTTCATACCATGTGTATCAGGAGTCACTTTCAAAAAGTCTATTAGATTTGCGTCGAGCTGTTGCATTTTGTGCCTTATGAATACTGAATGAATTGCATGGAAATCATGTCATTTGAAAAGAAAGAACCATTGTGACTAGCTATATGCTAGAAGATATTGGTTTCTTGAATAACTAAACTCTACACTGTTCATGATATTGGAATTTGCTTTAAATAGGTACGATTTATAGCTGTATCCTTTCCCTGATAAAGATAACGAATACGGTAGGGTTATTTATTTTGAACCAGTATGTTTTACATTTATATAAAGAATAATTGTCCAGTTACAAATTAACCCTTCTTCACATACATTTCTAGGCAATGGAAAATGTATGCATGGTCCTGAAAGGGAGAATTGAAAAGCCAGGTTATAGCTTCTGACATTTATTATAGACTGACAAAATCCAGCTTTTTATAAAATGTAGCAGAAAAAAATCAATGGGATGTATACTTTTGATAGCAGTATAGTTGGGAGCTGCCATTCAGCACAAGCAGCATTTTTTTTAAATAAACCTTTCCAAGCTCTTCATAGACAGTAAGCCACAGAAGATGAACCTTCAATGTATGTATGGAATGTAAGATAAATGATCAAGATGTGTTTTGCCTTTAAAAATTCTCTTGTGTCTTGTAGCAAATTTAAAAAATGTCCCAAAATTTTCAGTCCCTAAATACAGTGTGATTTGAAAGTTCATTAAAATCAGTATCCACACCTGATTAATTTTACATTATGGGCCATATTCCATTCAGTGAGAAAAGGGTTTATCATGTGAAAACTCATGGACAAGATTCAATTTGATATTGATTCAGAAAAACCTATTTCACCGTTTATCACTTGAAAACTCATTTGAAGTCTATGAAAATTTTTTTCCCTTGTATTGAATCTTGTCCATGATATAGAAACCTTAGACCCCATAACTGACAGGTGGTAGGGGTCCTCCACCCAGAAACAGTTTTTTGCATAATAAATAAAATGTTAAGCAACTTTCTAATAGTTAATAGATATCTGTAAATGTATTTGCTGCTGACAGCAGTATCTGTCTGGTTGTTAACACTCTCAGGACTCCTGGTACTGACTTCTGAAACCACTGACGTTAAAGCCCTAGAAGAGAATGGACTCCTGACAAGACCATAGAACAGAAAGGGATAAACAAATAACATTTTCAGTTGCAAATGCATTTAAAAATATATTTTAATGAATTAAAAAATAAAACCACTAAATATTTTTAATCAATGTATAATGAAAAATTGAACACCTTTTGGTTGCCTGAATTTCAGGCATAAGTTGAAAGCATACATAAGATTGTATGAGCTAGCAAGATGTCGGAACACTCTAGCACAATCTATCTGGAAAATATAAAATAAGACTAAGGTCTATTTACTAAAAGTCAGATTTCTATTTTGTTCTTTATTTTAATTTAGATTTAGGGGTATATTTATCAAAGATGGAAGTTAGAGATCACCACAGTTAGAGTGAAATACTGCCACTTCCATTCATTTCTATGGGATTTTTTAAAAAGTATTTATCGATGGTTGAAAGTGACAGTTCATGCTCTGATAAATATGCCTTTCAATATCCCATAAAAATTAATGGATAGTGGTGGTATTTCACTCTAGCAGACTGTGGTGATCTCTAACTTCAGTCTTTGATAAATACATCCCTTAGTGTAAGGCCCGAAGGCTCCTGAGTTAGTGACGGACCAAATAGGGAACACCAGTCCAAAATAGTTTGCGGTACAGGTAGGGATCAGGAGTAAATTGTAAACAGAGTCCAAGCAAGTAATCAGTCCAGGCAGCGAGGGTTCAGCAATCCGAAGTTCAGGCAAGGTCATACACAGGAAAAACAGAAGGAATCGTGGAACAGCACACCCAGGAACAAGGTAAACTTGACCTATAATTGAGCAAAGTCACAGAATCATAGGCTTCCTTAAATAGGCCAGAGTTTGGCGCCAAACAAACGCAGGCGTGTTGACGTCACAACGTAGACGTGCATGCGTTTTGACACATGCGATCGTTCCGATACACGCACCCATTCCGATGCGCGTGACCGAATGGACGCCGACGTTCGTTCCGGCGCAGGCAGGATGACTTAGGCAAGGTCGCATCATCAGGGCGAATCCTTACAGTACCCCCCCTCATGGGGGGCCTCAGGACCACCACGCTTCAAAGGAAATTGATGGTGGAACCTCCGAACAAGGAGAGGGGCATGATCATCAGCAGATCTTTCCCATGAGCACTCCTCTGGACCAAAACCCTTCCACTCGATCAAGTACTGCAGAGCACCCCTTGAAACCCGAGAGTCTAAAATCCTGCTGACTTCAAATTCCTCATGGCCATCTACAATCACTGGAGTTGGAGATGAAGAAGACGAAGCTACTGCAGGTTTGAAAAGAGAAACGTGGAACACATTTGGAATCCTCTTCTCCGCAGGGAGTTGGAGGCGGACAGCGACTGGATTAATCACCTCGAGCACTGAGTAAGGACCAATGAACTTTGGACCGAGTTTAGGGGTAGGAACCTTGAGGCGAATGTTTCTGGTAGAGAGCCACACTGTATGGAGTAGCAGAGACCCTTCTTTAATCCGCAAATTTCTTTTAAGAAATTGAACTTTTCTCCAGACTAGTCTTGGTCGCATTCCAGATGGCAGACATATGTGCAGCTTGATCATTAGCTGCAGGAACATTAGTTAGAACAAAGTCCTGTGAAAAAGCCAAGGGATGAAGACCGTAGACACAAAAGAAGGGGGATTTACCAGAGGAATCATGAAGGGCATTGTTGTGCGCGAATTCGGCCCAAGAAAGCAGGTCAGACCAATCGTCCTGGCACAAGGAAACATGACATTGAAGGAATTGTTCCAACGCTTGATTAACTCTCTCAGCAGCACCATTGGATTGGGGATGATAAGGTGAAGAGAAGTGGAGAGAGATGTTAAGAGCTCTGCACAGTGATCTCTAAAACTGGGAGACGAATTGGGGACCACGATCAGACACGATTTCAGCTAGAAGACGGAAAATGTGTGAAATAAAGAGTTGTGACAGGTCAGGAGCAGAGGGGAGTTTACGGAGAGGGATGAAATGGGCCATCTTACTTAACCTGTCAATCACCACCCAGATCACAGTGTGCCCTTGAGAAGCAGGTAGATCCACAATGAAATCCATTGCCAGGTGTGTCCAGGGACGAGAAGGAATGGGTAGTGGAAAAAGCAATCCTTTAGGAGGGGAACGACCCGTTTTAGCAGTAGCACATACAGTGCATTCTGAGACTAATTTCTTGACGTCCTTGCATAAGGAAGGCCACCAGACCAGGCGTGACAGGATTTCTGTGGTTTTTCTAATTTCAGGGTGACCAGCTTGCTTGGAGTTGTGGCACTGGGACAGTACCAGATCACGGAGTTCAGGAGGAACAAATGCTACTCCCATGGGAGTATCAGGAGGGGCAGAGGACTGTGCAGATAGCAGATGTGAAGCCACAGAGGGAAACAAGGCAGACACAAACTTAATGGGAGGTATGATGGGATCCGGAAATTCAGGACTAGGATCTTCAGGAGAGAAACTTCACGAGAGGGTGCGTCAGCTTTTCTATTTCTGGAACCGGGACGAAAAGTGATGATGAAATTGAAACGAGAAAAGTGCCCATCGAGCCTGTCTGGGGTTCAGTCTCTTTAGAGATTGAATATATTCCAGGTTCTGGTGATCTGTATAGATGGTGACAGGTACCGAAGAACCTTCCAGCAGGTGTCTCTCTCGGTTTCCCACATCATAATTCCGCTCCGCAGGGCAAAATTTCCTGGGAAAGAAAGCACACAGGTGCAGCTTACCATCACATGGCAATCTCTGTGACAGGACAGCTCCAGCTCCCGCATCGGAGGCATCCACTTCAATGTAAAACGGGAAGCAAGGATCAGGATGCCTAAGGACGGGAGCATGGAAAAAAGATTCTTTGAGGAACTCGAAGGCTTCCAGAGATTGCGAAGTCCAATTTTGAGGCTTCCCTCCTTTACAAATGAGTGCCAGAATTGGAGAAATCTTGGAGGAGAAACCTTTAATAAATTGCCGGTAGTAGTAGTAGTCAAAAATTTTCCAAAGGGATTCAATGAAGGCCTTGGAGTCATCGATGACTTCACAAAGGTGAAGCCCATTCGAGTGCCTTGCCAGAAAGACGTGAAATATATCCCACCTTAGCTCTTTCAGATGCAAATTGCCGAGGCAACAAAGAAAACTGGATCTCACATTGGATGAGAAAAACTTGGCAGGCAGAAGAGAGGTGGTGCAGGGATGTGAGGCTCTGTGGGGCGAACGGAGGGCTCTGGTGAGGGAATTTGAACAGGAGACTGGATCGGAGGCGGAGACGTAGCGGACAGCTTATCCAGGATTGCCGAGAGTGCAAGACTGAAATTCGACTGTTGAGCCTCAAAGGAATCCATGCGGTCTCCCAAATTGCGGTTAGCTCGGCTGAAATCAGACAGGGTCCCCTCAGTTGGGTCCATGACCCGAATATAATGTAAGGCCCCGAAGGCTCCGGAGTTAGTGGCGGACCACGGGGGGAACACCAGTCCAAAATAGTTTGCGGTACAGGTAGGGATCAGGAGTAAATCGTAAACAGAGTCCAAACAAGTAATCAGTCCAGGCAGCGAGGGTTCAGCAATCCGAAGTTCAGGCAAGGTCATACACAGGAAAAACAGAAGGAATCGTGTAACAGCACACCCAGGAACAAGGTAAACTTGACCTATAATTGGGCAAAGTCACAGAATCATAGGCTTCCTTAAATAGGCCAGAGTTTGGCGCCAAACAAACGCAGGCGTGTTGATGTCACGACGTAGACGTGCGTGCGTTTTGTCGCACGCGATCGTTCCGATGCGCGTGACCATTCTGATGTGCACGACCGAACAGACGCCGACGTTAGTTCCGGCGCAGGCAGGATGACGTAGGCAAGGTCGCATCATCAGGGTGAATCCTTACACTTAGGGTAAAAACCTCTTATACAAAATGGCCCCAAGTAAAAGCTGTTGAGGTCCCAAAGAAACCAATGTAAGCTGTTTTGATCCTATTGCACAATGTTTAAACAATTTGGACTGTTAGAGGTTTCTAGATTATTTTTCACTGGTAATTGTAGTAAAACTCAATATTTTGGAGGTTTTAGAGATACTGTAGATTAGCTCATTGTTGAGCATTTTTTTCCATTTGTACTTTTTATTATTGGAACTTTTAATAAATTCCATGGCATTCATAGTTTTAGCGGCAAAGAGTTTAATCATAGTTTGAATACCCTCTAAAACTAGTAAAACAGTAAATATGAACATTCTGTCACAAACAAAAACATTTTTAGTGGGAATCGCTAAAGGATTGAATTGCAATCAGGGCCACTGTATAGGGGTAATTCACAAAAGTAGATTTAAATTTGTTAAATTGGAGTAAACATCTTAACTCCAGTTTCAGATTTGTTATACACCATCCTATCCCAAAAACTTTTTCTAAAGTCAAAAAGTTCGAGGAGTTCTGCCAGCTTAACCCAGTCTTTCTGAATCTTACATTATTAAATCCAGCAAAATGTTTTTATTGTCATAACATGTCTGTGTAATTCTAAACTGGTACCTAGAAGGAGAACTTAACACCAAAGACTGAAAAAAACTCTTACTTCATTTGCTATGTTTCTCATGTGCCTAATATGTTTCATTATGGGTTTTATTGGCAATAACTTTCTTCTTGCCACTTGTTGAATTGTTGTTACTGTGTCATATTCTCCATTAGGCTGCAGGGATGTTCAAAGTTTGGGATGTTTTTTTTATAAACCAACAATAATTGTTTTTATAAACCAACAATAATTGGCACTTATACCTATTCTTTACACTTGGGCCTTCCAGAAAAAGGTATATAGTTTTTATTTTGAGATCATGTGTTGTGACACTTTCATTGAACTCAGAAGGACTCCATTTAACTAGTTATATGCAGAGGGCATTTAATTGTACCAGTGCTTATCTAGCAGTTTTACAATAAAGGGGTGAATACTCATGCAGACAAGGCACTTCGTATTTCAAGTATCAATTTCTAAAACTAGGTAGAAATGTTTCCAATTTGACTTTACATAAAAAGCCACTGAAATACATTTTAATTCCAGGCTGTATTACTACAAAATATAGAAGAGATACCATCTTCACAGCATTGTACAAAATACAATGTAAAAAAGTAAAAAATATGGCAAAACCTCTATAAATTTATTAGTTCCTCTATTGCTATGTGTTTAGCTCAACAATGAGGAATATTGTTTTTGTAAGCAAACATGATAATCAAATTGTACCAACAGCTATTGCATTAGTAAAACACAATACTTTGACAACAATCATGAGATGGTGATGAACTTCAGTCAAATGCAGTCGGTTGCTGCTAAATTCGAGCTGCTTATTTCACACTACATGTTTCGAGCGCAGCTCTTTGTGACAAAGAGCTACTCTCAAAACATGTAGTGTGAAATAAAAAGCACAAATTTTGCAGCAACCCACTGTGTTTGACTGAAGTTCATCACCATCTCATATTCTGTGAAATTCAGTATCATTGGACATAAGCTTAGTGATTGAACTGACCTGTTGAATCCACTTTCTTATTTGACTTTGACAAAGCTGACTTATAAAACATAAACAATGAATATGTGAGCAAAACACCCCAGTTCAGCAATGCCAACTAATTTACCAAACAGGCAAACAATTCAATAAATACAAGTCATTCACTTCTAAAAGGATTAACACAGTTTAATGAATTTATTTATAGACATCTATGCAGGAGTGATGTCTGGCATTTTTGTACTCACAGTAGCTGGTAGTTGGGAAGAGTAGAATGATTTAACAGAGTTCAGGTATATCAAGGGACACATTGGCATGCAGCATGAATCCATTCATCTTGTTTTGAAATAGCAAAATACATGTCATCCAAATGTAATGCTCATGGAAAAAAAATATTTTGTATACTTCATTTTATATTTTTCTTCCAAATTGAACATGAAATGTGTGGTACATTGCAAGTTCTCTTATTGTAATATTATTATGTACTGCGTTAAATGTATTTCTAATTTATTTTTCCCGAGAGACAGTATAGCACATTAAATCATAGGCTTCTTTGGATATCAGGACAAATTTATAAAGCAGAAAGAGCAAGTACAGTAAGAAAGTAGGGATGCAGAGAAATACATTAGACATGATTTAACACAGTTCAAATAAAAGCTTATCATGCTTAAAGTACGTTTTACCACTTCCTTGTATAACTACGTACATTAACTGATGGTATAGCAGATAATTTATTTCATGTAAGTTCCAGACTTTACACTGTTCTAAATAGCTACAACAAACAGGTTTTCCCTTTGTATAAAAGGTTTTCGAATGAATAATATTTTATATCCTTAGATAAAGTGGAGATCTGGCCTCAGGCCAGTATTGATTAATACTAAGAAAAAAGAAAAAGGATACCCCACTTTAACTATCATACACAAATAGTCAATAGTTATATACCCTTGTGAGTGAGGATTTGGCTAGGAAGACAATTGAGCCAAATCAAATTAATTAAGTGCAATTTCAATTAGTCCAGCCAATTCATTAGAAATTCATTTGGCTTGAACCAAGATTCAATCAAAAAGTAGTAAAGTGCAGTGCTTAGTTAATTATAATTTAAGTTTAATAACAATTCATTAATACAAAGGTGATTCTAAGCTTAAAAAATTGTTAAAAAAATTGCATATATTATTATTATCAATCAGATATTTAAGTGGTGAATAAATAGTAAAAACACTTTTCTGTGCTGAGAAGAATTTTTCAATGATCAGGGTATATAAGTTAATCTAGTGACTACAATTAATTGGATAAAAATGTACAATAAATTAGTGCTCAAGTTCATACAGGATAGGAGGAAACAGAAGATAAGAGAGAGGTGGAGTTGTCCCAAAAACTTTTACCTATTTGATTTCTTCAAAGGTGGAGAAGTTTCGCTTTATCAACGCTTTGATAAAGCAAAACTGCGAAACGCGCGTCGGCGTTTTATAACTCTTATTCTTTTAAAAATTTTGGTCGAACATAGGGGTGGGGAACCGGAGAGTGCTCAAGGGATTGCTGGAATCTGTTTCTCATTTACCAGGAGGCCGTGGATTTGTGGTTTTATAGGATACAAAAGCTCTTCTGAAGTGGTAGGGTTTAGGTAATTACTGAGACCACAGTCCCGGATTCTCTGCCTTCTCCACCTTTGTGGTGTCCCAGGGAAGAAATCAAATAGGTAGCACTCCACATCTCTCTTATCTTCTGTTTCCTCCTATCCTGTATGAACTTGAGCACTAATTTATTGTACATTTTTATCCAATTAATTGTAGTCACTAGATTAACTTATATACCCTGATCATTGAAAAATCTAGTAAATCTGCTCCTATATAGGAAATGCCTTGCTTACACAACTTTTTAAAAATCTTTTAACTGGTTCCAATATAGTGATCAAGAAAAACGTAGTTACAGTTCAAAAGCTATACCTTTTAATGAAAAACATCCATCTATTCGTGCCTAAGACAGATCAGTTCTGCCTAGGGTAACTGCGTTAGAGTTCTTGCGCTCAGGCTAATTTTTAGGGACCTTCAAAGAGGGGACCTCAAGCAGAATAAACTTACCAAGTAACAAAAGCTGCTGAAGAATTTCCTTGTAATGGACAAAGACGAGGCTGAATCTCGTGGCAATACTGCCACACCCAGCCTCAGAGAGACAGAGGCTGAATTTAACGCTGACTTTACAATATCAGAAAAATGTGATTAGTCTCCTTTGCTGAACATTCAAAGTAACATTGCGAGGGGAATGGCAGACATTAAGACAGGACTTGCTTCATTACACTAGAACAGAGACAACTGAAAGATTGATTGAATCTCTACTAACAACAACCAAACAGTGTTGTTAGTCTTATTTTATATATATATATATATAATGTAATACACAAAAGCCGTCAATATCTTGTAAATTATATCCTTGTAAACTGTGTCATCAGTTATAAACGGTGAGTTCTGATGTCATTTCTGTCACATGACTCACTGAAACTTGTGTATTATAATAAATAAAGTACCCCCAGTTGCAAAATATGAGGATATTAGAAGTTACCTCGGTGTTCCATGACCTATATAAAAACACTCGGCCTTCGGCCTCGTGTTTTTATATGGTCATGGAACTCCTCGGTAACTTATAATATCCTTATATTTTACAAGAGGGGGTACTTTATTCACTATATATATATATATATATATATATAATACATAAAAGCTGTAAATATCATGACTCACTGAAACTTGTGTATTATAATAAATAAAGTACCCCCAGGCTTTTAGCCCTCGAATTCGGCCAGAATTCGATAGTAATTAGAATCGAATTGAATATTTATCGAATAGTTTTAGGCTATTTTTTCTTCGCTGTTCCCCCTGTTGATTATGAAGCTATTAATCCCACTTGACCTAATGGGTCCCATGTCCTATGCTAACTAAACATATACAGGGGGAACTGTTATCCTGAATGCTAAGAACAAGAAAATCATGTAAATATTAAATAAACCCAATAGGCTGATTTTGCTTCCAATAAGAATTAATTATATCTTAGTTAGAATCAAGTTCTGGTTTATTGTTACAGAGAAAAAGGAAATACTTTTTAAAAATGTTAATTATTTGGAGTCTATGGAGACAGTATTTCTGTAATTTTGACCTTTCTGGACACTACAAACTCCATAGCATAAGTTATTACATTCCTTTTACATAACTTTTATCTTGTTCCAAAATTTGACTAGCTTTTTGCTATCCTTTTTTTCCACATTACACAGCATCTACATGGAAAGGAACCACCTAAGGTTCTCACCCATATCATTCTTTTTTGTTCCTTCTGTAACCTACTTGGGGCATTTTGGTAAATTTCTTCCAAAACATCAGATCTAAAAAGTCTATATGCGCCACATGATACTGCATAGAAAATTTAATGTCATACAGATAATCATTAACATATCTCAGGAAGGCAATTAAATCCTCCTTGGGACCATGATGACATCATCAATGTAGGGAAATCACTTGATGATTGTTATGTTTGGTAGCCGAGGATGAGGAAAGTATAACACTGCTTTATTAACAGGCTCATACGGGCCTTTCACAATGACAGTAACTCCTTACTTTCACTTTCAAGCTGTACAGAAAGTCCTGTGTATGCACAGTACAAGTCCTGTGCTCAGTGACACCCACAGGCCATTTGTATAAACACCACATATCCCCCCTATAGCAGGAAAGCATTTGGGCAGATGTAATAAACAACAACAAAGCAATAATATACATTATTCACATAGTCCTGGGTCCATGCAGGTAGTTTTCTGATTCTCTCAGTACTCCTTATAGGTTCATTTTCTTCAGACCTATTGCAGTTGGGATTCAGGAGTAGGGAAATGTCCTTCATCAAATGGAGCTTCTCCAAAGTCATACCTAACAGGAGCAAGATGACATGCATTCCATATGCGTCCATCAGACAGTTCATACAGTATGTGTATGGTCCTCGCTGGCATCTCACTTCAAGTAATGTCTAGCCCCATGTCAGATTTCAAAACTGAATATAAAAAAATCTGTTTACTCTTTTGAGAAATGGATATCAGTGCAGAAGTCTACTGGAGCAGCACTATTAACTGATGTGTTTAAAAAAAACATGTTTTCCCATTCCCTTTAAAGTAATTAAAATATAATGTACTGTTGCTCTGCACTGGTAGAACTCAGCAACACAACTATAATTTATATAAACAAGGGGCTGTGAAACCATGGGGCAGCAATTCAAAGCTGAAAAAGAAGAAAATGCACAGGTTTCACAGCAGATAATAGATTAACTCTGATGTGCACAATGGGATTCTTCAGAACTTATCTGGTATAAACTATGTATTGTGTACTTGAATGCAGAACTGTATTTAAGTCCAATGTTGCCCTAGGCAAGTAAATACTCCCCTACGCACTGCGTGTGATGTCAACACACCGGAAGTTATGTCACACTCCCTGGGCACAGGCCCTCGGGTGCCTTAATATAAATACAGCCCATGGCTGCCCCCATGGATACATAGCAGCTTGTTTATATAAATTATAGCTGTGTTTCTGAAGTAAACACACCGGTTTTACAAGTGCAGGGCAAAATTACATTATATTGTGATTCCTTTAAAAGTGTTTCATTTGTTGGTATTACAGTTCTTTAAAGGGCAAGGAAAGTCTAAAATAGAATAAGGCTTGAAATGCTGTATTTTGTATACTAAACATAAACATGAATTTACTGCACCACAAACCCAATCAAACAAATGATTTATGCTTTCAAAGTTGGCCACAGGGGGCTGTCATCTTGTAACTTTGTTATACATCTTTGCAAGACCAAGACACAAGTGCACATGCTCAGTGTGATCTGGGCTGCTTAGGGATCATCATAAATTATCAAAACAGCACAAGTAAAATAATATCTGCCAGACGCCGATACAGCAATACCTTTAAATCTGGCTCCATAATCTTTGTCGCTGCAGCTGGAGTTGGAAACAGTAAAGGGGATGTAAAGGCAGAAATAAAATCCAATACAAATCTCGACACTGTCGCCAACTGCAAGTTGCTGGAGTTCTGCATGGCTGGGAAGTAAGGCGTGCCCCCCATGCTGTTCATAGTATGATTGTTTCCTTGCCCAGCATTAAGGGACTGTCTGACAATTCCTATCTACAGCAGTAAATGATGGGAGAATTTCACTGCATACAGTCAGGTTTCTTATAAAAACAGTACACATTTTTTAATTAAAGTATATTCGAGATAGGTTTGTCTTTCAATAATGAAAGTAAAAATGGGATTTTATTTTTTTGCCTTTCCTTGTCCTTTAAAACCATAGACCATTCTTTAGCATAAATGAAGCCCTTTTATTATATTTGAGCTTACAAATTACATACCATTTTTGTAGCAGATCTTTTAGCTTCACAATGTAGAAATTCTGAGCCTGCTAACTATTGTGTGCGGTTCTTAAAAAATCTTGCTCATCAAGAAACATTTAGCTGTGAAAACTAATGATGTCTAAAGCAGCAGCTGTTGACAACAACTTATTTTAAAATATGTGTGTTATTCATAAGGGAAATGCACTTTCTCTAAACAACGAGTGGAGAAAGTCCCTTTACAGCACCAGACTGACACCTCAAGTAATTAAAATGTTGAAATAAAATGAATGAAGGGAAGGATGGCAAAATAAACATCAAGTGAAGTAGGTATTTCATTTCTGTCAGTATGTGTATTCATGTCTCGCTTCTCTCTTCGTACAGATCTGATGCAAAAAAGGAGAAAAAAACCAAAATAATAAAACAGAAGGAATTGCAAAGAGCAGCAGCTTAATAAACCATTGCAAATTACATATTAGTGGAAAATATAATTCTCTGTGAATCACTATAGCAAATTTTTTTTAATTACTTAAATTGATATTACATATTTCCACTTATTCTTGGCTAAGTGAAAGCAAGTATTCAGGATGCTAAGAGTTGATAGCATGCAATAAGTTTAGGCTGCCACTGAACTGCAAGGGAATGTTGGTATCCAAAAAACTATTTGCAATGTCAGTGGAAGAAAGATTGCTTGCACAAGTACACAGTGTATGCAGAAGTTATGTTTGCCTCAGAAGATTACACTACATTCAAGCATTACCTCTTATTCCTTTTTGTGCAAATAGTTTTTCTCTGTATGAATTTTATTACATTCCCTTGCAACTCACAGAACCCTGACAATATTTCTCCCACAATTTTATATCCTAAACCTATAATTTAATATCCTACCCAATAAATTGTAAGCCCTTGTGGGCAGGGCCCTCATTACCTAATGTGCCAGTCTTATGCACCCTTTTATAAAGTACTACGGAATATCTTGGTGCCTATTCATGGAATAATAATAACTGAATAGATGATGAAGGGAGCTGTGGTGAAAAGGCCTACGAGCGGCGACGTGGATCAATGTGTTGGCTGGACCGGGCGCAGTGAGCAACGGAGAGGAAAAGAAAGGAAATATCGCTCTGGGAAGAAGCCAAACGCGTTAGCGATACTAACTGAACAGAGCCGCAGATACCATCCCCACTAAGGACGCGGGAGAAAAAAACTCAGAGGGATGCCGACGAGTTCTTTATACATTTCTACACACATTGTTCCCTTTTCCTTCCTTGCAAATGACGGAAGATACGCTGGGATTTTAAAAGATATTTATTACCACGCTCGTGTCAGCTCACGTCTTTTGGGTATATCGGAACACTGGGAATCTAATGATTTGTTGCGAGTGCCTATTAAGTTAAGTTATATAAAACTATCAAAATCCTCCTCCTCTCTCCATAGTTCAACCTCCTTTTTTTGGGCACAGTGTATTAGAGGTTATGGGAAGAAAGGCACTATTGTGTGTTTTTTTGGTGAAATATAGACCTATATACAGTATACAATTTTGAAAAATAAAACACTCACAGGGTGAAAAAATAAGAGATACTAACTCACTAAGGAGAAAGGGTGCACTGATTATAAAAATACTGCACTATATAAACTTTTCTGTTATCCCCTCCCTTGAGAGAGCAATCTCAATTGTGTTTGAAGAAACCGAGATGATGAACTAGAACTGTAATTAAACATTTAGGGGCAGATTTACTAAGGGTCGAATTTTGAAGTAAAAAATTTTCTATCAAAAATGGATTAAATAGGTCCGTTTTCAATCAAATAAAAATTGTTTGAATCGTTCGAATGCATTGTTTGCGCAAAATCCTTCTATTTTTAAGGACTTCAAAATTCTAATTTCAAAGTTTTTCAATTCAAAACAAATTTTGGGCTATTTGATAGTTGAAGTAGCCAAAAATTACTTGGAAATTAAAATTTTTGAAATTCTAATTTAATTCGAAAATTCACTTCAACCCTTAGCAAATCGGCCCCTTAAGAATCACAAATAATAAAGTTAGTTAGCAACAACATAATTTGAAAACATAATCGAAGCAAAGACATTAAAAAAAAGAAGCTATTATCTGCAAGTGAGCTTTGTGCCAGGGTATCAAAAATAAATTAATAACCAAATATATGTTTAAGAGGTATAAACATAAATATCTATCTATCCCTTTCTGAATCTTATTACTGTAAATCTCTCAATCACATCTATCTAGGTATTCATTTTGTATTTATCTACCTGCCTGCTTTTCTGTCTGTCTGGTATTTGGTAGCTTCGTTCCTTTTTAATCTTTTCTTCTCTGAGTCTTCAAAGAGAATGTGCCATCAATTTTCTTTGCTCTCATTACCCTACAGTATCCATCAGTTCTGTAATAGATGTAGGCACTGGAATGAAATTGTAGCTCAGGCATCATTGTTGAGATGGTGCTTTTATCTTAATACAAATGTTGTGTTTTCACTGGTATATATATATATATATATATGGCAGCAGCTTCTAAAGAATGTAATGCTGCATCTTCTTTTTTATTTTGTGTGCAGCTTGCATTGATACATATGATAGTATATGTTTAATCCTGCTTGCTATTTAAATATAATATTGATTTGTAATACATCTGTTCTCCTAACTTTTCTGCTGATAGTTCCTATTTATTTTACAGTATATTTAATAAAATATGTAATAATCCTTAATATGGCCGATATTGCCTAATTTAGTGCATTATTAATATCATTAGGATTTATCTCTCCTGGAGGATATCATCAAAAGTTGTAAGCATCTTTTTTATCGAGAGTTCTTTTGAATTAAGTTATGAATAAGATTTTGGGCAGTGGTTTCCAGTAGAGAGTTTTGTTGCTGGTACAGGTATGGGATCTGTTACCCATAAACCCATTATCCAGAAAGCTCCAAATTATGGAAAGTCTGTCTCTCATAGACTCCATCTTATCCAAATAATCACAATTTTTAAAAATAATTTAATTTTTATCTGTATATAATAATAATAATAATAATAATAATAATAATAATAAAACCGCACCTTGTACCTGATCAAAGCTAAGATATAATTAATCTTTATTGGAAGCAAAACTAGCCTATTGGGTTTATTTAGGGGCAGATTTACTAAATTCACATGAAGGATTCGAAGTTCGATCGAATTTTCAAAAAGATTTGAATTCGAATTTTCGATTGTTTTTGAAGACCACTTTGACCAGTGAATTTTATGATTCAAATAAAAATATATTCAAATATCCGACTATTCGACAGTCGAAGTACTTCCCCTCTAAATTTTTTTTCGACTACTTAGTTCGCCAGATCAAAGCTACTGAATTGGGTTTCATTATTTTTGATCGAATAAAAATATTCGATCGAATGGTTAAAATCGTTTGAATTGTTTGATTAGAATGATTTTATCGATCGAATATTTCCTATTCGATTATTCGACCAATTGAATTACTTCCCATCTATTCACATGGTCGAATTCGACCCTTAGGGACAGATTTACTAAGGATTTATGCTTTCAAAGTTGGCCACAGGGGACAGTCATCTTGTAACTTTGTTAACATCTTTGCAAGACCAAGACTGTGCACATGCTCAGTGTGCTCTGGGCTAAGCTTAGGGATCATCATAAATGATCAAAACAGCACAAGTCAAATAATATCTGCCAGAAGCCGATACAGCAAGACTGATTAATAATCAGAGTCATGTGTTGTCATCTAATCTAATGTGGATTTTATAGTTTTTGTATTGCTTAATACAAAGGTTCTCCCACCAGTGGCTGCTGCAAAATAATCCTCCAAATAGAATACCAGTTTAAATATTTAAATCTGGCTCCATGATCTTTGTCCCTGCAGCTGGAATTGGAAACAGTAAAGGGGATGTAAAGGCAAAAATAATATCCAATACAAATCTCTACACAATCACCGACTGCAAGCTGAGTTCTGCATGGCTGGGAAGTAAGGTGGGGACTCCCCCTACTATTCATAAGTAATATTGTTTCCCTGCTCAGCAGTTAGGGATCGTCCTATCCACAGAAGTAAATGAAGGTAAAATTTCACTGATACAGTCAGTTTTCTTATAAAAATGGTACACATCTTATAATGAAAATTTTTTTGCCTTTCTTTGTCCTTTAAAAACATCAGCACTATATTAATACATGTAACAAACCACTGTTGAATCAATATTGCATTTCCTTATGTGCCCCGTGGTCATTTGCCATCCTGTTGAGCAAGTCCTCACAACATCTCTTCAGAATTGTATACATCTGAAATTAGATTACTTGTGTCTAGATAAAGAGAAGTCCATTAAGAAGGGGGATAATTTGTGCTCTGGTAATCTATTTGTCTTGTAAGGATCAGACATGAAGTAGATTTTATTTTCCCAATTACCTTGTTTAAAAATAAGAAATATAATAAGAAATAACTAAACTTGATTTTTTCAGTATTAAAACAGTAGGCAAAATGTATGTTCAGCCCAAGCCCTTTTTTATTTAAGTATTTTTTCTATCACTTTCGAAAAAAATCTCTAAAAACCTTGTTTCAATTATAGAGTTACCAAATAAGAACTAGAACTATAGTTTATAGTTTTGCAAAAAACAACGCTGAACATTAAGAATATAAAAAAATTGTCCATCTAATTAAAAATAAACAAAACATGAAATAGAGAAATTTAAGTTAACTTATAGACAAAACATTTTTAAATACAAGGCCTAGTTATTTGGCAAAGCCTGGATATGGAATACAGCTAATTTAAATTGTCTCTGACATCCATGAAGACTAGGTCAAAAGAGCTCCCAACAGAAGGAAGACCACATTTATATCTACTTCAAAATTCGACCATCAAATTTTTAATGTGTTTTTTTCAATCCAAAATGAAATGGACCGTTTTTGATCAAATAGGTCCGTTTTCAATCAAATTAAAATTTTGATCCAAATTAAAATTGAATTGCCTCCAAAATAATTTCAATTTCCCAAAAATTTTAAAAACACTCCATAAAGGTTATAGGAGGTCCCCCATAGGCTAAAACAGCAATTCGGCAGGTTGAAGGTGGGCGAAGGGTTGAATTTGAAATTTTTAAAGAGACAGTACTTTGATCTTCGAATGGACAAATTTTTTAAATTCGAAACAAATTTTTTCCTATTTTGGCCTATTTTGTCAAAGTACCCAAAAATTACTGCAAAATTTTTTAATTTTCACTTTGATAAATCTGCCCCTACAATTTGTTGATTTAATCTTGTTGTAAGACTTAACATGGGTATACAGTAAGTTATAGCTGTATAATAATTCAGGTTCAAGAGTGCTGTCTTATGCGTGAATAAGATATTTTTCCTATTTTGCAATTAAACATAAATCTTTACATACCCTCTTTTTAATAACGTTTAGTCTTTTACAAACATTGCAAGTAGATCAGCTTATGTTATATTGTTTTTTAATATACTTTTCTCATGAAAATGATTTGTATGATTTTAAGTTTCATTTAGATTTTGCAGGTTTATTTTCCTTAGTGCTGCTGTAATGCTACAGAAAATGACTTTTATTTATATAAATGTCTTTATTTGCACCAAACAACATATATCAACAGACAAAATTGAATGCCATACAGTGCTATAATTTTACATAGCGTTACAAGTAAAGGGTAGGCCTACACACATGGGTTCCCTCCTGGCCTAATTCCATTACCCTTAGATTCTAGTTGTTAATGGATTTCTCCATGCCAACTCTTTGTACATGTACCATGTGGTAAGACGGAAGACATATGAAATCTCCTGTTGACGTGTAGGGGATAGTGTTTGTATATATTTTGACCAAGGGGTAAAGAAGGATACAATTTGTTGCTCTCTGTTAAGAGAGGCCTTGAGCCAATCCATGCGGTAGGCATAGTCTAACTTTGTAATCATCATTTCAAGTGGTGGGGGTTGATTTGTTATCCAGTAGTGTAAGATGGTCTTTCTACTGACCGCTGAAATGAAACTTGCTAGTTTCTTGTCTGCTTTTGGGATTTTTGCTGTGTCTCCAGAGACCACCCATAGGGGTGCAAGCTGGATCTCAATATGTAAATTGATTTTACAATATGAAGTGACCATCTTCCAAAACTGTTGAATTACTGCACAGGACCATAGACAATGATAGATATCTGCTTTTGGGATCTGGCATTTAGGACGTGTTGGATTCGGACCATCCCACCAGTTTCCGCATTTCTGGTGAAAAATAACCCCTATGCAGTATATTCAGAAACATGGATTGAATATGGCTAGAAGAGAGGAATGATGTGGACTTTAAGTGTAAAGCAAACATTTTTTCTCGGGTAACGTATCCATTTTCCTATACTTCTTTCAAAATCTTTAGCTCATAACAAAGGTTTTATAATCCTGTATATAAGGGAAATAGAGGGTTCTATAGAAGCTGATCTAAACAAGTGATCTAAAGAGTTATCAATGTCTTGTGTTGGGACAGCTCTTATCACCGTTTGAGCATAATGTCTCAATTGCAAATAGGAGAACGAATCCCATCCAATCTCAGGATATCGGCAAAAAAATGGGTCGTGCGCCGTTTTTGACGAGACAAAAATGACGCGGCGCACGTCATAAACGACGCAACGAAAATGATGCGCGTCAAAAACAAATTTCGCTGGAAATTAGCAATTTTTTCGGCGAAGCGAAACTGCCTAGATTCGCCCATCACTAGTTGGCCTGTATAATTGTGGCTTACCTATAAAATGTTGAATAAATGATACATAGGGAGAGACTGACAGTCTGTGACGTGCTGTACGCCAGGCTCTAATTGTGGTATATAGCAGTGGGTTGTCCTTTACTCAAAATGGCAGCTGTTTCTCCTGGGAATGCAAAAGGAAAGCTAAGGAGACGTTTGGTATTAAAGCCTGCTCCAGTCTTGGGTATGCAAAGAGTTCTCTGTTGTTAATCCAATCTGCTGCATAGCGGAGATTACAGGCCAAGTTATATGACTTTATATCTGGTAAATTTATTCCTCCTTGTGACTTTGCTTGTTGGAGTTTCAACCTGCTAATTCGAGAATGGTTACTTCCCCAAATAAATTGGCCGAGTGCTTTGTTTAGCCTTGTCAAATCTTTACCGGTTAATAGCAGTGGCAGCATTTGTAAAGGATAAAGTAAGCGGGGGAACCATCTAATTTTGACTAAATGGCACTTTCCCAAGTTATTTATGGGTAAGTTTGACCATACCCTAAGGTCCTGAGTTAATTTGTTCAATAAAAGTGTAATATTAGAGCTATATAATGCATGAGGTAACTCACCTGAATGGAAAGGGGCCACACCACTAATTTCTTGTTTGCAGACTAAGAGGTATTGCTCTTGTCTTGTTCAAGTTAACTTGAAATCTTGCAACCTTACTGAAAGTTTCAATGTTGCTTAGAAGAGCAGGAATTGCCTCAGATAGGTTGGCCATAAACAAAATAATATAGTCTGCAAAGGCATTCAGTTTAAAGTGCTGGATGCCAAGTTGTATCCCCGAATAACTGGAGAGGCGAGTAGTAATTGCAAAAAGGGGTCAAGTGCAAGGTTAAATAATAATGGAGAAAGAGGAGAGCCCTGTCTAGTACCTCATGCAAGAGAAAACAGTGAGGAGAGGTGTCCATTTATGTAGAGTTTGGCCTGTGAAGGGCAATATAGTATTGATAAAGCCTTTATGAATAGAGGTCCAAAATGTCTAAATATTACTAATCTAATTCGATGTGAGTGAAACACCCGATGAAATGCCTTGTCGGCGTCCAGATTAACCAGTAAAGATTGGCAGTACTTGTTATCGGTTGCTTGTAAAACCTAGCTGTTCAGGTATTATTAATTTCGATAAGATCTTTTGCAGTCAATCCACCAGTAGCTTAGTAAATATTTTATGGTTCAGCAACGATATTGGCCTATAAGTTTCTACCTGATCTAATTGTCTGTTTTTTTGGGAATCACAATAATCTTTGCTTCAGTGAAGCAAAGATTATTTTGGGAATCACAATAATCTTTGCTTCACTGAATCCATCCCAGACCTCACCTGTCTGTAACGTATCTTGAAATAGCGTGTGCAGGATTGAGGGGAATACGTCTCGTAACATGTTGTAATATTCACTGGAGAAGCCATCTAATCCTGGTGCTTTGTTGTTGGCTAAGCACTTAATTGTGTCCCTGATTTCTTGTTCAGTTAGAAGGGCATTAAGTATATCTCTATGAGACTGTGATAATTTAGGAAGATTAGCAGAACATAAGTACATCACACCCTCATACAGTGAATCAGTAGGGGCCTGATATAGTGTTTGGCAGTAGGACTGAAACTCTTGGAGAATCTCTGCTGAGGTCCCCCCTCTGATCTAATTATGGGAATAAAAGGTGAAATTAAATTTTTTAATAATAAATCCTATGTATTGCTAGGGATCATACTTAAAAATTAAACTAAACTAAGGAAAAACCTAATTTCCTTTTTTTTTTAAATCAATTATAATTATTAAATTATTAAATAATTATGTGGCCAAGGCTTCTAAAACCCAACTTAAAAACCAAATGCTACACCAACCAATTTCAGCATTTTACCAGAGTCTTCTACCATTGTGACACAGGAATTTTCAAGAGAAAAAAAGAAACTTCTTCATCTATCCTAAGAGATGTGTCATGTAGGTTGTCAGCAGTGTCAACAAAAACAGAGAATTATTTTTTTAAGATTCAAATTGTTTTGCTCCTGCTGTTAACACAGATAACTGTGCTAATGTACTAAGAGTGGCAAATCTGGTGCTTGCATGGCATTAAATAATACACACCCTGATCAATTTACCATTTATTTTACACAGCTTTTTAGACTGTTTTTTTGGCACATTTTGTCTTAAAGGGGAATTCAACCCCACCGGCACGAAACCCCTCCCCCTCCCACCCCAAAGGCCCCTCCCCCTCTTCCCATAGGCCTACCTCCCCCCCTGGGCTATTGCCCCTAACTTGTATATTACCCCAAAGTCCCTTTGTGCAGGGTACCAGGGGCCATCTTCGTCCACAACAAGTCTTCTTCCGTCTGCTTGCATGCGCAGCAGGACGCATTTGCCGGTTTGTACTACTGTGCATGAGCCCGAATGTCACGAAGTTAGCCGATTGAACACAGAGTTGTCTAAATTAGATTTCAAACAAATCATCTCTGGATAATAGCACTATTCAAAAACAAGTCTATGTTACAGAGGAAAAAAAAAATTGTATTTGATCATTGCTTGGGTATATTGCTGTACATAGTAAACATGAAACACCAATAATTGACATTTAAAAGAAGCTGGAAGGCAGCATGGTCACTGTAATACTCATAATCCTTGTTTGGATGGACATAATGCATTTGTGTGGCAGAGTCAACTAGTTTTTACATAATATCATGCTGGCCTCCTCCATTCTAATTTGGAATGGGTTGCAAAACCTATTTGTGAAAATTGTCATGATGACCATATTTTTGACATTACAAGGGAAAGTCTGTAAATTCTGAGTGGTGAGCTGGTGCTGCATTGGTCAAGCAGATCAGACAGCCTTCCCAAAAATATTGCATCTACTGAATGACCTGAGAAATGCACAGTGATATTCACTTTAACAAGAGAAGAATATAAATATTTACTGTATGCAAATACAAGTTCTGTGGATCAAGGATCTGTGGGAAATGGTAGTTGAATAAAACAGGAAAGGGATATAAGAAAATATCAAAGGAATTGAGAATGCCAATCAGCAGTATTCAAGCTCTAATTAAGAAGTGGGAAATTAAGGTTTTTTTGAAACCAAATAACAACTGGCTAAAAAATTGTTTGGGATGCAAGGAAAAACCCATAAATAATTCAGGACTCTCTGAAAAAATGTGGTGTGGCTGTTTCAAGATGCACAAAGAGGAGGCACTTGAAGAAAGATGGGCTGCATGGTCGAGTTGCCAGAAGAAAACCATTACTACTCAAATGCCACAAAGTATCTCGCTTACAATATGCCAAACAGCACAAAGACAAGCCTCAAACCTTCTGGCACAAAGTCATTTGGAATGATGTGACTAAAATTGAACTTTTTGGCCATAACCATAAATGCTACATTTGGAGAGAAGTCCTAGTATGATAGGTACACTATTCTTATTGTGAAACATGGTGGTCGCTGATGTTTTGAGTGAGCTACAAAGGCACAGGAAATTTGATCAGAATTGATGGCAAAACTTGGACTTTCCAACATGACAATGATCCAAAACACAAGGCCAAGTCGACCTGTCATTGGCTACAGCAAAATAAAGTGAAGGTTCTGGAGTGGCCATCTCAGTCTCCTGACCTCAATATCATTGAGCCACTCTGGGGAGACCTCAAACGTGCAGTCCATGCAAGACAGCCCAAGAATTTATGGGAACTGGAGGCTTTTGCCAGGAAGAATGGGCAGCTTTACCATCTGAGAAGATAAAGAACCTTATCCACAACTACCACAAAAGACTTCAAGCTGTCATTGCTGTCATTGAGGCAATACATAGTATTAAGAACTGGGGTATGTAAAGTTTTGATCAGGGTCATTTGGGTAGTTTGTGCAGTGATTATGATTTAAAAAGAGTAAACACAATTGTTTGACAATAAATGGCTTCAGCCAACCACTAACCATGAGTGAAAGAAAAGTTTTTGTGTTATCATTCATATTCCCTAAAAAAAAGAAATCATAAATTCTAGTATGTAAACTTATGAGCACAACTGTACATGTTTTGCCTATCACTAGGTAATTAACAAGATAAAGATACATTTAAAATTAGATAAAAATAACTTATTGATCAATTCATCATTTATATCAGTCTCTCAGCTTATATTTCTCTTTAGTCTGTCTATATGCATCAGTTTAGTGTCAGATGAATAATACAATATATGTTATAGGGGGAGGAGCTCCCTTTCCTAGCAGATGCATTAGAGCTCACTGAAATAACTCATTCCAGTACAAACAAATTCTAACAAAATAACTGCCTTTTGCACAAATTCTTCATGTAGAGAGACAGGATTTCTGGTGATCTTAAAAGCTCAGGTACATCTTCTAAGGAAAAGGAGCCCCCTATAAGATATATTGAATCATTTACCTGACACCCAACTCCTGTATGAAGACAGAATTAGGAGAAACAGATGCTGAGAGTGAAGATAAACTTATTTCATTCTTTCATTATTTATGTTTTAATTGATTGTATTTATAAAGTTTCTTATTTCAGTATGATGAGGCGTATGTTAAATTTTCTTGATAGTTCCCCTTTAATGTTATACACTTTGGTAGAAATACAGTAATATAAATGTGAGTTTTACACAAAATAGTTGTGTGTATCCTTAACTGAGAAGTATCTGGGGATGTTTGTAGATAACAAGTTGTCTAGTTCCAGACAGTGGCACCATGTGGCTATAGAGCAAATAAAGCATTGTCTTGCATGAAAAGGGACTAAACTAAATTTTGTCTTTTACTGTATATGCCCCTGGTAAGGCCTCATCTTGAGTATGCAGTGTGGCCTCCAGTCCTTAAGAAGAATATTAATGAGCTGGAGAGAGTGCAGAGATGTGAAACTAAACAGGTTAGATGGATGAAAGTATTCATTATAGACAAGGTTGGGGTTGTTTTCTCTGGAAAAAATACGCTTGAGAGGAGACATGATTATACTTTACAAGTATATTAGTGGACATTTTAAACAAATGGCCATGAAGAGGATCACCTCTTGGCTTTGATGATTTCTTGGACAATCATAATATCAAGGCTTTTGTGATACTAAAATCTACAATTAATATAGATATTGGTGTATATATACAGGTATTATATCCAGAATCATCGGGACCTGGGGCTTGCTGGATAATGGGTCTGTTATTTGGATCTTCACACCTTAAGACTACTAGAAAATCATTTAAACATTAAATAAACTCAATAGGCTGGTTTTACTTCCAGTAAGGATCAATTATATCTTAGTTGGGATCAAGTACAAGCTACTGTTTTATTATTACAGAGAAAAGGAAATTATTTTTAAAATTTTGGATTATATCATTATAATCGAGTCTATGGGAGACGGCCTTTCCGTAATTCAGAACTTTCTGGATAACGGGTCCCATACCTGTATAGTTTATGGGAGTATATGGAGGGCTCAGTGTGAATGTGTGTACTGGCGTTCATTTGGAGTAATCAAGCAACTTATTCATATTTCCAACCCAAATTAACAATGATGACAAGTATTAGGCATTATAACAAGATCTTCATAACTTTCTATGCCTCAGAAGCTAGACCAGTTCCAGAAAAGCACATTTTTGTTCAAACTGAAACCTAGGGGGATCTATACATTATTGTTATTCTTATTGTTATTATTGGTGAGGTTGCCAAATGAGCAGATCTTATCATGTATGGCCTCCATGAGGCTTTATATTCATTTAAGTAGATGTAGACCTAATTTCTGAAAGAACTGTTTTTTAAGCACTTTCAAGCTCCCTCTTGGGGCCCACCGGAGAGGCTAGGAGAACTCCAATGTGCAATTCATAGTGGGAGAGCCCGATAGGGGGGCCTAGGTGCCAATCCTGCACCAGGGCCCACCAGCGAGTAGTTACGCCACTGCTTACTTAAAGGAAAACTATACCCCCAAAATTAATACTTGAATTTATATCAAATTAAGTGGCATATTAAAGAATCTTAGCAACCCGGTATATATATTTAAGTAAATATTGCCCTTTTGCATCTCTTGCCTTGAACCACCATTTCGTGATGGTCTGTGTGCTGCCTCAGAGATCACCTGACCAGAAATATTTAAACTCTAAGGGGCAAATTTACAAAATTCACGTAAACGGATCGTAGTTTGATCGAATATGATCGAATTACTATCGTACGATTTTTGCGGATATTTGAATATAGAAATTTGGCCTCTTCGATCATCGAATACCGAATTATCGAATAGATCGAATGATCGGATATTCGATAATTCAATCATTCGATGATCGAAGGAATTAAAATTTTAAAATCCTTCGAATGCCTACTTCGCCAGTTTGAACCTACCGAATGCCAATAGAAGCCTATGGGGACCCCCATAGGCTTCTTTTGCTAAGTCCTGCTTGAATACCATTCGTACAATCGAACGCTTCGATCGTTCAAATCGTACACATTTTTCAGAGACTCGAAGGAAAAAGTACAATTTTTTCGTGAAATCGATTGATAGGTATCGAATTAATCGATACCTATCGATAGGTATCGAATTAATCGAGAAATTTAATATTGAGCAAAATAAAATCCTAAAACTATTAGATAAGCATTCGATAGTCGAATGCTTATCGAATTTCGAATAGATTCGTAGGATTTTGGGTGAATTTTAGTAAATTTGCCCCTACCTGTAACAGAAAGAAGTGTGGAATCAAAAGACAGAACTCTGTTTGTTAATTGGCTTATGTGACCTAACTTTATAGTTTGTTTGGTATGTTTGTGTGCACCGTTGACACATACTATCCCAGGATGCAGTCCTTATTATTTAAAATGGCTATGTTCTATTTATGATTACACAATGGCACATGTTATTAAAAAAAATGGTATTGTTATGAAAATGATTTATTTACATGAAACAAGGTTTTACATATGAGTTGTTTTATGCAATATCTTTTTATAGAGACCTACTTTGTTCAGGGGGGTATAGTTTTCCTTTAAGTATAAAACTGACAGAGGATCAAACTTAAAGGTCAAAGAGTGTGAGAGAAAGTAATATTGTCTCAAGTTATCTATTACAGACACTTCTGCTATCAATTGTCATCTCCCGTACTCTTCAGAGGTTTTAAATAATTCCAAGAAGCTAACCTTACCCTCTGCTTTAGGAGACATGTTACAGTAGAACTGCACACATATTAAAATTGTACAAGCTGTAATGGGGCTCGAGCAGTAAAAGCTGGGCTATTCAGCATATGTACTGCACATTCAAATACTGTACAAACTGATCCTCAACAAGTGGAAAAAGAATCCAAATGACATTTATGTAACATTGGTTTGGGTCATTAGATGAAGGATAGGGAGAGCACAAACTAATCTCAAAATGACTAATGCCTGTACCCTGCACCACTCAAATGTGTCCATTGTCCTAATAGCCCTAAAAATAATAAATACAAGAAATAAAAACAAATCGATCAGTTCGCCAAAGCCAGTAGCATTCCCAAGTATTTTTGCTGAATTTTTAAAGAATCAATCTAATAGGTCATTCAGCTCAGTCAATTAGTAGTATTGATTCTACCAATACAGACAGTATTATTTATCATTGTCAGAGATTCTAGGACTTATTATGCATAACTAATCGTTTGAGTCTAATGATTTGAATTTGAATGAAAACAGACCTGTTCAATAAAAAATGGTCCGTTTTCATTAAAAAAAACTTCGACTGGTCGAATTCTGAAGTATTTTCACTTCAAAATTTGACCCTTGATAAATCTGCGCCTAAGTTTATTTGATTGAAAGGATAATTACGTTTCAGAAACTAGATAGAAAATACATTTTTGTCCTGGGATCTTCAGAACAAAAATGAAGACTAATTGGAACACGTCTTAAAATAATGGAATCTTATTTTTAGATTAACTAAACCTTTAAATAATTTAAATAGTATTGATCTTGTGATAACAATATATAACATTTGCAAGCCTTGTAATTCTAAAGAAACAAATTGACTAAAGAAGATTTCAGACATACATTTGAAATGTAGGAATGAACACAATGAACAGGAACAAAAAGTCAGAAACATAATCAGGTTTTCTGTACTGGACCTGCTATCTTGAAGGCTAGATTAAAGGTCATGGAGAATTCAGAAGGAATGTCTCTGAAGTTGCTGAAGAGCCCTTGGTTAGAGAGTTCATGATTCATTTGTACAGAGTTTCATGGTTGCCTCCCGTAGCAGATAAACAATAGCCTATTGTTGTGAATATGTTTGCTCAAACTGAAGTCAGAAACATTAGCTCTCAATGACAAATTGGGAAAAGAGAGAAAGTGTACAGCAGAAGTAGAGGATAGGTGAAGCTGAAGAGGGGTAATACAGAATGGCAGTTAGTATAATCAGATGTATTAAAACATACAATCCTAGTGAATTGAATATGAAGGGTATTCTTCTGTAATGATACAGCATCTTCAGTTTTAAAACTTATAACAGAATTTTATCCTACTCTTCAATAAAAATGTTATCTTGCCTTTTTTTCTCAGTATTTATTTCATTTAAACATCTATGAGTATCCTTTTTATCAATAAATGTCCATAGAGTAGATATTATGTAGATTTTTAGCTAAAAGTAGACAATTATTTTCATTATATAGCATCCTTCTTTTCTTACGTTTTCCAATAAAAGGAACAATTTTGTAATTTTAGTCAAAACTTTGTACAGAGATAATACTACCCTTGAATATAGTATATGTGGATACAACTACTATGGGGTTATTTATCAAAGGTTTCATTTTAGAGTTATGTGATTTTTAAAAAAAAAATGTAATAAATTCAAATGTGCTGACAACTCAAATGGTTATTTAAATAGTTATTTTTAAAATGTATAGAAACTCTAAAATTAGATTGAATAGGAACAACCCAAAAAAAAAAAAATCAAATATGAATTTTCTTTCCTCCGAAAAAAATCCCTTGAATGTCAGGAAGGCTATTAACATCAACAGTTCAACAGCCCTCTACTCTTGACTTCTGCATGAACTCGGCAGGTTTTAGGTTGCTAAATATCGAATTACAGCTGTTTAAAGGGTCAAGTTGCGATAAATCTCACTCTTGAATTCGAGTTGGTGGTTTTAAACTCTAAGGGGCAGGTTTATCAAGGGTCGAAGTGAAAATGTAATAATTTTTTGGGTACTTCGACTATGCAATAGATTTGAATTGAAAAAATGTGATTTTAATTGAAAAGATTTGATTCCAATTGAAAAAAATGCGACCATTCGAATATTGAAGTACTATCTCTTTAAAAACTCTGATTTTGACCCTTTGCCATCTTAAGCCTGGTGAATTGCTGTTTTAGTCTATGAGGACCTCCTATAACCTATATGTTGTCTTTTGGAGGAGTTTGAGAAGTCAAGGTTTTTTGGTGGAAAATCGTTTGAATCGTTCGAATACGCTAATCGAATTCAAACGAAAACGGACCTGTTCAATCGAATATGGTAAATTTTTGTTAAAAAAAAGTCACTTTGAAATCTGACCATTGATAAAAAAAAAGTTTGAAGTTTAGAAGTTTGAATTTATGATTTAAATCTTAGGGGCAGATTTATGAAGTGTGAGATAAACTCAATAACTGTCTATTAATTCCTATGGAAATGCCCCAGGAATGAATAGAAAGTGAGTTCTATTGTGGTCAGTTCTAATCGCACACTTTGATGAATCTGCTTCTTAAATTGGCTACAATGCAGCCCATGTGGAATGCTTGATTTTAGTATTTTGCAAAACAAAAAAAGATATATTCACATTGGACTGGTAGTGTGCAAAATTTACATTTGTGCACTTTTAAGAAATGCTTGAAGGTGCTGTAATCTTTTGGAGCAAATATAATAATAGGCCAAATTCGTTTCGAATAGAAAAAATTAGATTCAAATTGAAAAATTCAACATAATAATACATACATACAGATGCAAATTAAGTGACATTAAAATACAATATAATCAAATACATAAACTATTACAATCCCCACCCAAGTAGCATGCTCAATTTAAGTATCTGGTGAATAAAAAGAGATCTATAATTTTCCAGTCAGGCATGGCTTGGCATGCAAAATAGTTATTAAATGAATAAGAAGTGAAAGTACAGCATAGGGTTGCAAAACACTCTAAAAGAAAATGGACAAAGCTTAGTTACATTTAGCTACACTATGTCACATGATGTTATACTGTAACCAAATCAAATAATCATAGTTGATCAATGCTAAAAAACAGAATGTTTCAGTTGCAGGAATAATGAACAAAGAGACAAATTTAAGTGGGATTCTCTTGTATTCATTGGGTGCAGGCCCTAAAGAGCTGGACATGTGAGGGCAAATTTACAGAAATTCACCTAAAAATCAAATCCCCTCGAAATTCGATAAGCATTCGACTATCGAATGCTTATTGAATAGTTTTAGGTTATTACAGTATTTCCTCAATATTCGATTTCTCAATTAAATCGTACGATCAAATACCAATTGTTCGATTTCACGAAAAAATCGTACTTTTTCCTTCAAGCGTCCGAATAATTAATACGCACGAATGGTATTCGAGAAGGAGTTTGCAAAAGAAGCTTATGGGGGAATTCCCATAGGCTTCTATTGGTATTTGGTAGGTTCAATCTGGCAAAGTAGGCATTCGAATAAATTTTAAAGTTAAAATCCTTCGATCATCGAATGGTCGAAAGATCGAATATTTGATCATTCGATCTTTTGAATTTTCAGTATTCGATAATCGAAGTGACCAAATTTGCATATTCAACCCTCTGAAAAAATTAGAATTCGATCGAACTTCGATCTCTTCACGTAAATTTTGTAAATTTGCCCTGTGTTGCATTAAGAAAATAACTAAATAACTAAAATAAATAAAATATTGTTGGACTAAAGCTCCCAGCATGCTTTAGGCCATTTACAGCATTCCAGGATTTAGGGTATCGCTAAAGGGCCAAAGCCAATTAAGAAAATTTAGTATGATTTCACTGTAAAATCAAGTTGCTTCCACTGATTGAGATTTTTCATGTATTAGAAAGTTAAGTATTAAATGAAAAATGCTAGGGAACAAACTTATATGTTGAAAGTTCTGTTGCATTTCTCATACGAAAATTCTAGTGATGAATAGAGAGAATTATAAAATGTTGATTTGTCCTTATGTTCTACACTAAACACAAACCACTTAAGGCATGTACAGTATGTGAAACTACATGATTTAAAAAGCATCAAGGGGGTCTGGATTGTCAATTCCATTAATCATATACAGATTTTTCCTCTACCTCTGCTGATAGTCAAAGGCATGTGTACCCAGGACCCTTACTTTGGTGAGTTTACTTTATTACTGAAACTATTGCATTTTGGTATTGGAGGTATGGCATTTGGGTAAAGTAAGGTTTCATGAAAATGACTGCAGCCCAATATAGGAATAATTTGGAATACACCAAAAGTAGGCTCTCACAAGGTCTACTGGGCTTAGCATCCAGTTGCACTGCATAGATTTACAACAAAAAATTTAAGTGCATAGCATTTTACAGTATATTGGTATGAAAACTGGCAAAAATCACACTGCCTACATATTTAAACATATTTGTATAGGCTTGATCTAGTAGGGAGAATAGGATAAAATAATTTGAGAGGAAGATCCAACATAGATGAAAGTGTTTTGTATTGAAAGAAGAACAGCTGCACCATGAAAAAAAGGAATCATAACCTGTAATGCAAAATATCTTGTCTTTGAAGAAGGTAGCTAATGCCTGAGGAGATGGAACAGTTGAAACTAAAGCAAAAGGTAAACCATATAATGTTGACTTCTAAAAATAACATAGTTGCTAGTAGAGGGTTGTTTGATTATAAGTCTCAAAAAGTCAGGGAACGGAAAGAGATCATTAAAATGAGGGGAGTATACATGTGCAAACAGCATAATCACTGAATTTAAAGTAGGGTCCTTTGTCCAAATACGTGCCTATAAATGATAAAATTAAGATTTAATTCTGTCTGCCTCAAAGTAAGGCATGAGAGATATGAGTTTAAGGATAAGAAAACAGAGAGCAAACCATAGCTTAAAATATCACTGATGAATACTAACCTGGATGAAAAAAAGTAAAAATTGTTATGTTTTTCATAAATCTTGTACATGATCTGGAAAGACTTAAAAATATTCCATTTACACAAATGATGTGGAATCTGTGGAGAATGGCTTCTCTGAGCCATTAAACATACAAACCAACTGTGAAACTTCATCTTTATCTGGAAAAGAATGCAGCAAAGAAATGAGACATTTTAAGTCTATGCAAAATCCGATTCCAGGGTGCTCCAAAATCACTTTTTTGTAAATGAATATTAACAGGCTTACTCTTTGGAAATACAACAGGGAGCATATTTTCATTATTTTTTGTTGGCTACAAATGTCATCTTTTCTTAATGTTATAATTTTTCTTTTCTCTTTTAATCAGAGACTGAACAACCTCCATACGGCCATTACAATGTCTCCATTCATTTGAAATAATAAATCGCTTCTTTGTTGTAATGAGATATATGGAGTCATCTCAGTTTTGCTTAAGCTTGTTCTTACTCTGCAATTATAGCTTCACAGACAGCTGTCACAATAAGATTTAGACATTTTGATTACTGTGAAAATCCAAAATATTTTAGGCTACAGTTCTGTTTTAAGTAATAATATTTGCTATTATTAGACCGAGGTACCTGATGTTTTATATGGTTGCTTTTATATTTGGCAAACAGTTTTCAGCAGAATATGAACATTACTTTTTAGTCTGCAAAATGAATACATTGAATTTCAAAAAATAAAATGCAGATAATGCAAATCAGACCATATAGTACAAGTATTCTTTGTAACTCAATTTGCTTTGAATTGAAGTGCAGTGAGGTCCCTTTGCTGTGGGATGGGAACATTCCAGAAAAAATATTATATGTCATATGTAGAAGGAACCAGATGCTTTTTAATACACGTGAGAGGACAACTTTGGTTCAGTTCATTAGCAATTTTGCTGAACCCACCACAAGAGTTAGAAATTCCCCATAATAATGTCAGTCATTTAAGCCGTCCCAAAAAATTGACTCCATAATTAGAGCTACCTTCCGAGTGTGTAAGGTTATGTGAGATTTCCAATGTACATCTACAGAGATCTAATCGAAATTACCCTGGGAAAAAAATTGTACAAAAATACAATGGTTACAGTCAAATGTGATTCCCATACACTATATATTTTGATATACTAAAATACTGTGTATGTTAGCAAACATGCAACAATAATATTGTGAATGGGATGTCACTGTGCTTTGGAATTATCAATTTTAAAACTCATGGTTTTATTTTGTAAGCACAGAGTTCCTTAAGGGCAAATTTAAAGTGGTGATATTTAACCATTTTTTTTCTGTTTTTTTTCTGTTTATAAAAAGTTGAATTGTGATTATATTTTTTGTTTCAGTTTTACTAATACTAATAAAGGGACAATTTCATTTGATAATGTATGGTATTCTGCAATTTATTTAGGATTATTATAGGATTTTTAGGATTTCCTAAAGTTTTTCTTTTCACTAAAATTTGAACAGCTTGGGGCAAAATACATACATGCTGTTATTTTATTGGAAAAGCTAGTGAAAACATTTCACACTTAGGGACAGATTTATCAAGGGTCAAATTTCAAAGTGCAATATTGAAGAATAGTGAAATTTGAATTAAAAAAGGCCAACAGAAAATAATTTGTTTTTTTCATTTGAATAGGTCCATTTTCGTAAGTCATATTGCATTCGATCGAATTCTATTCAAAGTTTTTCCCAAAAAAACTTTCAAAGTCCACCATTTGACTCCAAATATGTTTTAGGAGGTCCCCCATAGGCTAAAACAGCAATTCAGCAGGTTTTAGATGGTGAATGGTTGAATTTTTAATGAGACAGTACATGATAAATTTTGAAATTCGAATCTTGCAAATTGGAATAGGATTTTCCAAGTTGAAGTACACAAAATATAGCTTGAAACAAAAAATTTTTAAATTTGAATTTTCACTTCGACCCTTGATAAATCTGCCCCTTAGTATAATTTCTCATAATGCCCTTCTGTGGGGAAGTAGTGTAAGGGGAAAATGTTTTGCCTTGGTAAAAAAAAAATGGTATTAAACCCAGAGGATGAAAAACTCTGAATATTACAACATGTATCTCAAACCTGCTGAGGTTGCATATAAGTCAATGGGAGAAGTCCCATTGATTTTTTGATGTGCGCTGGGTTTTGTGCAATTCTACAATGTTATTGGAGCTTTTGGGGGGGAAAAATCCGAAAAATGTGTGGTTTTCGGAAAAGAAATATGAAAAAATTGTGAATTTTCAGGAAAATATTATAATAAATAAGCCGAAAAAACTTGCGTGGATTTGCTCAGAGTTTGTAACAGAAAATACTGAGATAAATTCGGAGCTCAATTAAAAAAAAACAATATTAGCACTCTCCACACATTTTATAACAGATCTCCTCAGGCTCTGTTCAGTAGCTCCTTTTGGGTAGCAAGTCTAGGTTCACCATTTAATACAATCTCATGTGTTGAATTAACACAACACCTTTTATCCAGAATTACAGAATGACTGTCATAGACTAAATTTTATTGAAATAATCCACATTTTTTAAAAAAAAATTTATTTTTCTCTGTAATAATAAAACATTACCTTGAACTCGATCCAAACGAAGATATAATTAATCCTTATTGGAAGCAAAACCATCCTATTGGGTTTATTTAATGTTTACATGATTTTCTAGTAGACTTCAGGTATGAAGATCCAAAAATGGAAATATATGTCATTTGGAAAATCAGAAGTCTCAAACATTCTGGATAACAGGTCCCATACCTGTTAAAACAAAAAAGTTAAGTGTTTATGCATTTAAAACTGTTAATCTGCAGTTAATATGCAAATTACACTTGTGTCTTCTTTAGAAGGCCAGTTTCAATCTATGTCACATAAAATGGCACTGTCCCCAAAAGAAATTGTAAAATGTATAAATATTTAACTTGTGTTACTGCTTGATTAAAGGGGTTGTAAACCCAACTGTAATGCTGCCCACAGCACCCCTTAGTTTTCTATAGACGTTACTGAAAACCATAATTATAGATGCAAGAAAATTCACCCATGAGAATTCCACTGATCAAATACTTCATTATAAATGAAAAAAAACTGACCAATAAGAACTCTGATTCCCAGCACCATGTTAAGCATTTTGCTGTTATCTTACATATAGAGTTAATTATGTCCTTTTATGTCTTCATTATATTGCACTGGAATCAGACATGGGGATAAAGGACAGACTTGTCCATTGCTGGGAAACTGTACTTAAAGCTTCCAACTCCAATTACAGGAACAAAGAACAGGGATACAGATTGATACAGATTGATACAGATCAGCTGGGATTCTCACTGGATGATTTTTTTGCCTTTTAATGCACCCACTGACTGTGGAGATTAGGGGAAAACTTTTGGAAAAGTTCTGTTGTGCAATATTTTAGAAAGCATTGGAGGTAATTAGAAATAAGGCTCCAAAGGAGGAGATACTTATTAAGGAGGAATATAAATAGATCCAGATAATTAGATGATCCAAGAACCCTTGTAATATATATCCAACTGAAGATACATAACAATGCAGAAAATCCTGCTGGATGTCCTATTATATCTGGATAGTACTCATGCATTTCAATAAAAAAAAGTTGACTTCATATATTAAAGATAAAACTAAGATTCATTTAAATTACTAATACTATATATAAAGCTGAAAAAGAGTAGATCCTTAAAAAGAAGGAATATAAATACTTGGGGGCAGATTTATCAAGGGTTAAAGTGAAATTTCGAAGTAATTTTTGGGTACTTTGACTATCGAATAGGCCAAAATTCTATTTGAATTGAAAAAATTTGATTTGAATTGAAAAACTCGACCCTTTGAAAATTGAAGTACTGTCTCTTTAAAAAATTTGAATTCGGCCCTTCGCCACCTTAAGCCTGCCGAATCAAAATTTCTTGTGGAAAATCATTTGAATCGAACAATTCTAATTCTAATTATTTTGATTCAATTGAAAACTGACCTATTTGATTGAAAACAAACCTTTTTCGATCACATAGGTCAGTTTTTGATTGAATTTTAAAAAAATACGATGGTAGACGTTTTTTCACTGTGAAATTCAACCCTTGATAAATCTGCCCCTTGAAAAGAGATCATCCAAGAACCCCTGCAATATATATCCAACCGAAAATGCATAACAATGTTATATCAGGATTCAATTAATTCATTTGGATAAAAAATGTAAAAATGTTACCTTCATGTCAGATACGTAAGATATATAAAAAAATATATATACTGTATGTGTATATCTATCTATATATATATATATATATATATATATATATATAAATTCCTCTGTAGGGTTTGTGTGACATGAACTTCTTGTACAGTACAATGCAACATGATGTTGGACTCAGGACTTTGGAATCAGGATAATTTAATAAAACCAAAGATTTTAATTCATCAGTTATTCTCACCAGGTTTTCCTGAATTGAGAGTGATTTGATTATTATATATGGTTATATTATATGGTATTATATATTGGTTTTAAGACTACTTTAGTCTTGGGTAAGAATGGTTCAAAAGATATCCCAACTAAATGGAATGTGGAATAATGGTCAAATGCAGGACTCACTACCTTTTAGGGGCAGATTTACTAATGGTTGAATTTCGAAGTTAAAAAACTTTGAAATTGACCATCAAATTTTTTAAGGACATTTTCAATAGAAATGGAGGTCCGTTTTCGATCAAATTGGAATCGCTCAAATGCATCCGTTCGATTTGAACGATTCAAATGATTTTGTGCAAAATCCTTCGAATTCCTAGGACTTAGAAATAATTTCAGTACAGGTTCTAGGTAGTCCTCCATAGGCTAAAATGGCAATTTAGCAGCTTTAAGGTGGTGAAGTATTGAATTCAAAGGATTTTAAAGAGACAGTACTTTGAAATTCGACTTTTCACATTTTTTTCAGTTAAAATCGAATTTTGGCCTATTCGATAGTTGCAGTAGCCCAAAATTACTTCAAAATTTGAATTTTAAAAATTCTATTTTATTTTGAATTTTTAAAATTCTATTTTATTCGAATATTCACTTCAACCCTTAGTAAATTGTTTAGGCATTTTGTAGCCTGGCCACAAACAAAATCCAAAAATCCATTGTATCGTAACGTGACATAACATTATGTCCATAATAAGTCAAAAGATTTTCAAAATTCTAGAGCAGCCAAACCAATCAGGAGAGAGAGGGCAAATAAACAAATTGTTAGAGACATAGCATTATAATAGCTTTATTATAATTTCAGGTACTCTAAGTTTGTTATGCTATAGCCCAAATTTTGCCCAAAATGTTTGTGTCAGTCCATAACATTATGACCATAATAAGTCCATGTGGTGTTCATTTGTGTTCAAATACTCAGTTAATTGTCCTAAACCACAGTCCTTCCAAAATGCAAATGAAAACACCCTGGCATTGTCAATGGAGTACCTGAAAGTATAATAAAGTAAATTAAGCAAATGTTGTCCAAAGTAACTTTACCCATTACTCTTACCATTAGAGGGGATTTTATTTTCAAAGGCTTTTTCAAAAGATTTTCAAAATTCTAGAGCAGCCAAACCAATTTTGAGAGAGAGAGGGCAAATAAACAAATTGTTAGAGACATAGCATTATAATAACTTAAAGTCTGTACCAATTTACAGAAATCTTACACTCTAGAACCTTCTGCATTCAAACTGCTCAATTTCTTAATCAATTTAGCTTCCTGTCTTAATAACTGTTTGGTCACATTTCCACTTCTTTGTGGTCTCTGAATTACTTCCACTTTAATTGTGACTGGTTGTGTTTAAACTGATTAAAGTGATGTGAAATGTATGTTTGTTTGTGTATTTGGTTTAAAACCATGAATACCAGAGTTTTGTTCTTTTAAACGTTCTTTCACTGTACGCAGTGCCTAACATAAATCAACCCAATACAGCATTTTAATAAGTAGACCACACCTGCAGTCTCACAAGTAGCATAGTAATGTAAGACAATTTATTTTACCATTTGTTGGATGATATACCACATCACCTATAATAAATACAATTTACATTAGGAGAATGTGCCATTTTAGAGTTTGCAACCTCCTCTCTTTAGTGGCTTCTGCCAGACACAGTTTATCTTTGAGTCTGCTCTCTTGTATAGCATTCCTTTCTCTTGAGGTAAAGATGTGTACAGGCTACCCACATAAGTACTGCACACACTACATTAATATTATTTAGAAGGTGTCTTTTAGACAGCAGGGAGTCTGTCTGTAAAAAGTCATCCACAAATTTACGCATGGGTAACTTCCCTAGAGACTATAGGGTGACCTGGTGGATTAGTCAATGACTTGTGGATCTCTGGGAGAAAATACAAAACTGATACCCAGGGGTGGTCAACCAACAAATATTTCATTGTATCTTGTGAAATTAATTAATTATCATATACTTATGTTAGCAAACCCCTGATTTCCTTTTGTATTTTACAGGGATCCTGTCATGGGAAAAAATTTTTTCCCAAAATGCATCAGTTAATAGTGGTGTTCCAGCAGAATTCTGCATTGAAATCCATTTCTCAAAGGAGCAAACAGATGTTTTAATATTTTATTTTGAAATCTAACATGGGGCTAGACATATTGTCAATTTCCCAGCTGCCCCAAGTCCTGTGACTTGTGCTCTGATAAACTTCAATCACTCTTTACTGCTGTACTGCAAGTTGGAGTGATATCACCCCCTCCCTTTTTCCCCCTCAGCAGCCTAACAACAGAACAATGGGAAGGTAACCAGATAGCAGCTCCCTAATACAAGATAACAGCTGCCTGGTAGATATAAGAACAGCACTCATTAGTAAAAGCACATGTCCCACTGCGTTCCATTCAGTTACACTGAGAAGGAAAAACAACAGCCTGCCAGAAAGCAGTTCCCTCCTAAAGTGCTGGCACAAGTCACATGGCCAGGGACTGCTGGGAAAATGACAAATGTCTAGCCCCATGTCAGATTTCAAAACTGAATATAAAAAAAACTTTTTTTGAGAAATGGATTTCAATGCAGAAGTCTTCTGGAGCAGCACTATTAACTGATGCATTTTGAAAAAAATATGTTTTCCCATGACTGTATCCCTTTAAACACAGGGTCATATGTAATATGCTTGTACTGGCCTGGAGTTGTGAGCTGATGAACAGCTTCATCAATATACTGTACATGGCTTTATCCATTACTACCATACTGCTGCCCTTGTCTGCATTTTTATGATTTTTTTTTTTATTATGGATTAATTTTGCAAAGTTCACAGACCTTCTCTTTCCTTATATTTTAGATTACATGCATTTCTACAATTCCTGGATTTACAGTATTTTATAATCTTCTGACCTTAGTAGAAACAACTTTCTGAAAATACTGTAGGGGCATCATTTTGTACTACTGGAGAAAAGCGACTCTTTTTCTTAAATACACCTTTCATGGTCATATCACTTGAAAAGCTAATTTTCAAATTTAAAGTCATGAAATTTCGAAAAATCTATTTCTCAATCCAGAAAGTCAGTATTGTATGCAGGGATAAAGCCTAACACTTATTTAAAACAGCTGTTTCACCAGCAGATAGCATGTGTGTGAAGAAATGTCAATGATTAAGTCAACCACTTCCTCAGTGTGTTCTGATATGGATAATTCTCCCTTGGAATCAGTGCTCTTGGGTTTCTTCTCTGTGTTGGGGCTCTTTGATTGAAAAAAGTAGATGTCTGATGCTGACTAGATGCAGGAGGCTGGAAATGGCTTGTAGAGGAAGAAGCACTCCTAAAACTGCTGCTTGATCAGTCCCTTCCGTTACTAGATGTTGTGCTCATGAAGTCTAGTGAGTAATCATGAGAGGGGCCCACTCCAGTTGTTCGTCTCTGTTGTTCGTCTCTGTCTCACCAGCCAAACATAATGCTCCAGGCTGGCTTGCATAACTTGGCCTTTCTGTCCACCCTCTTCAGCTGGTAAACTTGCATGTGTCTTTCAAACTTTACTACCTTCCTGGGTGATAAAAGTTTAGAATTAGTTTTTTCATTTTGTCAGAATTTATGATACCTTGGATTTTTATTGTGTCCAGGCTACAATTGGGACAATCTCAGCAGTAGCCATATCAAGTTGGGATGGAATTTTGTGCTTACATGGTTTGTTCGAAATACAGTTTGTAACACATGATGAGCTATGCTCAAAACTAAAAGGTTGAAGCAGAGACTTGTGGTTGACCATTATTCCACATTTCATTTGGTTGAGAATTTAACTGCAGTACTGCATCCAGATCTATAAGGTCTTGGAAAGGTTCAAACAATATATAGATGATTGCCTCTTCATATAGCAAGGCAGCACGGAATCTTACATTTTGTACTACCACCACTTTTTGGACTTAGTTATATAGTACCAAGAGAGAGTACATTTAGGAACTTATCATATGGGTTGTCTTCATCTTAGGTGGCTAAATAGTACTCTATGGAAATTCAGCTCTTAAAGTTACCAGAGGCAGCTTTTTGCTGCCCCTGGTAACTGGCCATTCCATGCCGATGGAGGCAAGATTTTCCCTTGCCTTATGGCTGGAGCAGCCCTGCAAGGAGGCAAGCACTGTTTTGTGAATACTGTTATTTAGTAAAACTTTGCATTATCCCAAAATCTTTTAATGTGCCAGAATGGGGGACCTGATACACATACCCATGCACTGGCTACACAATTAGATGGTGAGACGGTAATGTCAGGAGGGCAGTGCAAAATAGAAAGTGAAAGCAATTGCCTGCTCTGCTTCTGTGCCTCAGGCATAGTTGTGTGGTAGGCATAATATTATTACAGCTGATATTTTAAATACCCTTATAACAGGTATGGATGTCTTAATAGAAAAAAAAAAGAATTGGTGTTACATGTTTAATTTGAAAAGGACTTTTATTATAAATATGTGGGTGAAATATCCCGTTCAATTAATTAATTAATCAATCAATTAACTGGTATAGATTCATAGGAGGAGAGGGTTATTCTGCCACTGTATAGAGCACTGGTAAAGTCCCATCTAGAATATGCCATACAGTTTTGGTATCCAGTGCTCAAACAGAACATAACTGAATTAGAAAGGGTACAGAGAATCTTAACTATGAGGAAAGACTGGCAAAGTTGGGGTTGTTCACACTGAATAAGAGGAGCTTAAGTGGGATATGATAGCTATGTATAAAAATATAAGGGGATTGTAAATAAACCTCTCTAATGCTTTATTTACCAGTTATTTACCAGTTTATTTTTCCAGCTGACAAAAGGGCACCCATTCCGATTAGAGAAAGGAGGTTCCGTCTTGATATACTGTACTAGATGGCGCTAAGAAGGGGTTGGATGGCAAGTGAGGGAATACAGTGTCTATGCAATTTGCAATATGTGGGAAGAATATTGGAGCATACTTTTTGAGCTGTATGCCAATTTTTGTTTTGCAACCTTATTGTCCTCTTTTCTCTAGAAACATTTGTTTTATATGTTTTTTTTCCTTATAGTCTCTACCATTTTGCTTACACAAAAATACAGTAATAATTTGTTTTGATATAGAAAATTCTATTTTTAGACATAGTGCCTATTAAATAGAATAATTGACAATCATATACTGAATGGACACTATAGAAATACTGAAACAGAATTTCTTTCAAAACTATCTTAACTGAGTAGGTGCAGGTTTGTTTTCTTTAACTCTCAATTGGTGTGCTGATGGAATGCAGCTGTCTGGAACATTATGTAATTCTGGAGAGGATATTTCCTGCCAAGTCCTATGATTTTCTTTGCGCAAACTTCTCCTACGTCAGGCTTAGCTGAAATCATTGCTGCTTGCATCCACATTCCTCTCATTCAGTACCTAATTGCTACTTAGTTCAGATAATGAATGGCAATCCGCTGTGTGAAATTAAAGGAAGACAAGAAACCAAAATAATAGGGTGTGGCAATCGCTCTCGTTGTGCTTTATATTAAACGTCAGAGGGTAAGGACAGAACCCTCAAAATATGTCTACAGTGATGAGTCCTGCAGCTAAAGACAGTTGAGTTATGTGACTGGTGGAAAATAAGACCTACTCTTTTAAAATAAATACTGCATAATTTCAATTCATTTTACATTTATTGTTGTCCTATAATGGAATTATAAGGCAATATATCCCATAGTTGTTTAATTACACCAAAAGAGAGGGGGAAAATACGAAAAATATAATGGAAGTAAGAAAGATCTAATTTGGCCTGTCCCCTATTTGTTTAAAGAGTTGTTATTCCTTGCTCTGCATGCACAGAGGCATTTTTTAACAGTAATCACATAGTATACCTTAAATAATGATACAAAAAACACCTATAAATGAGATGCATTTCATTAATATTGTCAAGTAGCACAATGCTTTACAGAAATTATTCATGGGGCCCTACCCCAGTAGAGCTTACATTCTAGGGTCATTACTAAGCACACACACTGGGGCAGATTTAGAAATGGTCGAATTTCGAAGTAAAAAAAATTAGAAATTCGCACATCAAATTTTTTTAAAGGCCATTTTCAATCGAAAAGGGACCACACGGGTTTGTTTTCAATCAAATCGAAATCGTTCGAATTGTTCTAATGCATCATTCGATTCGAATGATTCAAACGATTTTCCTCAAAATCCTTTGATTTCCTAGGACTTAGAAAAAAATTCAAGACAGGTTCTAGGAGGTCCCCCATAGGCTAAGGTGGCAAAGTGTTGAATTCAAAAGATTTTAAAGAGACAGTACTTCGAAATTAGAATTTTCCCAATTTTCTGATTTTGTTCAATTTGAATAAAATTTTGGGCTATTCGATAGTCGAAGTAGCCCAAAATCCCTTCTAAATTCAAATTTTATTCGAATATTCACTTCGACCCTTGGGGGCAGATTTACTAATGGTCAAATTTCGAAGTGAAAAAACGTTGAAATCAAATTTTTTGAGGGTCATTTTCGATTTAATTTGGCCATTTTCAATAGAAAACTGGCGTATTTGATCGAAATCAAATTGTTCGAATCGAACAATCACATTGTTTGAATCGATCGATTCGAACGATTTTCCACAAAATCCTTCGATTTCTCAGAACTCAGGACAAGTCCTAGGAGATCCCCCATAGGCTAAAATGGCAATTCGGCAGCTTTAAGTTGGCGAATAGTCCAAGTCAAAGGATTTTTAAAAGGGCCAGTACTTCAGAATTCAAAAAATTAAATTTTTGAATATTTTCAATTTGAATAGAATTTTGGGCTATTCGATAGTCGAAGTAGCCCAAAATTGCGTTGAAATTCGAATTTTGAAAATTAAAATTTTATTAAAATTCTGCCTCTTAGTAAATTTACTCCATTGAGTCAGTCTCATCAAGAGCAATTAAACCTTCCAGTATTTTTTTATGGAGCATGGAAGGACACCAGAGTACTCAGAAGAGACACAGGCAGACAGGTGTTGGACTAAAGAAGTGCCGAGGTTGTTTTAAAAACCAGTATTGTGAAGTATCAATGCTAACCATCAAGCTATCATATGGTTTTTGAATTCTGTTTTCTAATATTTTTACCGTTTTGTTTATTCAAGCATCCTCATTTACTAATGTTTTACTTCCTTGTAAAAGGCTTTAGGTTCCTAAGAATCATTTTCATTTAATATCTGTGGAGGCCTCCTAATATTGACAACAATGTTAGTGCAACCACTCCTTAGAAAATTTACTGAACTTTAGGGATGTACCGAATCCACTATTTTAGATTTGGCCGAACCCCCGAATCCTTCCCGAAAGATTCATCCGAATACCGAACCAAATCTGAACCCTAATTTGCATATGCAAATAATGGATGGGAAGGGGAAAACATTTTTTACTTCATTGTTTTGTGCCAAAAAGTCACGTGATTTCCCTCCCTGGCCCTAATTTGCACATGCAATTAGGATTCAGGGGATTGCAAAAAAAAATAAATAAATAAGTAAGGAATGGGGAAGTATCATGTTAAAAACAAAGATTTAAGATGTAAATTAGATAATTCTTATAAAATTTAGTATGTCAAAATCCTTTTTTAATTGACTTGTTTGGTTACAATACCCACACATTTCCTCATTTGATGTGAGCACTTATCTGAGACTATATATTATATATTATAAATATAATAATTTATAGTTGAAAAGTTCATGAAACCATGGGTTTTGTGATATCACATAATTAGGTTCTCAAATAGCATTACAAATAATTTTTATGCAAATATTATAGTAACTACATTTTGTCAGGAAAAGGGTTAACAAATAACAAAATTAATGATGTGACATGTCATTACTTACAAAAATAGAAAAAAACCATTATCCGTAAAGTTATGACTTACAGGAAGGTTAATCAATAAACAAAAAATTATTTTGCTATTCATAAAAATTCAAATATTTATTCAATAAACATATAGTCATAAAAATCTTTTAGTACATACTGACCCCATACATTCCACCTTTTGTATCCATTGGTACTTAATCATATTTAGATATGACTACCTATATATCAGAAGTCAAATTTGTGGATCTTAGATTTTTTAATTCAAATAAGCTTGAAAACTTACTAAACGGAAATGTGTGCCTTTTTAGGACAAATAATATAGAGATGATTGAAATATAAAAACCTGATAGAATAAATTGTTATTATTCTACTTGCCATTCTACTCATTCATCATTGAATTAGAATTCAAAAAACGTAATTGAAAAATTGCTTGGACCACTCCTGTTATCTTAAGGAGACTTGCTTGTGTCATATCTTAATTATATACAACAAGGATATATTTTATGTATATATTGTGTGGTGTATTTAAGACTGATATGTGATTTACAACTTTGATAGTATCAGGACAAAGCAGTGACAACCTTAAAACACATACTATTTAGCACACAGTTGCTAAATCCCCTCCCCTTTGCCCAAGAGCAGCTGAGAGTCCAGTCCTTCCTATCTCCATTCATGAATGGACTGCCTGAGAAATCCATTCCCTAACTTATTGGTCACTGACCAATCAGAACCTGACACATGTACCTATAAACAGTCTTTTAGTTATTACAATAGGCTAAGTTAGGCAGAGAGTGCTGGGAGTTCCTGGAGTGAATACTTATGTACGTGTATATGAGAATAAATATACATACTTACATAAATATATCCTTGGTCAACAACTGCCGTTGACTTATTGACATTCATGAACTCATCAGCTTTTAGATTTTAGTTTTGTGTGCTTAATAAATCTTTACATTTTGTGTTTTAGAAACTCTCAGTTGAATTTGTAGCTCAAAAATACTTGAATTGCAGTAAATTTTGAATTTGAACCTTGATAAATCAGCCCTGTGGAGGCGTATTTTTCAACTTTCACATTTTAGCAGTTTTAAAGGTTTTTGAAAGCATAACTAAACTCACATTTTCTTAAACCATGAATGCCATGGAATTTATTAAAATATCTGAATATAAAAAGTACAAAAGGGCTGAACAATGTGCTAACAAATATGAATATCTCTGAAACCTCTAAAAATTCACTTTCTTTTCAGGCAATTCCAAGTGAAAAAAATGGTAAAAGCTCTAAGGGGGGTTATTTATCAAATTTTGAAAAGTTCTCGCTATTTTCTGAAAACTACTCCAACCAAAACCCCACTGACTTTTCCCCCTTTAAAAGTCTGGCTAGAAAATTTTGAAGTTAGTGTTTTACCCCCTAATTGTCCAAATTGATTCAATTCAGTCCAATAAGATCAGCGCAGCTCCCACTGACTTCTATAGGACCTTGACAAATTTTTGCATTGAATTTGAATGATGATAAATCTGCCCGTGGAGGTGTATTTATGAACATTCTCATTTTAGTGGTTTTAGAGGTTTTTGAAGCCACAAATAAACTCATATTCTCTAAAACCAGGAATTTTATTTTTTAAAATATACAAATATAAATAGTACTAATGGAAAAAAGCACTGAACAATGTGCAAAAAATATGAATATCTCAAAAACCTCTAGAAATTCAAGTTTGTTTGGACAAATCCTAGTGTAAAAAAAAATCAGAAAACTCTAATTTCTAAAGTCCGAATTGATTAAAAGTGGTCCAATAAGATCAGAGCAGCTTTTCTGGACTTCTATAGGACCTCAACAACTTTCACTTGGCAACATTTTTGCAATCCCTACTTGTTAGAGCTCTTAAGAACTATAGGAAAACCAAAACATTTTTGAGATTCATGGAAAAAATTTAAATTCAGTTGTTAATTACAACATAAAAATTATTGCTATATCAAAATTGTTATTAACATGTGTGGAGAGAGCTCCTCGCTCTTTGTTCCAAATGAGCAAGTTTTTTTTGGGCTGTATGGCCCCTGAATATTTGCAGTACAGGTGTCTGCTATGAATTTTGATACTACAGTGTAAATGCCTTAACTATTCACCGGTTGGTTCTGACAAGATTCTAGAAAATTTACTATGAATGAACATTTAATGAATGTCCCCTCTGTTTTACCAGCCTAATTCAGTTGATTTTCCCTTTGGCTAGAACCTGATCCTCAGTAAACAAAAAGTCATTTCACTTCACATAAGTACTGTGCAAACCTCCTTCTTAATTTAATTCTAGAAAAAGGTCCTATTTCACACAAACTGCACTGTATTTTTCTTGAGATGAATCCAGACAAGTCTATTTTACCTGTTTGAATACAATTCCAGGAATATGCAGAAAACTAATCATTTCATCCCTATCAATTTATGCAATCCCTTTGGCATTAGTCCTTTGGCAGTTGTCTAAGTCTGACTCTGATTACATACTTCATTCTATATTACAGGGAGCACTCATGATTTATACTGACAACAAGGCTAAAACAGCTGTGTGTCTGTTTTGTGTTTGCAGCATATCAAATCCTGAAAAGAACAAAAAACGCTGGTGCCAATGAAAATGTTCCCTCTAGCAAGGCTCACTCATTTCTTCTACCTCATGGTCTTGTTTACAATATTTAATTTTAAAAATGTGAGTAGAACTTCATGTTTTTTGTTAAGGGCACAAACTAAAGATGCACAAAGCTAGTCTTAAACATCTGTTAATCTCCTTGTTGAATCTAGTTTGGAGTCTTTCCACAAAACATCAGTCAATTACTGTAATTATTATTATTATTATTAACATGTATTTCTATAGCGCCAACTTATTTCGTAGCGGTGTATTGCACAGTAAACCATCGATAAAATCTTTGTGTATTATTTTCAAAATATTTTATTTTATTATAGACAAGCAAAATATACTGCAGAATGTCAAAACGATACCATGGAGGATAATCTTTTGTAGCTGTTCCTGGTACACACTGGGGACAACTATGTATATAAAGGGTGCTGACACTGTAAAGAGGTTGCCTGTCTAAACCACTACAAACATAGTGTAACCCTTTCTTGGCTATAATTAACCAAACCAACTAGCATAGGTAGAGCATTGGTTACACGCGACTCTTTCACTCTCAGGTAGGGCTTTCGCTAAGTGGAAAATCACGTGTGAGGTAGTTGAACTACAACTCGATACTGCATATAGTGTGTAATAAAGGTTGTTGGACGCCAGGGGTTCTTTGTGCAAACAAATAGAACAGTTTATTTACAATAGCAGCACAGGGTATTATATACTCACAGACAGTGGTATTATAGCAGAAATGCTTAGTACAGGCACAGCATAGATTATACCCTCAGGTAGGATACCAGGATGGGAGTTGTAGTTGCACCAGCCAGATTATCAATGCCCATGTGGTCCGGATCCCACCAGCGGTTCAGGTGACTCAGGGTTAAATACTTTCCTGCAGTCCCTATGTCTGAGGTCCCTTCACTTCAGGCAAGGTAGAGCCTGGGGGAGAGCTACTCCCTACTATCCTCCTTGATGGGGCTTTGAGCTGCCCTTTCTCTCTTCCCTCTCTTTCTCACCTCTCCTAGAGAGTGCTATGACAGGACTATCCTATCTCTGACTAGTCCTCATTCACGGGGCCCTGTTCCCCGACTTGATACTTGTAATAGTACCTTTACAACAAAACTTCTGGGGCCTTAACTCCAGGCTCAATGGATCTTGTGAGATGGTAGCTGCTGCAGGCCAGAGAGGAAGTGCCCCTCCCTGCAAGTACTTTTAATACAGCACTGCAGGGGGTGGGTCACAACCTGTCACAATTAATGCTACATTATAGCTACCTGGACTTTAGTCCAATAGCAGGTAGTTAAGTAAGGGCAAGGGAAGAAGCCATAAGGGCCATGCTTCTTATGGGTCCCTACATTAGTAAACACAAAGATGCACCTTGAAGCAGACATAATGGAGTACCATAAAAGGAATAACTAAGCTGTGTTTTTTATTTCTCATAAACCACAGACAAATATAATGGGTACACTTTTTAAATCCAAAATTAGAGAGATGCCTGAAAAAAAATAATTAGTTCTAAAAAAAAAAAAGAGTAAAAGTCCAGCTATGAATTCTTTTACATAACTGCTGAACTCAAATTTATTTTTTCTGTGTTCAATGTCCCTTGTACTATTCACTTACCATACAACATATTGAAACTGAGTATATAAACTAATTTAGGGACCACGGCAACTATATTCAGAAAATGTTGTTTTGTTTCATGGCTTATGGCAGATCAGATCTTTGGTTGTGAAAGATTCTCAGCTCTTAAGAAAAGCTGTTTTAAATAAGGATAGAAAAAGATACAATACAGTATGGAAAGCTCATTCAGTTACAGCAGTTTGTGACTGGATAAGAGAAAAAGGTGCTAGAAGCTATTCATTAGGAATTCACTGGTAGCTCTCTAACTAGGCTGGCAGAGGCTGAAATTGAAGTGGTCCTGACCTAATTTTCTTCTGCATAAAACATCTGCATGAAGACACTCTTTGATATATTCCACTTGGCTGTGTGTATCGTGTTTTTTTTCCTCTGGGTTTCTAGAATATTTCTGAAGACATTTTCAGTTTGCAGAAGGCAATACACAGTTGCTCTGTTACTAATTACTTGGTTTGTGCTCCTGAAATAAAAATAATAGGTGTAGACAAGGAAGTCTGTTCACTGACTGAGGCTTATAACTATACAAAACAAGGAATACTGTACTCTTATTTTGTGGATTTGGTGTTATATAAATTATATTCTAAATTAGAGCAGATAATTTGTGGCCTTGTGCACATGGCTACATCAAGGGATTTATTGCATCTTCAGCTCAGCTTAGCCTGAAGTCCCTGATGTCACAAATTGCAAGATTAGAAGTCCCATAATCCCATATCTCATTTGTACATTTACAGACAATTATAATATACCGTGATTCTATATCTATTGTTTTAGAATACTAGTGAAAGTCCATATTTATACTAAAAACAAGACAAACACGATTATACAATACTGAAAGAAATCTTTGGCATTATAAACACTTAAGGTGGCCATACACTGAGAGATCCGCTCGTTTGGCGATGTCGCCAAAAAAGCGAATCTCTCCCAGATATGCCCACTTTATGGGCAATGGGCGATATTGGGCTGATATCGGGCTGATCCGATCGTTGGGTACTAGGGCCAGGGGAAACTTGTAAAAATTTGACACCATTTTTTACACGCGAAGCCTGGCAATGTGTGGTGTCTAATGACATTTTTTGCTGCATTTTGCCTCAAAAATCACACCATTTGCCGTTTTGCGAATTAAGCAGTGTTAACGCTTGTTCAAAAGATGCATTTTACTGAACACAGTTCTGGGTGAAGTCCATCATTTATAGAATTACCCTGTGGAAAGGTAATGAATAATTCTAAATTGTCCTTTTTCTTTTTAAGGGACTAAATCTAATGGGACGTTCTGAAGCCTTCTAACAAAATGTACTGAACTGGGCCTTCCAATCTTTCTAAATGAATCTCTTTCTATATTTCTGAATTTACATGTTATCTTCACATTATCACAAACTGACTGGGGGCCTTTTTTTATGAATGGGGAATCCAAAATCCTTAGCTAAAACCAAATTAACTCTGCCTTCTCCTGATTTGGGTACAGCTCTGACCATGACTCCATACTTTGCCACTGCACTGGTTGCCCTTCACCAATTGCTTTCTTGCATCTTCCTTACTTTGGGGATTAGACATGAATTTCATAAGGTAGCAGAAAACAAGGTGGTTGGCACCACAACCGGAGCACTCATGCTTATAACGGCAGTTTCCCTGCCATTTACAGGTTGATTCATTGAATGTCCAGCAAATATTGGGTTTAGGAGGAGTCTGTTTTTGACAGCTAACAGGGTTGGTATTGTGCACTCTGAAAGAATCATCCCTAAACACATGTCAGTGTCCTTAATGCCCCATTCTATTGTGAACTGCAATTTTTTGCCTGAATTTGTCTTCATATATGAGCCATCCAATTCCTTCAAAACTCTTATAAGCTTCAAGCACTACATAAATATGTTTAAATAACTGTGAAGCTAATTGTGTATTTTTGGATAAAAGTATATTTGCAAAACTGTAGAAAGCCTGTAGCCAGTTTGAAAAGGTTCTAGCTACTGGCCTCCTAACCTCCTCGGAATCTCCTTTTCGCTTAATGAAATCTTTTGCCAAGGGCAATAGGGATAATATATCAACATATTCACCCCGTACATTTTTTCCTTGACTGAAATATATAAGTGAAGACCAAAAGATGTACCTTTGCAAGTTTTAATATCACTATGACAAATTTCAGGCACACCTGCATTTATTTATGAATTTACTGTGCCAGATGTAGTACCTAACATATCTTTTACTAAGGTTTTGATGTAGTTCCCTAAATATGAAATACTGTAGCTGGTGTTTTGTCATTTGGGTTTTGAGCAGAATAATTTACAACAAGAGGAGAAAATAAAATATTACTCTCACTTCTGTGTTCTTTTTCTAAAGTTCCGAAAGTGCTTGGGCCAGTCACCTCTGCTGCATCTGTGTGAGAAGCACCTTTAGAGCCAGGTGGTGAAACTGCTGGCCATTTGGTAAGTATTTTTGGCTCTGCAAACTCTCCTAGCTGCTACTTTTTTCTTCAACATTTGTGTGGCTTTAATATTGCTTACTGAGCGCCTAGCATTCTCTTACCCCCCTCCCTCTAGTAGATGCAGGGATAGCCGCCTCATTAGTTGTGAGAGCTCTATGCACTCTCCTCTGTTGGTTCGGCAAGGAAAATGGGGTAAGCCGGGACCTTTGTTGGTCTTTTTACGTTCAGTTGCCACGCCACCACTGAACTACCAATAAGACTCTCCTGAACATCAGTGACGCTGCAGCAGCTAATAGACTCCCTCTGTCAACTGAACCCTTCCCCCTCTTGCAAAACCCCTTGCATTCACAGGGGAGTAGGGATGCCCTGCTCCCTACTAATGATTCAGAAAGTGCAGAAAGAAGAGCACACCCACACAAAATAAATGAAATGCCTGGGTGCTAGTCAGGGCCGCCATTAGAAATCATGGGGCCCTGTACAACAAATTTTTGGCACCCTGGCATCAAAGCCCCACCCCAGATCCCGCCCACTCCACATCACAGTTAAAAGACCACACAGACATCAGTGCTAAAAAAGTAACCACCCAGACACAGATTATAAAAAGCTATTGATGGTCAGGGCCCCACTTACAAGTTAAAAAAAATTGGGGCCCCAAAAGATATTTAAAAAAAAACATTGACACCAGGGCCCACCTTATAAGTTAAAAAGAAATTGGGGCCACAAAAAAAAAATTGGGGCCCCCCCCCGGAAGTAAATTGCCAGGCCCCACTATTTTTAAAAAAAATAGCTTGCCAGAGTTTTGTGTGTAAGGGGGGGCCTGGCCATTCGTTCACTTACTTGATTAGCCGGCCTCCCTGCTTTCAGCGTGCTGCCAGCTTAATAGGATACAGCAGTGTATGGGAGCTTTTCTCCTATTTAGATTATCTGTACCCTTGTGGTCCTTTAAGAATAAGTCCCGGTAAAGCTGTACAGGGATTGGATAAGGGAATTCAATCCTAATGCAGATTTACAGTGACTGATTCTTAAAGGACCAATGAGGGTAGAGATAATCTAAATAGTAGAAAAGTTCCGTGCACGGAGCTGCTGTGTGCTGTTAAGCTAATATCACACTGAAAGGAGGGGGCCCGGCTAATCAAGTAAGTGAAAGCGTGGCCGGGCCCCCCCTTACACACACAACCCTGCGGGCCCGGGACAACCATCCCCACTTTGACCCCCTGATGACGGCCCTGGTGCTAGTAAACACATAGTTTGTCAATTTACAAAGTGCAGCACAATGAATCCTATTAATGAAATGAAAATTTGCTGTTGTACATTATCTTCAGTAAAAGTTATATCTATACAACTTCATCTGTAAGTTTTCTACTGAAACAAAATGTTAGCTAATTTGTACAGTAAAACAAATAGATAAAAGATAAAACCTTAAGGGCACAATGTCACTTATATTATATTTACCCAAATATATTTTTTAATATTCCAGCTAAAACCTGTCAAATTCACGTAGAACTAAATGACAGATGCCATTTTTCAACTGGCAGACATTACTTTGTTTTGGGAGGTTTTTCAGATCTTTTTGGCTCTGGCTTTTGTGCGACAGTATGAAAAATTGGGGCTCATTTATCAACACTGGGCAAATTTGCCCATGGGCAGTTACCCATAGCAACCAATCAGTGATTAGCTTTTTAAAGTGGACCCGTCACCCTGACACAAAAATCTGTATAATAAAAGTCCTTTTCAAATTAAACATGAAACCAATTTCAGATTTAACCATTCATAGCTGTTTTAAGCTAATTTAAAAATCTCAGCTGTCAATCAAATATTGTCTGCCACTCCTCTATGCCTTAGGCAGATAAATACTTTCACTTTCCATTCAGCACTTCCTAGATGCCACTGCTCCCCACACATTCCCCCAGTTTTCTGAAGCATTTAATTGTGTAGCCAGGACATGGAGATAGACATCGGGTCCCCCATTCTGGTGCACAAACAAGATTCTGAGATGATACAAGGCTTGCCTTAATAACAGTGTCCACAAAATGGCTCCTGCCTGCTTGCTATAATTATGAATTCCCAGACTGAACAAAACAAGATTAAAATAATTTATATGTTATAATGTTCATTTTGCTTGACTAATGTGATTTTTGGGGTGACGGGTCCACTTTAAAGCCAGCTGCAAGCATAACAATAGATGCAGCAATCTTATTGGTTGCCATGGGTTACTTCCCATGGGCAAATTTGCCCAGTGTTGATAAATGTCCCCCATAGTTATTGTGCATAGTTTTCACAACTTTTCTGTGACTTTGCCCTTTCCTTCTTTTTTCTGTTTAGAACTTTCATGAAATTTGTGGTTTTAAATAAAGTGAGTTTAGTCGTGGTTTCAAAAACCTCTAAAACCACAAAAAAGAGTGTTGATAAATTGGCCTCCACGTGTTGGTTTTCTGTTCCAGTACAAGGCAACTTTTTTCTGCTGATTCACTGCACATGCTCTGTGATACTGTCACTTACTGAGCTTAGAGACGCATGCACAATATACTGTATATAATTAAATATCACAATATACTACTGAAAGCTGAAATAATTCACATTATTTGTATTTAAAGGACCAGAGTGTGATAAATCTGTAAACTTGAATTAAAATTCGAATAAAAACTCAAATAGAGTTTGAATTCAAGTTTTGACCATAAAAAATTTTAAAACATTTTTATTTTCATTTCGACCTTTAATAATGATTTTATTTATATATATATATATATATATATATATAAAGAGAGAGAGCGAGAGAGAGCGCAGACACACATTAATATAAATGTTTCTTCTCAGTGAGCCTTACTTAACTAAATTTTTCTACTGACATTCTTTAGCAACCATTATTGCCATAATAAGATATCCTCATTCATGGACTCTGCGCATAAAAACTGTTCTCAATACCAAACCAAGGAAATCATAGAATTCTTATTCAATTTAAACTAGCAATTATAGTGCCATTGTTTTCCAAGAAATAAGTATATTCAAAGTACTTTATAGATTTTTTTTCAAACCCAATATTGGTTAGAACAATGTCCCTTAAATATAGGCAGATGTATTTTTCTATTCATTAATAAAAATAAATTCCATGATTTTTTTTAAATAAATGGTTCCTGTATCATGGTGTTTGTATTTGCCCTTGTTTGTTTTAAACCATAAACCAACCGAGAAATTAGACCATCCCTTCCTCTATCTGCTGTCAGTGTCTCAAACTACTTCATTGTGATTTATTGGGAGTTAAAATGGAGGGATTAAGGAAACCTTATTTTAAATTTGCTTCCATCAGGTTTTAAAGAACCACAAAGATGGAGTGTGTGAGAAGAAATTGCTTTTCAGCTGTCTCTTCTGCTTTAAATTAGAAACACAACTTTACTTTCAAGAAATGATTTTGAAAAATGTTTTGGATCCAAGGTTCTGCATAATGGATATAATAGTATATAATGGCTATAATACTAGGTGAGAGCCTTGACAAGTCATATCTGCCATGGAGAAAAACATAATTCATGCAAAATCCACTAAAGAATAACAGTCTCTTGTGTTCATTATGTTTATTATTTTATAGTTCAACTATATTTTTAAATAGATATAAGGATATAGGCACAGGCAACAAGTTTTCTTCTGAATACAGTACTTTGAGTTGATGACAAGGACATTTATGCTTAATTGTTTTGTGGATAAAGTAAATGCAAATTAGTTGGAATTCACTGTTTTCAGATTGACCCAAGGCCAGATTTAAGACTTTTAAGTAATTAATATATAAATACAAGGAAAAACATCAACTGAAATGAATTTTCATTGCTAAAACCATGCAAAAAACTGTGTAAAATATGTGAACATGTAAGAACAAAGTATTTTACGATATAAAGCAATCTTGGAGGGTTGTAATCCAATTCTCTTCTTCTCAGAGCAGAGGTAGAGTAAACATACTTTGCTATTAAGGGTATAGGATTAATTGTAAAAACAAAAAAAAAAAGTTTGTGAAGATTCTCATTCATCCAGGTCTTGGTATATCTGTAGAAATAAGTCAACTGGACTTGCTCTGTTTTTTCCTTGAAAAAAAAAAAAGAAAAACACAGCAAGTTCAGTTGATTTGACTTATTTGTTACAAAATCATAAACTATTCTTCTGTCTGTAAAAATGGTGTACAGTGTATATATATATGTATATATATATATATACTGCAGGAATATATATATATATATATATATATAGTATAAACTGAGTAAATTCAAGTGTAGAAAAAAGAGTATGCAAGAAATATATATATATAACATTTTATCATCAATTTCCTAATGTGATTAAAAATCTATTTCTGCAAATAGTAACATGGACATAAACCAACCCTAAAGGACACATATATCAAAGATTGAGATACAAATTTTATGTATGTATGTTTAATTTTAAATAAAGCACTACAATTTACTATAGTTTTACAACTGTGTCAAAAAAGGTTGTCCCAAAGGGTTTTTTTCTGTATGATGGCAGATATATAACACCCAGGTATTGGCTCCAGCAGTGCATAAAAAGCAACCCAGACAAAAAAATCAAAGCAGCCCACACCTAAATGAGTGCTAGTATTTTACTTATACACACACATATTTTATATTTGTACTGTATATATAGAGGTCCTAATCATTAACAGTATGGAGTACATTGTCCATTATAATGCATGAATGAAACTCAGAGTTCCGTTGTATAACTCAGCCTGCAGCCTTGTGCCTTTATATGGTCACAGAACCCCTCAATATCCTTTTCATTTATAGTTGGGGGTAATTTTTACTGTGTTGTGGGTGGGATCTGGGGTGAGGTTTGGGGGCTGGGGTGGATCGGGGCCCAGTAAATTTTGCTGTATGGGACCCTGGCAGCCCTGTATATATACACAGTTTATATACACCAGTACTCCATCAGCTTTATGAATTGCATTCCATTTAATGATGTTGTAATTTATTAATAGATTAAAAATGCATCTTACTCTTAATTAATTTTTTCCCATTTTCTATTGGCCTGAAGTGGTGTAAATTAATGCCATCAAATCTGGCATTTGGCCAGCGTAAAATAACACACTTTGATACAGTGGCGTAACTACTCCATGATGGGCCCCGGTACAGGATGGGCACCTGGGGCCCCCTGTCAGGCCCTTACCTCTATAAATCACATTCTGGAGTGTTGATGGCATGTTTGCTATATAATCTCTTCAGCTCTTCAGGAATTCTGAGTAGCACACACTTAGCTCACTCTCCTATGTAGACCGGGTGCACCTCCCACAGTGTCCTCCAGCACTGGAAAATACTCACAAAGCAAGATGGGCAGCACTCCGGATATCCTTAAAATTGCCTTTATTTTTCACATGCAGGGCAGCATTTTAGCTAAAATGCTGCCCTGCATGTGAAAAATAAAGGCAATTTTAAGGATATCCGGAGTGCTGCCCATCTTGCTTTGTGCTATATAATCTCTCCCTAGATAACTGCCTGCCATATCCATTTTTGTGGCTTCAATGGGCCCCAAGGGGGTAGGGGCCCTGGTGCAATGGCATCCTCTGCACCCCTGGTAGTTATGCCACTGCTTTGATATTTGCCATTTGTTTTACATGGCTTTTTACAGCATTTTTTCAGCCATTAATTGTTTTGTATAGCATGAAAATAGGCCCCCCATACACACCTCCATTCAGGGTCTGATTTACTAAATTCACGTGAAATGATCGAAGTTCGATCGAATTTGATCGAATACCGATCGTACAAATTTTTCGTGAAATCTGATATGCAAATTTGGCCTCTTCGATCATCAAATATCGAATCGATCGAATGATCAGATATTCGATAATTCGATCATTCGATGATCAAAGGAATCAAAATTTTAAAGTTATTCGACTGCCTACTTCACCAGATTGAACCTACCGAATTGTAATAGAAGCCTATGGGAAGCTCCCCATAGGCTTCTGAGGCTAAGCCCTGCTCGAATACCATTCGAGCATTCGATTGTTCGATTCCTGAATTTTTTTGGACGATCGAAGGAAATTTCACGATTTTTTCGTGAAATCGAACGATCGTTATCCGATCTTACGAATTCATCGAGAAATCGTATTGCAAGCAAAATGATAGCCTAGAACAAATTGATAAGCAATCGATGGTCGAATGCTTATCGAATTGCGAATTTGGTCGAGCTAATTATGGGGAATAATAGTAAATTTGCCCCTCGATCAACATCTTATGAGAATGTAGAGTTTTACTGGCACAGGTTGCAACAAACAGCTGCAACAGATCTAGGAAATTTAATGCACTTAAAAAAAATAATGATCAGTCCAGTAAAACATCTATGGTGGCTTGGTTTAAAATCACAACGCATTTAACACACAAATCCAAGTGGCTGCATCTGTAAATACTAAAAAATATTTTCCTTCATAGAGCAAAATATCACTTGCCCCAAAATAACTCCTCTGCATTAACTTACATATATAGCCTCAAGTCATACATACAAATGAGTTAAAAACTATGTTATAAAACAACCAGTGATGTTTCACACGTGTAAATATAAGCCATGGCCCATTTTGTAAGATTTTTTTATCGATTAGAAATAGAAAAGACAAAAGCATTACAAGCCTTATGCTGCACACACTGGGATTTGGGCATGTTAGCTACAAATTCAAAGGTTCATTGTGTTACTGCATCAGAATAAAGTAGAAAAGTTTTAGCAGTCCCTTCTGTAAAATGCTTGCCAGAACAATTTAATGTTTTAGGAGCTGTAGGCTGATTGAGCAAATGAAAGATGTTCCTACATGTTCAGCCTGTGAAAGCTGGGAGAGTTGATGAAGCAGAAACTAAATGAAGAAAGAAGGTATAAGCAAGCATAGCTGTTTTTGGAGTTTTTAGAGGAACATAATAAAAAGACTCACTGAAATAAAGCTGTGAATAGGATGTTTTTTGCTATAGCAATAGCAAGAGTTTAAATGCCAATAACCATAACTTTTCTATGTCTATAAGAGTCTATTGCAATATATATATATATATAAATATATATATATATATATATATATATATAGGTTTGGGACCTGTTATCCAGAATGCTTGGGACCTTGGGTTTTAAAGATAATGGATCTTTCTATAATTTGGATCTTCATACCATCTACTAGTCTACTAGAAAACTCAAAACAACTGGACTTGCTGAGAAATTTTAATGAAGACGTTTGACTGCTCATCCAAGCAGCTTCTTCAGTTCAACTGACTGGTGTAGGGGAGTTCTCGGCATATAGACTCTTCCAACAATCCAATCACAACGGCACATTGTAACTTTTCAGAGAGTCTGAAATTCACAGAGGTGTTGATTCTGTGTAGTTACTGTGATAACATTACCAATGTGTCATGCAACTCCTAGAAAACAAGATGAATTGTGAGATTTTTTTGAATTTTTGCTTGAAAAACTTGACTTTTCACCCTGAAAACTCAAACTTATCGGATTATTGAATGGAAACCAGCACAAATGGCCTGAAACTATTAAAACTTTTGAATGTAAAAAGCATGTGTCAATTTTTAAATGAATCATCCGCCATTCAATTCTACATGATTTCAAGAAGTTTTAGCTGACATATTTAAAAAAGACACTTAAAGGGGTTCTCCACCTTTGAGTTAACTTTTAGTATGAGGTAGAGAGTGATATTCTGAGACAATTTACAATTGATTTTCATTTTGTATTATTTAAGGTTTTTGAGTTATTTCACGTTTTATTCAGCAGCTCTTCAATTTGCATTATAGGACTTACCCTAGCAACCATGTATTAATTTGAACAAGAGACTGGAATATCAATAGGAGAGGACCATACTAGAAAGATGAGAAATAAAAATCAGCAATAACAATACATAGCATTTGCTTTTTGGATGGGGTCAGCAATGCCGTTTGAAAGCTGGAAAGATTTAGAAGAAAAAGGCAAATAATTATAAAACTAGAAAAAGTTGCTCATTTGATTACATGCTAAAAGTTTACTTCTAGGTGAACAACCCCTTTAAGGTTAAAGTTGTCGTTTGGTGGATTCCAGACTACTAATAAAGTATTCCTTTTCTGGAAACAAATTAAAGGAAGATCAATCAGTAATTATTACATTTTATTTAATCCATCCAATTAGACAGACGCTGATTACTGAGATAATGAGTACCACTGATTCTTACAGGCCAATCTCAATTGATTGTTCAGTAATAATCAAAGGTAAATCTGCCCTTAAATCCTTAAACCTTCTGTACTCGAAACAGACCTAGACCATAACTAATGCTTTCATTGGGGTATGCATTAATATTTTTTTTGTGTGTGAATTGTCTTTGATTGCAATATATAGATACTGTATTACTTTGAAAGAGCTATTTTCATGGTTGAAATAGCTAGCTTGAACAAGGCATAAAGAGCAAAAAAGTACTCTTTTGAATACACATAATAGCAACATCAAAATACTTTTGCTAGTGGATATAATGGGATAGAATTCTTCAGGTTTCCATGAATTACAGAGGTGTGTCACTAGCAAAACAATTCATGAATATGCATTAAAAATGAAGCCAGAACACCTAAGGCACGTTGCTCTTAATCTTTAAAGGTAAAGGCAAACGGGATATTATAATTTATTTATTAGAATATATATTTCTATTAGAATTTATGTAGCTAAAGGGGCTAGATAATATCCACTGTCAAAATACATCCAATTTTGTAAGACTTTGGATTTTTTTAACAAAATCCCTAATACATAATCTAATATGGTACTAAGTGACAATAGTGGCTCTGTAGGGTTCAAAAATTAATTCATGTGATGAGGGTTAAAAAAAATTGGAATAACGTGTGGCTGGGAACAAGGGTCAACAAGAAAGACTGTTGGAAGGAGTTTCTCTTTGCAGTGTGCTTAGCCTCACATGAGGGTGCATTCTGTGTCCTTCATAATTTAGTTAATGCTTTATTGTTTTACTAGGTTAAACAAAACTATTGATTATTTTTATTCTTTTGAATGAATTCTTTAATTCATTTAAAAGATCATGAATGTTAAAAGGTTTTAAATGGTAAAGAGATCATTCCATTAAAAAATCCTACTTGGAGTATAGGACTGTTGGCAAACACTCAATTATCCAACAACATCTGTTCTAGGGTTTTAGTCTAAGAAAGGTTTCATTTGAAATTTGATCATTGCCACCTGTTTTACTGTTTATTCCTTGGGCCAGGGAATTTGAAATATCTTCCATGGCCACATTCTTTTTTGTTTTTGGAGAGAGTTACCAAAATTGGTATTTGGAATCTCTAAATAATTTTAGCATGTACAGTATATTTCATTGACATTACACATTACAATAAAGATAATAAAGTCTTAATATCCACAACTTCCCTTAAATGTATCTTGCACTCTGTCTGGTATAGTTTCCACAATTGTTGGCAGAATTTTTAGAAAATTAATCAAATTCGCCCAAATTTTAACCCTATTTATAAATGCAAACAAGTATTTTTATTTTATTGTGTTGGATATCCCCAGCTCTTAAAATAATAGTAACACCAAAAAAATCTAAGTTTTTTAAATGAATAAAAATATTATGTACTGTTGCCCTGCCCTTGTAAAACAGGTGTGTTTGCTTTAGAAACGCCACTATTGTTTATGTAATGAAGCTGCTGTGTAACCATGGTGGCAGCCATTCAAGCACAGGAGACTACGTAGATAACAGATAAGTTCTGAAGAATTCCACTGTCTACTACAGAGCTCATCTGTTATCTGTTGGGTATCCTGTGCCTTTTCTCCTTTTTCCAGCTTAAATGGCTCCCCCTATGGCTACACAACAGCTTCTTTATATAAACTATTATAGTCTTTCTGAAGCAAACTCTTGCCCACATTTTAGTTAATTTACTGTATATACAGTATACTGTATGTAGATAATGTCATGGAGGCCCATTTATAACCAGTGACATTGTAGTGGTTTTAGAGATTTTTTAAATCATGACTCATGAACCACAAATGAAATTTCTTAAAATATTTTAACCGTAAACCGCAACTTTTTTTGACTTGTAACACAAAAGCCAGTGTCAAAACACCGAAAAACCTTGAATAAAAAAAAAAGATCTTTCAGTTGTAAAAGGGACATCTGCCATTGACAGGTTTTATTTTTGGAGGTGGGTCACATTATAAATACTGGAAAAGGTGTGCCTGACCCGAATTTTTTATTTTAAATATGTTTCCAATGCTTATGTTATCCTGGGTGAGACATTTCCGAACATATGGAGGGAATGCTTAATTTAGGCTTATATTATTTTGATACTTACATTATCTAAATTCTGTATCAACCTATGCAATGCTTCAAGTATACTGAACAAACAGTAAAAGATGGCATGTGCAGTATATTGCCAACCAAAGCTTTCAAAGCAATAATAATTTATTCTGTTCATCGACTGCACAGATCATTTGCTTTGATATTTGATATTAATAAAGGAACTGAAAGCTATGTCTTGTTGATTTTACTGCTTATAGAAGTCAACAGTGGATAGGGTTAATAAAAGAGATGAGAAGAAGATTATAAGCACATGACTAGTAGGATTATTTGCCTGACCTAGATTCAGCAGTAACGTTCTTCTGACAATGTTTTTGTTCTTCCAACAGCAGAATTCAGCTCCACTCTGAAAAAATCTTTATCTCCCCTAGAAGTTATAGGGATGTATTTAGATAAGACTAGATACTTTTAAAAAAATAAATGTGATTTTGGTTTTGTGACAATTACTCAGGTGATTGTATGACTGGTGGAATACTGCACATTGCATTAAAAAGATTTTCAATGTTCAGATGTACATTACATTATGATAATTAAAATGCAAAACTTGACAATAACCTTTGATTTTTGAATGGTCTATAAGGTGAAGAAACAGCAAAGCATGAAGTCTGCTCCTGAAAGGTTAACTGAAAAGTGGGTGATATGAATGCATTTAACAGGTGTGTTTATAGAATCTGGCATGGGGATTTGGGATGCGTCCAGCTCCATTGAGGATATCGGAATGTCCTCAGCATTGACTGAGTAGCAGGATTAAATTGCAGGAACCCGGAGGAGGATTCAGTAGAAATAAAATCCCATACTTATCAGCTTGCACCAGGCAGTAAGTAGTAGGAAAAATATCCTGAGTCTTTACATTTACTGAGCTGAACTCTTTGTCCAATAGTTATTGTTTATTTATTATATATAGAAAGATCACTTCACTATTGATTTTCTTATGAGTCAGTACCCTCTTCTTTTTCTTGAAACATTTCTGAGACAGTAATTGAAGTTCTCTGAAACTCGATGAGATAATGCAGAATGCTAGGCAAGCAGAAACATTTCCTGCATACATAAATGTAAAGTTGTTGGATACCCTCATCATTGCAGCCAGATTTATGAAACCGAATGGCACAAATCAACTTTTGTTCTGGATTCCTTCTGAAGTTTGTTTTGCAAATAAAAGTTTAAAACTTCATCAGATCAATGTGCTACTCTGTGATTTTGAAGTTGGAGGACAGGGGAAATCAATAAATGTTTCATCATACAAAAATATAGTCTATTGTGTATATGTTCAAAACCAATTCACAGTCAAAAACAAATTCACAGTTAAAATGTGTTTGATAATCACTAAGAAGTAAGAAAAAACTCCCCAAAACACATAAACAGAGAGCCATCGGTTATACATATTTCAAAATGGTAGACCAATATCTCATTAAAGGGGTGGTTCACCTTTGAGGTAACTTTTAGTATTTTATAGAATGTCTAATTCCTAGCAACTTTGCAATTTTTCTTATTTATGTATATGATAATATAAATATGAGTTATTTGCCTTTTTCGCTGACCCCATCTAAAAAACACATTTCCTGTAAGGCACCACATTTATTGTTATTGCTACTTTTTATCAATCATATTTCTCTACATGACCTCTCCTATTCATATTCCTGTCTCTATTTCAAATCAGTGCATGGTTACTAGGGTAATTTGGAACCAAGCAACCAGATTGCTGAAATTGCCAACTGCGGAGCTGCTGAATAAAAACATCATTACATCATAACATTAAGTTCATTTAAAGGTGAACAACACCTTTAACATAGGAACTATATACAGATATAGCAGGATTATACATAACATTTGGAATTATTCAGCACATTGCAACACTGTGTTAATTGTTTTCCTCTAAAACATATTAGACCACCTTGATATGTAAACATAACTAAAGTGGTGAAATTTTGCACTGGAGTGGCAGTAAGGTGATAATATATTGTTCTTGTTTTATCACTCTACTTAGCCATCTCTCTATGGTCGGGATATCTAACTAGAAGCCTGTGGGCCAGTGTGGTCTCTATAAAACACACCTGAAATTTTTCGTCAGGTTTCACTGTCACCCATAGACTTGAATTCACATTTGTGACCGCTTTTCAGAGAAGCGTTACGGGTCATATTCGTCCCTCAATACACACAGTCTCCTCGGACATCTTTGCTTGACATCATTTTGTCCACCCCCAAAACATGTTATATAGTATATTAGTGTCCTTCAATGTGGAATATATTGGACAAAACCGGTCTCAGGGATGTACCTTAAAGGAAAATTATACCACCCAAACAATGTAGGTCTCTATAAAAAGCTATTGCATAAACCAACTCATTTGTAAAACCCTGATTCATGTAAATAAAACATTTTCATAATAATACACTTTTTAAGTAGTATGTGCCATTGGGTAATCATAAATAGAAAATTGCCATTTAAAAAAATAAGGACAGCCTCCTGGGATTGTATGATTCAATGGTGCACACTAACATACCAAACAAACTATAAAGTTACGTCACATGAGCCAATTAACAGACAGAGTTGTGTCTTTTGCTTCCACACTTCTTCCTATTACAGTTATAGTTGAAATATTTCTGGTCAGGTGATCTCTGAGGCAGCACACAGACCATCCCAAATGGTGGTTCAAGGCAAGAGATGTAAAAGTTTTATTTACTTATATACTGTATATAAACCAGGTTGGTAAGATCTGTTGCTCAAGTATTACTTTTTGGGATATAGTTCTTTGTTTTTGTAACCAAAAAGTTTTAAGTATGAAAATGTTTAAAAGAATTGTTCAGTGTAAAAATACAACTGGGTAAAAACATAGGCTGTGGAAAATAAAAAATGTTTTCAATATCGTTAGTTAGCCAAAAATATGTGTCTAGAGTGACCAAATGTGCAACATAATAGCCAGAACCCTTCTTCCTGCTTTGCCTGATCTCCATGCTAAGGATCAAAAGCAAACTAACTTAACAGTTATGTCCCATGTGCCCCCTTTTCAAGCACTGACTGATAAAGGGGTCTTTTTGCTAACATTTGAGTTTTTTTCCACGTAATTTGTGTTTTTTTTCTATCCGTCTAAAAATGTTAGGGAGCCTCTAAGAGTTTATGAGATGTAAAGCAGGAAGTTGAGTTCTGGCTGTTATGTTAAACATCTGCACACTCCAGCCTTTATATATGAAATATTTGGCCAACTAACTATGTAAATATTTTTTATTTTGCACAGCCTATTTAACCAGTTTTTATTTTTTAGACAGAACTGTTCCAGCAAGCAGATTTTAATTATTAAAGGTGTTGTATCACCTCTGTTATTTTTGTTTGGAAACAGGTATGTTAAAATGTATTAAATACAAAAAGGAGAAGGAGAAAGGAGAAGCCACAAATGTCGCACCATTCAAGGGGAAAGACACCATAAATAGAAAACAGTCGAGGCCCAACCTGTCCAAGCCTATAGAGACCCATCTTGTTTAATCGTATAATTAGATTAATTTACTCAGGCACTGGTGTATAATGAACTAGCACCAATTTTTTACCACGATTTTTCACGCCACTCATAAGTTTATTAACTTATTAATTGATACACATGCAATTTTGATGTTGTGATTTTTCTTGTGAATCATTCCACTTTATGAACTGATTCACGTGCACTTTGATTATTGTTTTGTTCCATGAATTCATTTTTTTGATTTTGATATCACACGATGAATTGTTTCACTTGATTGGACACTACATATGGATAATTTGCTGGTTATGATTCATTTCACGGCCCTAATTGGCTGATGATTGGACAGGTTGGGCCTCGACTGTTTTCTATTTATGGTGTCTTTCCCCTTGAATGGTGCGACATTTGTGGCTTCTCCTTTCTCCTTCTCCTTTTTGTATTTAACCAATTTAATGGAAGCTGTCAGCACATTCTATGAGAAAACTAATTAATTTGTTACATATGATGTGGTAGGAGGTGCGGTCAAAATTGTTCTATATGTGTATGTTAAAATGTATTTGGAAAGCAGATTGTTAGTTTTATCATTCTGCAAAACATTTGTAGTTTTTTCTGTGGGACACTCATTTGTGCTACAGAAAAGACACCAAGATTTAAAATATAATAATCTCTGAATTAATCTTTTCTTCAGCATTGTTAGTCCCCTCATTTTTTTCAACTAGAAGTGCTCTACTGCATATCTAATGCACTTAACGGTCATCTTCGCGAAGGCTGAAGTACATTGCTCAGTAATTCCATAAGTCTTTCATTCAATGTATTATGTTCTGTTGATATCGTACCTGTACTGCACATTTAGAGAGCATGGAAGTGGCTTTGTATTTTAGAGAATGAGCTCAGTTTGGGAGTGGGTTTGTGTTACAAGGAAAAACTGAGGGGATGGAAGTATGAAAACAAGTTTGGAGAAGGCTTCTATGCTTAAGATGATATGTAAATGTAGCAGTGTGTTATGGAAGGCATATGAGAAATGGGATTAGACATGGGCTGCTTGGTTTGTTTGCAGCAAATGAAGAAAAATTAGAATGACCAGTTCTTTATTTTAGCTTGTATATAAAAATAAATCCCATACTGTACACATCTATCAACAGGGAATCTGTTTCTGAGGGTCTGAGTTCATGCTCCCATCATTTTCCAACATTTGATATTATATAAGTGTATGTAAATTGTAGTGAGAATGGGAATTATTGTATGTTTAGCATAATTTGGGTGGATAATCACTGCTATAGAAGGAATATAAATCATAATAGTTGTGTCTTTTCTAGAGACAACAAGGTTTCAGCTACCCGTATATATCTTCTATATGGAAAACTTGAACTGTTGTTTTTCCCCGCAAATATTTACACCCTATATTTGTCTTTGAATGGTTTCTTCTGTAAACCCAATGAATAAATAGATTTGTGGAGATAACAGGCTTCAAAAGACTGCAGAAGCTGAGCTGAGCTCCTTGGCTCTTTTTCAAGTGTTAACAAGTGCTTACATTACCCCCTACTTAAATCCATTTACACCCCACCCTCCTCAGGTGTGATTTGGTTGCCTGTAAATTGACATCAGATTTAAAAGGTGGGTCACTGCAATGGGGATTTCTTGACTGACCTCACTCTCCTTTATAGTGATTAGTGCACAAATGGTGTAATAAGTGATTGTCCATAGTGTCCATAGGTCAAATTCATTGGGTTTACAGAAGAAACCATTGTCAACAAAGACAATTTTTTCATTGAATTGTGCTTCAGTTGGTACAGAAGCAAGTGGAACAGGCACCAGGTCATGCTACGGGTATAGTCTTCACTTTTGGTTCTTCTGTAAACTCAATTGGTTTTTAACAATGTTAAAATCTTACAAGGCCCATTTGTTCCCTGCTGCTGTGATGAAATTAGATGAAAGAAAAAAACAAAGCACAATGGCTAGTTTCAATAAAATACAAGAGTCATTGCCGGTGCCCAGTGAGAAGATAAGGACAAGAAATTTAAAAGGCATAGTCAACCTGGATCTTCCAGTACATCAGTGATCGATGGACATATTTAATTACGGTTTATTTTTAGCAACCACGGAGATGAATTCTTAAAACAACACATATTACAGGCCCTCCTGGGCCAACAGTCTAGTTAAGCATTTATACCACTATTATATTCTTTGATTAGTTGATAAGAAATAAGTTTATCAAGCTGTGCTTGTTTTGATGCACTGCAAAATTAGTGGCAAGAACTTTTACTGCTTTATCCAGTAGATATAATTTTACTAGAACATCTTTATTAGGTTCTTCATTTGTTTACTGCAGCGCCATTCAGTCTGATTAATAATCTCAGTCAGAGGCTGTTGAATTCACTGAAATTGTTTTCTAGTTTTTTGTTTTATATTTGTTACAATCTAAACAAGTGCTTTATATTTAGTTTCTCCTTCCCTATGGTTCCATCCACTCATTTGCAAAACATATTTAATCCATCTTTCCATCCAGAATAGTTTTCTGTAAATTAGGACAAACGTTTATGATGGTTTTAAATGTATCAGTTGGGCAAAACAGTCGTGTTTCCCAAACAGCAAAAATGTGAATAATGCAGTGATTTTTTTTTTTGCTCAAGCTGCACAGCTTTTTTTCTCAGCAAAACTAGGCAAAAAAATATAGTCATTGCTATATTAGTTCTGCCAGTAACTTTTGTTTTATTTTCCTTCACTTGCCCGATCTTGTTTACAAATCTGTCCTCTCAAACGTATTTCATTCATTATTTATTCTGCAACGGGTTCTTGGCAGCCCTCTCATACAGGAACATGGGGGTAAGAAAGGTAATGTAAAAGCATCTGACAAATACTTATATGGCAAAATTATAAATAGTATGCAAAGACAATATTATGAAACAGGTTATTTTCTGGTGTCAGTAACTCTATAACATGTTCTAGTCTCTTCTGAATTTCCTCATGCGTGAACCATGCATCATTAGTTGTATTACTAGGATTGAGACTATTAAGAAGGAAACCTTTGTTAACTGGTTTGTTGTTTGTGTAGACGGACAGACCCCTTCCTGCTTTATTTTTTAATATTAAAATATTTAAAAAATTATTTTGGATTCTTTTTACTGTTTGAAATGCCATTTTCCATATAAATTTTAGCTTGTCTGAGTTTTTTCATGATTTATTGCCCTCCTTGTACCTGATACTTTTTTTGTGCTTTTTATATTTGGATATTTTAATCTTTTAGTTGATGTTGAAAAATACACAAAAATTACACAAATCTAAATTTTGACATGGCCTCCCAAAGTATGGCCAAATTGGTAGGAAATGACAAAAATAGCAATGTATGCATTATTGCATGCATGTAAATGCTTGTAAAAGTTTTTAGACCCTTAACCAATTATCTCATAGTCCAACAAATCATACACTGAAATTTTGCTCTGATGTGTTTTACTTAGAAAAATAAGTAAATAAATATGTTTGTAATTAAGTAAGTGACAAATCCCCACACTTTAATATTTTGCAGAGCCACCCTTTGCAGAAATAAGCTGAATTCTCACCCAAGCTCAGTAGGCTGAAAAAAGTTATTGTCCAGTATTTGACACAGTCCATTAAATACTGGAAATTGAGAAGGAATATGTGGAAGCTTGTTGAAGCTGTGCATATTTAAGTTTTGGTCCTATTTGAACAAAAGAAAAGCAATACATACTAGTTTGTTGAAAAGAACATATGAAAAGCAACATTTTTATAAGACATGTTGCTTTTTAGGCTAGTATAATTTCTGAATGCACTCTGTGCCTGAATTGACACCACTGTACTTTATTTTGGGTCCCTGAATTCAAGATTCTTTTCATTATTTTGTGTGCATGACATCCAACTTTTCAAAATGTTTAATAATTTTTAAATTAGGGAGGCTGATGCAAACAAATCACTGTAAACATTTCTTAGTCCAAAAAAGATCCAGTCTACCATGTATACATAATGGAGACTGAAAATAAATAGGTACATGGCATAGCTTCCATTTTTATCTGAAAACCTTTTACCAAAAGTGACATAAAGAAACTATAGGATAATATATTTTACTTTGCCATTATAGCTATCACCTTTCTAACACATCATATTTTTCTATTCTTTTAAGTACCATGGGAAATTATTTTTAAAATAAATGTTGTGCTACTGTGCTGCTTGTCATATTGCTTGTTTTTCTTGTTATATAACAATAAGACAACAGGGTGGAAAGGCATTGTTGACACTTAAGGATAGGAGCTTATTGTCCATGTTCCAGGTTCTGGCACTCTTAGAAATGCCTGAGAGGTTTAGGTATGTCAGTGTGAGAGCATAGTTGACATTCTTTTCACATTATTATGGTATAGGGGGGTTGGGTGTACAGATTGTAAAACAAGAATGGGCATTTAGATTCAACATGTTTCTCCTCACATTTTAAGCTGTTGGCTATTATGGTAGAACTGCAGAGATGTAAGGATATATTTTGGGTACTGTTTATACACTGTAAATAGTTTGGACTTTTGTTAAGTAAAAATGTATTCTTAATAGGCTTAATATATGTGTGGCTACCCACATATATTACTAAATCTTGTTTGGTTATTGAGTAAAAAACTTTCATTTTCATTACAAGTCATCATCAACTTTCACTTGCAATGCAAGTCATGTTACTTATTTAAAAGCAAATGGCTACAGATTAACAGAAATCAATTGCAGTATTTTTGTTTTGGTTGCCAATTGCAACAGCAGATTTTTTTTATGACTATAGAACGTCAGAGACAAGTTTCATTTTCAATGCTTCAGTCTATAACGATTAAGAGGCCTATCTGTGAAGAATCTGAGTTTAGTGGTTTGAGAAACCACAAAAAAACTAATTTTGACTGTCCTCACTGTGAAGAACCACCTATGCTGCTTCAAATGAAAGTCCTTTCTTCTAGTCTGAAGGGGTGGCCTCTGGTACAGTGATCCTCTTTATGGGTAAAAAGGTCCCCTGATATCTGTCTATAACATCCTCTAATGTATTTGTAAAGTGTAATCATGTCCCCTCGCAAGCACCATTTTTCCAGAGAAAACAACCCCAACCTGGACAGTCTACCCTCATAATCTAAGTTTTCCATCTCTCTAACCAGCTTATTTGCATGTCTCTGCACTCTCTCCAGCTCATTTATATCCCTCTTAAGGACTGGAGTCCAAAACTGCACTGTATACTCCAGATGAGGCCTTGCTAGGGATCTATAAAGAGGTATATGTTTTCATCCCTTGAGTTTGTGCCCTTTTTATGCAAGACAGAACTTTATTTGCTTTAGTAGCTACAGAATGACACTGCCCAGAATTAGTCAACTTGTTATCTATAAAAACCCTAAGATCCTTCTCATTTAAGGAAACTCCCAACACACTGGCATTTAGTGTATAACTTGCATTTATATTATTTTTTGCAAAGTGCATAACCTTGAATTTATCAACATTGAACCTCATTTTCCAGTTTTCTGCCCAGTTTCCAAGCTTAGACAAATCACTCTGCAGCGTGGCAGCATCCGGCATGGAACATATAGTTCTGCACAATTTAGTATCATCTGCAAAAATAGAAACCGTACTTTCAATGCCCACATCCAGGTCATTAATAAACAAGTTGAAAAGCAAGGGACCCAGTGCAGAGCCCTATAGTATCCCACTAACAACTCTGGTCCAATTAGAAAATGTTCCATTTACCAGCATTTACTACCATGACTATAAAGATTTTCATTCTTCCAGGTCATGGTATATCAAATATAAGTAATTCTAAAACAACTGGACTTGTTGAGTAATTATTGAAGATGTTTCACTACTCATCCAAGCAGCTTCTTCAGTTCAACTTACTGGTTTGGGAAGTTATCGGCATATAAACTCTTCCACTAATCCAATCACAATGGAACATTGGAACTCTTCAAAGAGGTGACATCTGAATTTGATTCTGTGTAGTTACTGTGATGGGATTACAAATATGTCATGCAACTCCCAGACACAGGTGTTACTTGTGAGAGTTGCATGAATGGATGTGTGAAGTGTTCTGAAACCGCTTGGGTACCGATGTGAGAACAGCATTGTATGTAGCAGAGAGGTGGTGTCGAAGGCCCCCATCTCTATTCAGGGATGGTTTCTCTACCTTGACATGAATCGCTTCTTTCATGCCTCTTTCAAACCAACAGTCTTCTTTATCCAAGATTTGGACCTTGCTATCTTCAAAGAAGTGTCCCTTGTCTTTTAGGTGTAGAAAGACAGCTGAGTCGTGCCCCTGTAGAGTTCCCCCTCCTATGCTGAGCTTCACTTGGTGAGCAGTTGTTTTGTCTCCCCAATGTATAGATCTGTGCACTCCTCTCTACACTGGACTCCGTATACCACATTTCTTTGTTTTTCTTTTGGTGTTGGATCCTTTGGGTGTACCAGTTTTTGTCTCAGTGTGTTGCTAGTTTTGAAAAACAAAGGGATGTGGTGTTTGTTGAAAATCCTCCTGAGTTTCTCTGACACTCCAGCTACATATGGGATGACTATGTTTCGCCTACTATGTGCCTCTGGGCGTTTAATTCTTTTGGTGTTCCTGTTGGGCTTGGTTGCTGCTGTTTTGACAAAGGCCCAGTCTGGGTAGCCACAAGCTTTCAACGCTCCTCTGAGATGTTTTTGCTCTTTGTCTTTGGACTCTGTATCAGTTGCCACAAATTCCGCCGTGGTGCAGAGTTCTAATGACACCCAGTTTGTGTTCCAGTGGATGGTGGGAATCGAACAACAGATATTAATCCGTATGAGTGGGTTTTCTGTATACTTCTGTTTTCAAGTTACCCCCCTCTTGGATGCATATCAAACAGTCCAAAAAGGCAAGTTTGTTTTCATGGACATCTTCCCTTGTGAACTTGATGTGTTCTGTACTTCATTGGATATGATTTTTGCACAGCCATGATTCTGTCTCCTTGTATCTGAAGTATGTGGTGTTAAGGCACAAATCTAGCAACAAACATACGTGGTAAGGACTGAGCTTCGTTCTGCTGCTGAGGGTGTTATCTTGCTGCAGTCCATTTCTTTTTGTCAAAATTCATTTGAAGCTCATTGACTTTAATGTGTTTCCCATATTTTTTTGCCATTGGATGAAAGTTTGGTCAAAGAGGTTACTGATGGGGGAATCTGTGGCGTTTCGCTTTGCAGAAAATCTCACAAATTTACAGTGAAATTCATGAGTTTTTCTGCAAAGCGAAACGCGACATATTTGCCCATCACTAACCACTTTGATCAAACTTTCATGCACATTTTTTCCTTATTTATCAGTAAATTAACTTGAAGAAATATGGTGCAGTAAAAAACTTGATAAAATCGTGAAAAAATCTGAATTGTACAATTTTTCAGATTTAACTTCTAAAAACTCAGATTTTTTTGAGGATCACCCAAAAACCATTAATTATCCAGATTATTGTATGAAACCTTGCAGAGATCATGATATTTTCATATTGTAAAAATGAAATCTGCCATTGACTTCTACATAACCTTTTAGCAGCCTCGAGGTTTTAATAAATCTCTAAAAAATCTAGTTTTTCTTTTCCATGAAAATATGTTTTCCCCTTTTAAACTCTGACCAGAAAAAATTGGACTTCAATGAATTACCCCCTAGATTTCCAAGGCAAATGTTTCCAAAATAATATTTACTATTTATTATTTACTATTAAGGGAATATTCCCATAAAAGTAAAAAGGTTTTATTTACTGTATACCTGAATGTAGTCTGTATGTGTAAGCAGTGAAAGTTTAGGGAAAAAAATAAATTTTTATATACTTCTTGCAGAAATAAAATGGTCCCATTTTGCTTTATGGCACAGATTCAAGATTTTTTTTTCTCAGGTATTGAGACAGTGTCCTACAAAACAAAGCAGGATCAATTAACCTTCATCTGAAAGGCTCTACTGCCTGGGGTTGTATAATCTAGCTCTGGGTGCAAAATAAAAGATAAGAGCTTTGACACAAAAGGAATGAAACCAATGCATTTTTAAAAAGCATTTATAGTTAAATGTGAACTTTCAAATTTGACAAAAGATAAAACACTATTATAGCTTGCATAAAAATGAAATAATAAAAAATTATCCATTTTTGTGAATACTGGTCCGTATTACACTAATGGCACACATAATTGTTGACATCTCAGACCAAAACCCCCTTGTCCCATGATGGTCAGTTTCTGGCCAATTCTTCAGCACCGGTGATGGGTGAATTTGTACCATTTCTCTGGAAAATTCCCAACATTTGCATGCAAAAAATGTTGCAAAACGTGAATAGTGATGGGCGAATTTATTCGCCAGTTGCAAATTCATTGCAAATTCCCTTGATTCGCCAATGGCGAATAAATATGCTAAATGCCAGCGAAAATTCGCTGGCGTAAAAAAAAACAAGACGAGCGTCAAAGAAAACGTGACTCAAGTCGAAAATGACATGATGAGCGCCGAAAATGACATGACGTGCCGAAAATGACGCAACGCGAGTCGAAAACAAGACACGACTCGTTTCGCGAATTTTTCTGCGAAGCGAAAAGGGATAGATTCGCCCATCACTAAACGTGAACTTTGACAATTTTGACGGTGAATTGCCCATTTTGTCCTACTTGATGCTGGCGTCAAAAAAGTTTAAAAAAATTGCCTGCAAAACGCAGAAATTCATCACTATTCAGCACGTATTACAGTTGTCAAAATCTTGAAGATTTTTGTCAACAATGCAAAAGACACCATACATGAATAGTTTATAGCTGCACTGTCCAACTTCTGTGGTACCGAGGGCCGAAATTTTTCTGGCCTACATAGTGGAGGGCCGATAATGGAAGCCAGTATTGACCACTCCCTTTTTAAACCCCACCCTCTTTAAACCACACTCATGTTACCACAAGACCATGTCCACATTAATTGTTGTAGCACAACCAAAAACCTAAATAGTTTGTGATCACAGCAGGGATATCACTTATCACTCATATGTGAAACAAGTTGTCATATTACGACATACCCTTAAATCCATATGCCTCCTCTTTCCCTGTGGATAACACAGCACCCCCAACACATGATTAAACACCTTAGGGGCCCCTAACAATAATTTATTTTCAAATGCTAACAAACCCCCAGAAAAAATACCAGACTTATGTTTCACAGGCAGAGCAGGGAATACACAGGCAGAGTATGACACAAACAGGCGGAGCAGGGGACACACGGGCAGAGCAGGGCACACACAGGCAAAGTATGGCACACACAGGAAGAGCAGGGCACATACAGGGAGCATAGGGAAGGGAGAATAGAGCAGGAGACAGGGAAACCTGTCCCCATTAGCATTTTTTATAAATTGTGAACAGGTGAACAATGTGGGTAGTTTCAGTCTGTATATACTTATATTGTATATAAGTATAATTTTCTCCAACTGGACTCAATAATGTTTTCTGGTGATTTTAAAAACCTGACATCCTATCTCACCCACTATATGGGGGTTATTTATAATGCCAAAACGCCCCAAAATCTGTGTTTTTTTACTATAAAATCCGAATTATTAGTAGAAAAAAAACTTGAATACCGTATATTGGGATTTATTATACCTCAAGGATGGAAAAAGTCTGAATCCAGCATCTCAGACCTACCAAGGTTGCATATAAGTCATAGGGGGAAGTCCCAAAGATATCTTGATCTGCACTGGGTTTGTGCAATAATCCAAAGATTTTGTGGTTTTGGGAAAAATCTGAAAGATTCACACAATTAGTTTTTTACCCTATTTTTCAGGTTTTTCCAGCAAAGGAATTTTTTGGGAAAGCGTATTGAGAAATAAGAGGAAAAAACCTGTGCGGATTTCGTAGTTTTCAAAATACAGAGATAGATTCGGACTTTGATAAATGGGCCTCTAAGAGTCTGGCATTCTTTCACAAGTCTGAAAGTGTTAATAAAAATTTGCTTAATTTTGACAAATATATGCCCCAAAAATTTATTACAGATGTGATTACAGTGTAATAATCTCCTTTTCACCCTCTATCACATTTTTGTAAACACCTTAATCCCGCCTCATGTGTATGCAAAAAAATAAGGAATCCTTGAAAGAAAGTGACACTTTGGGTGGAACACCCAAAACACTGAATCTTACTGGCATGATTTTGAAACAGAGTTAAGTCAGATCCCAGCTATAGCAACATTTTGTAACGTAGGGTTTTTTGATGTGTATGCATTTGTGTATGGAAACACAGGGACACAGTAAATTTCTAGTGAAAAAAAACAGAATCAAAAACCTCTTCTCATTTATCATTAAAGGGCCAGTAACATCAAAATTTAGTTTTAAAAAATTTGTTAGTATACATTGAAAAACCAAGACAAATTAAACTTTAAAATTGCATTTATTAAGAAATAAATTACTGAAACTCTGCTTGTGCTCCTTATTATTGTAAAGCAAACCAATTGATACATTTCACAAATATTACCGCACAAGTATTTGAGGGAAACCTGTCACATAAGGTGATCTTAACCCAAGTGGGGTGATGACTGGTTTATGTATGTGTTCCTTTGTATTCTAAGGGCCGTTTGGCTGCAATCAGGGGAGTGCAGGTCCCAAACGCCCGTGTGTAAGGGCCCTAAACCTTGTAATACTAACGTTAACTCATATAACCACATTATACTTCCTATGTTTGTAAGCAAAAAAAACTCACCTATTTTTTATTCATTCCTGTGGGATTTTTAGTAGCTTATTCATCACATGGTAATAATTAACTTTCACCCATTGATAAATACACTAGAAATGAATAGAATATGGGTGCATTTTTTGTAGTAAACTTAAATCTCACATTTTGAAAAATCTGCCCCTTAAAGGAGAACTGTCATGAAATATAGTGTTGTCTATCTTTTAAGTTATACACAGTAAAGTTAACAGTAACAAAAATACAGTGTTTTTTCAGAGTTAAACCTATTACTTAATGAAACAATAGCCTTATATCACCTTTGCATCCTCAACCAAGCTTTTACTAATCCCATGCAGCCAAACCCAAAAGCAGCATAGTCTGGGACAAAGTGTCAGTGAATACAGCTCCCAGTATGTTCCTCCTTCCTGACAAAGTCAAATCTGCATCCCCCTGGAGGAGCCAATCATGCTGATTGCTCCCCCCCTCCACCAAAGTTAAAGTCATAAAGACATGCCCTCTATCATAAGCCTGCCATTTACAATGGATTTTGGGGATTGTAGTTTAAATGTGACATTCATTCCATTAGTATGTTTAACCCTCCACAGTTGGTTATAATGGGGATTAGAGAGGAAATACAATAATAGCTATAATTTCAGCCATAAAGCAGGACAGGGATGTTTCTTTTAATGGGTTTTAGAGAGGAGCTGTACCAATTTTAAATAATGTGTTATATAAACTTATCTAGAATCTCAGCCATACAGCATAAAGTATAGCACACAGGCAGTGTAGGGCAGACATGCAGGGAACATAGTGGGGGTCATTTATTAACAGTGGGCAAATTTGCTCATGGGCAGTTACCCATGGCAACCAATCAAAAGGCTGCATTCATTGTTCTACTTGCAGCTGGCTTTAAAAAGATAATCACTGATTGGTTGCTATAGGTAACTGCCCATGGGCAAATTTGCCCAGTGTTGATGAATGAGCCCCAGTATGTTATGTACATAACTGTTATATACATGGGGCAGATTTACTATTGATCGAATTCGAGGGTGAATTTACTCTCGAATTCAACCAATCGAATTGTGGTCGAACTGAAATCCTTCGAATTCGACTATCGAATTTGATGGATTTTACCACAATTCGATCGATCAAACAATCGAATAGAAATAATTCGTCTATAAAATCATTCGAATCTAACGATTTTAACCATTCGATTTAATTTTTTTATTCGATCAAAAATAATTAAAACCAATTTGGTAGGTTGAAACTGGCAAACTAGGCAGCCAAATAAAAATTTAAAGGGCAAGTTATTCAACTGTTGAACATTCGAATAGATTTTTATTCAAATTATTTGAATCATTTGATTCGATCGAATTTTCAAAAGTCGATGGTCAACGTGGTCTTCAAAAACATTTGAAAATTCGAATTCGAATCTTTTTGAAAATTCGAATTCGAATCTTTTTGAAAATTCGAATTCGAATCTTTTTGAAAATTCGAATTCGAATCTTTTTGAAAATTCGAATTCGAATTTTGAATCATTCATGTGAATATAGTAAATTTGCCCCTTAGTGTGTGTATTTAAGAATGCAGTTTGGGTCTGAGGTGTGAACAGGGTTTTACAGACATGAACAATACTGGGGGAGATTATAGTTGCCCCTCCCCCCCGACAAGGAGCAGCACTGCTGAAATGATCCCCCACAATCAGTTTGAAAAGTTCTTTTCCAGTTCTTTGTCAACCAAACCAAGAGGCACAAATGCAGCTCTTCAATACTGCTTGCCTGTCTGCAGACAGAGATTTGTTGCACACAGATATGATGTAACTAGAGGGTGAGGGAGGGGAAATATGACTCAGGGCACATGGGTGGGGCTAAGTGAATGTTGCTGAACTGAATGGACACTCCTACTTTCACATTATGAAAATTCTTGATCTGGAGAGCTCTTAGAAATAAGTGATAAGTGTGTTTATAACACAAATTTGATGCAGTTGGGTATAGATTTTATTGTACTAATTAATGTTATATATCAGTGAGAAAAATGTCATGTTTGTAGTTCATGACAGTTCTCCTTTAAATCATAACTAAACCTTTAAAATAATTGAATTTATAATTGATGAGGCTGCTAGACAAATATGTTTTGCAATGAGCTGGTCTGATCTTCTGGTTAAGAAATATTTGAGAAAGGTTTCTTATTATCATGTCAAAGAGCCCTTTCTTTGTGCAGTTTAGGAACAAATTAGCTGTCATTCAGATTTTATAGATTGGGTAAAGTTTCTATACTCTTTCAATAGAAAAAGAAAACTCCACCGGCACAACAGGGATGCTGCTAGCAGGGCAAGCCCTTGCTCGTTTATTGCGGATGCAACGTTTCGGGGCGTAACCCCCTTGACAAAGGGGGTAACGCCCCGAAACGTTGCATCCGCAATAAACGAGCAAGGGCTTGCCCTGCTAGCAGCATCCCTGTTGTGCCGGTGGAGTTTTCTTTTTCTATTGCTTGTGAGGGCTGCCAAACCCTGTTTCCGCTGAGCACCGGGGTATCCCACTATTTGGATGGCCAGGGTGTGCAAGGGTATTCTCCTCTTTTCTCTATACTCTTTCAACCACGAGTCACAGTTTTGCCTTGCAGAACATAATATATATGTTCGGCAAGGAAAAAGTTGCTATTCATGGTTGACTGTCCAAGCCCTTTTCATTTTATAGAAAGATAAGGGTTCCACTTTTCATACATCCTATATTGCCTGGGCATCAAGCCACTGGCAGCCAAAATATGTCTAGTATGGTTTTGTTTTTCAATGATACCTCCCAGTGCCTAGATTGAACCGAATAGTAATCAATAAGATAGGACAATACACAGGGCTTCACATAAACTGTCCAGTCCAGTATTTGGTCCAGCAATGAGAGCACACTTTTCTAAACAGCCGTCCCTTAATTATAGTTAAGAACTTTACTTATATCTTCATCTATACAAGAGATAAGACACAAACATGGGGGAAATTACCTTTGCCAACTTCTGTAGAATTAATGTCAAGATGGTACTATTCTCTAAAATATTGTATTTTATTATGCCACAGTATTTATAACACATAACCTGCTCTAAAATCTTCACTTCTGATGTTCTAACCATGATCTTTATCAACCATACCTAGCGATGGGCGGATCTCCCCAGTTTTGCTTCAGTGAAAAATTAGCGAATTTCCAGAGAAAGGAAAAGGCTTCAGGGAAAAGGACATTTAAAGACAGACTTGTTTGATCCTTGAGAATAAAAAGTACTTGTCCTCACACCGTGCTTGTTATTAATATTCATGTTATAATATTTGAAAGTTTGAAATATGTAAACATTATTATCCTTGTATCTTCAATAAATGGTAGCCTCCAATATTATTCTCGTCTACCACCATTTTTATTTTTATTTTTTTTGGACAGACATAATATCAAAGGCTATTTTGATACTAAACTATACAGTTAGTATAGCTATGGGCATATATGGTTTGTGTGAAAGAGTGGAGATGTGTGTGCGTATGCTGGGTTTTTAACCATATCATGTTTCCCAAAAATTTTGGAAGCTGTTTCAAGATATAAAAACACCATAAAATGTAAAAAGTATATAAGTACACCATTATTATAAAATTAGAAAAATTTGATGAGAAATAATATTGGGTGTCCACAAAGATAAAATATATAATGGCAACATTAAAAGGTATTTATGAAGCCTCAGATTTTGCAGGATGAGTTTTAAAGGAACAGTAATACCAAAAAAGTGTTTGAAAGGGATGAATATATAATATAGAGTCCCCTTACACTGGTAAAACTGGTGTATTTGCTTCAGAAACACAACTATAATTTATATGAACAAGCTGTTGTGTAGCCATGGGGGCAGCCATTCAAGCACAGGACACACAGTAGATAACAGATATGTTCGGAAGACTAACATTTTATACTATAGAACTTAGCTGTCATCTCCTGTGTATCCTGTTTTCAACACTGAATGGCTGCCCCCATAGTTACACAGCAGCTTTTTTATATAAACTATAGTTGCACTAGCAGGACAACAGTACTTGATATTTTCATTATTTTAAAAAACTTTTATTTTTTGGTGTTAGTGTTCCTTTAAAGAGGAAAAAAATCTGAGTATTTAAAGAAAATAAACTTTGAATTTTCTTAGAATTAATTATGCTCCAAAGCTGCTAAAAATCAATTTCTGAAAATACTCCAGCAAAACTGTCAAAATCATATAGAAATCAATGACAGATGGTTCCTTTAACTATTGAACATGTTTGTGCCTTCATGAGTCTCAGGCCCGGACTGGAAATCTAAGGGTTCTGTCAAATGCTGATTAGGCCTCTGTGTACTTGAAATGGCAGGACCTATTTTGACTCTGAATCCTGGCCTGATGATTCTCAATAGTTTTGGGCTGTTTGAATCTGGTTGTTGTTCAATAATCTTTTAAATGAGAGTTTTCCTGGTGACAATTTGAAAAAGTTGCTTGATTCGAATTGATGTACAACTTTTTCAGAAAATTTTATTGGAAACTTAATGCAATTCAGGTCTGGAGGTCTGGTTGAATGTTTTTTAATTATGGTTAAAAAGTAAATACCCATCAAAATTTTGATGTACCACACCAGTGTGCACATGATTCTCAAGAGAGAATAGAGGAAACATTATGTAGAGGCCTTTTGAGACACATTTTAAAACACAGCTTCTTATTTTGCCATAAAAATATTTAAAAAACATAAAACACTAGCAGTACTGTTCAATTGTATAAAGTTGATGCACTTGCAATAATCTAGTCTGGTTCTATTTGTCATGTTTTTAAAAAGTAGAAGAGCTCACATATTCCTTGTAAGAAGGAATATCACTGTGGGACAGATTTACTATTGGTCGAATTCGAAGGTTGACCATCAAATTTTGGGCACATTTTAACCCTTCAAATTCAGATATTGAATTCGAAGGGTTTTAACAAATTCGATCAATCGAAGGATCGAATAGGAAAAATTCGATCGAACAATTTTAACCATTCGATCGAAAACATTTTTTATTCAATCTGAAAATGTTGGAATAACCCAATGGCAGCTTCCCACAGGGTTATACAGCAGTTCAGTAGGTTTAATCTGGCAAACTAGGGATTCAAATTTTTTTTAAAGGGCAAGTACTTCGACCATCGAATGGTCGAATGATCGAATTGATTGTTATTTGATATATTCGAATCATTCAATTCGATCAAATTTTTTAAATTCAATGGTGGAAGTGGCCACAAAAATTATTCGAAAATTCAAATCTTTTTGAAAATTCGATCGAATTAGCTAATCATTCACAAGAGTTTAGTAAATCTGCCCCTGCATCTTTCTTACCTTGATAAGACTTCAGTTTGCTTCTATTCAGTATATATATTAATCAAATGCATTATTCTGCACAGAACTAGCCCGGTAAATGATGAAATTTAACAGCTGTTACTGGGAAAAGTTAAACAGTTACTGCAGTGAACAAATAGATGCTAGTAGAAGAAGCAGGAAATAGAACAGGCAAGGACTGGAAGAACAAATTCCCGACAGGAAGCATATGTCAGAACAGAATCCACACACTGTTATATCATGAGGGTGGGACACTATTAAGGTTTAAGTGGCAGGAAAAACTGGCAAGGGAAAATTCTAGGACACAAACAAGTAAAGGCAAGACAGAGAATAACAAGCTATTCAGCAGAAAGGCAGTCTAAACTTTTATGTGGTTGTAATGCTAACAAACCTGATGGTCTTATGCTTTTAATGAATGCCAAATTAATATTTTTTTGTGTAGAGAAGATGCAGTTCTACAAAAGATTTGCAAAAAGGAATAATTCCTTGACATATTCTATGAATAAGATGCCCTTTTCCTATGTGCTGACACTGACACATTTTGAGTTTTCTCTGTGATTTAAGAATATCATGGCACATAACATCCACCAAGCTTTTGTGGGTGTACCTTCAACATTCAATCAGTTTTATTGTTTGTGATTTTTGAAACAAATGTTTACAAATTTTCTAAAAATTAAGATAATTTTGTTATTGCAGTGTCATTAATAAAGAAGAGATTTACTGTATTCCACTCTAGTGCAAGCTCTTCCATCCCAAGGCACATCCTTTTAGTCTGTATATAATGCTTTTCTCCTACAACTACTTTAGTAAAATCTAAACATTCCCAAACATTAACTTTGTCCCGCTCCAGTATCCCAGCCATAGCTAACTAAGCTCTAACTTATTTTACTAATAACAAGATTGCAATGAATGCCAAGATCTGTTTTGTTACCCACTACCCATATAATAATGCAACTTAGGCTCTTCTAATATATGTAAACATATATATATATATATTTATATATAAATACACATTTTAATTTACAATGGAATGAACCTAAGCAATGGTAAAATATATCAGTCCCCTCCCTTTTATTTTCTCAAATTTTCATCATCGGTATAGTGCAATGGGAAGTGGCACACAGGAAATTTTAACTTCTGAACCAATGTGGGTGTGGTTGGGCAGCATGCCGCCCTCTAAAATCCTGCTGCCCTATGCCCAGGCCTAGGTGGACTCTCCACAAATCCAAGCCTGACTGCAGTTACACATTTCAATATTAACAAACCAATTTAAAAACCCATCTAATTCAGCACAATTATATTGAAAAAACACAATTTCCACTGCAAATCTTTGCACCTGGTGATGATGTCATAAAAAAGAATAGTACTTTGCATATACCATTAGTTATAATACTGATCAGTATGTTTCCTTTTTGCACCACTGCTGTTATACTTTTTTTAGGCCATATAGAGTAAATTTGTAAAATGGAGAGCACACTTATGTACAGTATTTACCATACACTCAAAACAACTCAGGTGCAAAAAAAGCCCCAAATAGACCACATATAGGTCCAAATTATACACTAAATAGCAAATACAGGGCTTGCACACCAATAGTACAAATGACACAAGTGGTATTTATCATAAAATTAAATAAGTTACATACAGATTAATCACATATATACGAATTTAGGCAAATCAAGGCATAGGTCAAATATACATACCACTCAATGTACTGTCACAATACCTATATCAGAGATTCGAAAGCGGATACCCTTGCCCAAAAGTGAAAATCACCCCGGGGAATTCAAATTTATGTTTTTGAGTAAAGCGCAATAAATACCCTGCTTGTTAACACTGCATTTTTTAGGCCAAATAATATTTGTGTTATAGGGGAATAGTCTTACTAATTGACATGGCTTTAATTGCAGCTATCTTACTGCAGTGTCTTAAGAGCCCAAATCAGTTTTGCACAGGATGGGGCATTTTAGTAGGTGTTGCTGTTACTTACATTTTTTTTATTTTGTATTTTTTACAATTACAAAAATTCAGAAAAAGTTCAGATAATTAATTTCTTGCTCCACTTATAAACTTTCATGGACATTTTATCAACCAAGCTTTATAATGTCTCACCTGTACTCTATAGAAAGATGCAGAAAGGCCCATTAATCAAAGGTTGAATTTTTGTGATTTTAGACAGGTTAAACTCTATGGGGGGAATTAAAATCCCAAGCGTTACTTAAAATGCCATTTTTGCAAATGTTTAGTGCTGCTCGCAATGAAAATACCTTCACTGGTGATTATTACATTGTGCATTATTGCTAAGCAAAGGTTAGCATTAAAGCCTGCTCTGGAGTTTCGTTAATATTTTTGTCGCAAAAAACCCTTTGGGATTGCGAACTTTTATTACATACAGTGTGAATGTTCACAACAGCCATTTGAACACAAACTTTGGAGAGGTTGAACTTGATGTACTTTTTAGTCTTTTTTCAAACCTATTTAACTAACTATGGAACTATGTAACTAACTATGTAACTAAGGAAGACATGGTCTCTAAACGTTCGCAAATGTGTTTGCAAATGTTTTTTGCACATATTACTTTTCCCCATTTTCCTCTAAAACAAAGAATGCCATGAAAGTTATTTAAAGATCCAAATATAAAAAATAAGAATGGAGAAAAAGTACTGAACAATACAGAAAAAAATAAAATATCGCTAAAAAGTTTAAAAATTCAAAATTTTCAAACAATTACTTAAAGGGATCCAGTCATGGGAAAAAATTTTTTTCAAAATGTATCAGTTAATAGTGCTGTTCCAGAAGAATTCTGCATTGAAATCCATTTCTCAAAAGAGCAAACAGATTTTTTTATATTTAATTTTGAAATCTGACATGGGGCTAGACATATTGTAAATTTCCCAGCTGCCCCAAGTCATGTGACTTGTGGTCTGATAAACTTCAATCAGTCTTTACTGCTGTACTGCAAGTTTGAGTGAAATCACACCCTCCCTTTCCCCCACCCAGCAGCCTAACAAAAGAACAATGGGAAGGTAAACAGATAACAGCTCCCTAACACAAGATAACAGCTGCCTGGTACATCTAAGAACAGCACTCAATAGTAAAACCCATGTCCCACTGCGTACTATTCAGTTACATTGAGAAGGAAAAACAACAGCCTGCCAGAAAGCAGTTCCCTCCTGAAGTGCTGACACAAGTCACATGACTGGGGCAGCTGGGAAATTGACAAAATGGCTAGCCCCATGTCAGATTTCAAAACTGAATATAAAAAAATCTGTTTGCTCTTTTGAGAAATGGATTTCAGTGCAGAAGTCTATTGGAGCAGCACTATTAGCTGATGCATTTTAAAAAAACATGTTTTCCCATGACAGTTTCCCTTTTAAAAAAAATTTGAATTGATTAAAAATGGTCCAATAAGATAAGTGAAGTTCCCATTGACTTCTAAAGGACTTCCACAGCTTTAACCTGGTAAATTGTTGTATAATAGTTTTCCTGCTTTTTACACTTAAGTAATCTTGAATTTTTACAGTTTAAAAGAAATACAGAAACCCCACACATTTTTAGAGATCTCCCTAAAAATAAGAAATGTTAATGTTAGTAAATTGGCCCATTAGCATATACAGTAACAATACTTAGGCATTTACCATACATTCTACTTTACAAAGAATAGAGCAGGAACTCAGTATTTAGTAAGAGTAGTAAAACTACAAACACTTCAAAACATCATATGATAAGATATGATCACTGTCCAAATAGTACCTCAGTCTGTACATAACTTAAGTCTGCACACTTCTAAAGAGCTAGTGTGATTCTATTCATTGCAGTTGGTCTCTTGAGTACTCTCAAAAGACCTTTCTGCAGCTGGTCCCATGAGTACTCTCAAAAGACCTATTTAGCTGGTAAAACACATGAACCTGAAATCTGGAAAGAACACATTTAAAGAGTACATAACACATTTTCGTTGCCCTAAGCATCGAGTGCTGAATTATTTTTTTTTAATTTTTCTGGTCAATACATTTACAGGAAACCTGGTGTAACCTTCCATCACTGACCAAATATGTTCACAAGTTTTTAGCAGGTGCACATAGTTAATGTGTGTTCTGCAACACATCTCAAAAGTCAACAAAAGCAAGGTACTGCAGCATTCCAGGCTCAATAAAACAGCTTTTATTGCCACAATGACACCATCATAGCACATTGGTTCTTTTTGTTTGCCAGCTTGATTAAGGTCAATGGTAAGAACTTGAGTATGCAGAGCAACTTTGGGTTCCAGTCCTTAAATTGGATTCGTCACTCAGACACAAAAATCTTTATAATAAAAGTCCTTTTCAAATTAAAAATGAAATCCAATTTAAATTTTTTTTTAACTGTTCATAGCTGTTTTAAGCTCATTTAAAAATCTCAGCTGTCAATCACATATTGTCTGTCACTCCTCTATGCCTTAGGCATAGAGGCGGGGCAGATAATTACTTTCACTTTCCATTCAGCACTTCCTAGATGCCACTGCTCCCCACACATTCCCCCACTTCCCTTAACCATTTAATTGTGTAGCCAGGACATGGAGATAGACATCGGGTCCCCCATTCTGGTGCACAAACAAGATTCTGAGATGATGCAAGGCTTGCCTTAAAGGGGTTGTTCACCTTTAAGTTAACTTTTAGTATAATGTAGAGAGTGATATTCTGAGACAATTTGCAATTGGGTTTCATTTTTTATTGTTTGTGGTTTTATAGTTATTTAGCTTTTTATTCAGCAGCTCTCTAGTTTGCAGTGTCAGCAATTTGGTTTCTAGGGTACACATTACCCTAGCAACCCTGCATTGATTTGAATAAGAGACTGGAATATGAATAGGAGAGGGACTGAATAGAATGATAAGTAATAAAAAGTGGCAGTTACAATACATTTCTAGCCTTAAAGAGCATTTGTTTTTAGATTGTGTCAGTGACCCCCATTTGAAAGCTGCAAAGAAACAGAAGAAAATTGCAAATCATTAAAAAACTATGAAAAATAAATAATGAAGACCAAATGAAAAGTTTCTTAGAATTGGCCCTTCTATAATATACTAAAAGTTAACTTGAAGGTGAACCACCCCTTTAAAGGGGTGGTTCACCTTTAAGGTAACTTTTATTATGTTATACAACGGCCAATTCTAAGCAACTTTTCAATTGGTTTTCATTATTTATTATTTATAGTTTTATAGTTATTTGTCTTTTTCTTGTGGTTCTTTGCAGCTATCAAATGGGCGTCGCCATCCCCTTCTAAAAAAACATATGCTCTGTAAGGCTACAAATGTATTGTTATTGTTACTTTTTATTGCTGATCCTTCTATTCAGACTCTCTCCTATTCATATTCCAGTCTCTTATTCAAATTAATGCATGGTTGCTAGGGTAATTTGGGCCCTAGTTACCAGATTGCTTGAAATTCAAATTGAAGAGCTGCTGAATAAAAAGGTAAATAACTCAAAAACCAAGAATAATAAAAAATGAAAACCAATTGCAAATTATCTCAGAATATCACTCTCTACATTATACTAAAAGTTATCTCAAAGGTGAACAACTCCTTTAATTAGTAATAATAGTAATGCCTAGGGAGAATGTTTTAGTCTTTCTATAAAGAACAGAGAACGTATACACCTCAAATACATGCAAGCATGCAAAATACTTCGGCATAAGTTTGAGATAAATTTGGTCATGGTTACAAAATGATCTGCACATTCAATTTCATTCAGAAATTAATTTCTATTAAGTACTAATTAAATCAGCAAATATCACAATTTCATATAACATTTTTGAATTGTACATACTCTTCAAAGCAAACTTGACTGTACCTAACATAAAAACTTAACTTATTTTAAGAATATACAAATTATGTGCTTTACAAAATATTTAAGAAGACAGATTTAACATTTAGGGCAATGAAACACATTGTTATTTGTAGCTCATCATTTTGTTGTGGCTAAAAAACCCCAGAAAATGCCCTGCCATAGGCAAGACTGAGTATTGTCTCAGATAGTGTAATCGCTCAAATATATATATGCATAGAAAGCCCATTTGTGATATTATGGGAAGACGTTGCTCTGTAGAAGCTATCTTCACAGAGGTTAATGCAAAACAATTGAACAGCTAAATTTGGCAAACCATGTGAACCATATATTTCTGTTAATTAAAATTATATTGATAGTTTTCATAGGGATTTTATTTTTAAGTAAAAGAATGTAACCCCCATGCCTGAAAGATGCTCACTAAAAAAAGCTTTTTTTTTTTTTACAGAGCACAAGAATAATGTCACCATTTTAAGGGTAAAAAGAGTTTTGCTGGAGATTTTGGATCAGATAACCCATTAAGAACAACCATGGTTATTCTTGGTCTTAAAGGGAAACTGTCATAGGAAAACATGTTTTTTTTTTTTTTTTAAACGCATCCATTTCTCAAAAGAGCAAACAGATTTTTTTATATTCAGTTTTGAAATGTGACATGGGGCTAGCCATTTTGTCAATGTCCCGGCTACCCCATGTCATGTGCCAGCACTTTAGGAGGGAACTGCTTTCTGGCAGGCTATTGTTTTTCCTTCTTAATGTAACTGAATAGTACGTAGTGGGACATGGGTTTTACTATTGAGTGCTGTTCTTAGATCTACCAGGCAGCTGTTATATTGTGTTAGGGAGCTGTTATCTGGTTACCTTCACATTGTTCTTTTGTTAGGTAGCTGGGTGGGGGAAAGGGAGGGGGTGATATCACTCCAACTTGCAGTACAGCAATAAAGAGTGACTGAAGTTTATCAGAGCACAAGGCACATGACTTGGGACAGCTGTGAAATTGACAAAATGTCTAGCCCCATGTCAGATTTCAAAATGAAATATTCTCTTTTGAGAAATGTATTTCAGTGCAGAATTCTTCTGGAACAGCACTATTAACTGATGCATTTTGAAAAAAAAAATTTTTTTCCCATGACAGTATCACTTTAAATATATAAAAATCATAAATATGCAGATATATAAAACTCTCTGAGCAGAATAGTCTATAGTTTGTCTGCCACATACAATCCTGTTATGCACCTCTCCATGGAAGGTTTAATAACACCACCCTGGTGCGGGCCGTGCAGCCTTCCCCACCCCTAGCCCAATGAATACTAAGATCACCACACAACCGTGAAATACGTTCTCAAAGCTTGCAAAGTGAAGCCTTCTGAAATCAGAAGGTATTTACCTGTCTCATGCCATACACATAGCACTGCCTAGATAGCAAAAATGAGAGTTTTATTCTCCCATAATGCATCATGGGCAGAGACATGTAAATCACTCCTTTATGTCCCTGTGGACAACTATGCATCCAGAACCACTGGTTTATAGCACAGATACAGCCTAATAATTCATAGCCACATATCCAAACTTGCAAACAGCCTGTTTCGATCTTGTTAGATCTCATCAGTGCAAGATACTGGAACATGGCTTCTGAGAGGTAGGACTTGGAGAGCAGTAAAAAGAGAAACCGAACCTGGTTAGGGTGAGAAGGACTGAAAGGAGCCAAAAAGCCCTTCACAAGCAATAGCATGCAAAGTGAAGCCTTCTGAAATCAGAAGGTATTTACCTGTCTTTTTTTTTTAGAGATCGAAACAGGCTGTCTGCAAGTTTGGATATATGGCTCTGAATTATTAGGCTGTATCTGTGCTATAAACCAGCGGTTCTGGATGCATAGTTGGCCACAGGGACATAAAGGAGTGATTTACATGTCTCCGCCCATGATGCATTATGGGAGAATAAAACTCTAATTTTTGCTATCTAGGCAGTGCTATGTGTATGGCATGAGACAGGTAAATACCTTCTGATTTCAGAAGGCTTCACTTTGCATGCTATTGCTTGTGAAGGGCTTTTTGGCTCCTTTCAGTCCTTCTCACCCTAACCAGGTTCGGTTCTCAAAGCTGTAAACCCTGTAAGTATAATCTTAATGTGGGCCATCTTAAGACCTTCTCAGTACTTCCCCATTTACATCTTTCTATTCAATTGGCCCAATAACAGAAGTGACTCCATTCCTCAGATAATCACTACTATTTATTTCTACTGAATGTGAGTAGATCTAATTCAAATAAGCGAGTCATATAAGACGTTATCACACTATTGGCACATCCTTCTTTCTACAGGCACGCACGGAACATTAATAGCGCAGCACCACCTATTACTTACTATTCTATACTTAGGGATGAGTGGGTCCTGAAACACACTGCTGGAGCTGCTAAGTAAATAACATAGACATGAAGCATGAAGCTTATCTGTATACTGATATTTGATCACTAACTTCACTCTTTCATATATATAACCCTTTCACTCTTGCCTCTTTCTACAGGGGTGCCAACTTACCCCATGTCATTAGTATGATAATAATTCATTCTGGGCATCTTTCTGGTCTAATTTTACCATATAGAATAGGGTTTAAAAACTCAAGGATCATTGTCATTATCATCCTATAGACATATGATGAAAAACCATTAAAAACTCCTGGAAAAAGACAAGTTAAAGGAACAGTAACATCAAAAAATTTTTTATCAAAATTCGTTAGTATACAACGAAAAATAAACACCAAGACAAATTAAACTTTTAAATAGCAAAGTCTTTATTAAGAAATAACTTACTGAAACTCCATTTCCTGTCCTCTTCAGAAAAGGCGACATGGCGACCATCCATGCTGCAGCACTCGATTTCTCCTACCTGGCTGACTTCTGCATTGAAAGGAGAAGAGGATGGAGCATGAAAGGCAGGCCCGGACTGGCCATTTGTGGGTTAGGGCAAATGCCAGAGGGACTGCTATAAGGTCCCATAGAAAGTCAGTGTTTAGTGGGCTGGTGGGGGCTGTTTGGGCCTTTATGTGGGCTGATGGGCCTCTTGTGTACCTGAAATGCCAGGGCCTATTTTAATTCTCAGTCCAGTCCTGGTGACAGGGCTGCTTCTCTTCTGCAAAAAAATCTTCACAGCGCTCTTAGCCACTATAATCGTAATCTTTTGCTCATAAATCCCCAAAGGCTCCATTAGTAACAAAGTCTGTTGCAGAGACTGACTGGCCAGTGCGGTTGGTAGGCTGTGAGAGGGGACAAGCGCTGGTGGAAGCCGGACATAGGCCTGTTTGGCTGTGGCACACTACTTCAATGCTCTTTTAAGACATGGATATATGAAACATTAAAGGGGGTGTTCACCTTCCAAACACCTTTTTCAGTTAAATTTTTACAGGTTGTTCTCTAGAAATAAATACTATTTTCAATTACTATCCATTTTTTTTTTTTTACCGTTTTTTCAAAATCAAACTTTAAAGTTTAATGTTCCTGACGCTGGTGTTTCAATCTGGCAGATCAGTAATTCAGGTGTAGACTCTAAACTGTTACAATTTTGCAACATTTAGTTGATACATTTCTCAGCAGCAGCTCTGGAGTATTAGCAACTATTGTATCAATTCTAACAGCTGCCTGGTTACATGGTTAATTTCTATTAAAGGCAATGCATGGCCACCATAAGTAACACTTTTGTTGCTGTATGCCAATCATTAATAAAAAGGTATCTATAGAATACATGACTAATAGAATAGATTATATGGCTACTACAGAAGATGGGGCTAATTAGGTAGAAGGTCAATGGTACGCATCAGCAAGCTTTGGTTTTCAGTGCAGGGATGCAGTACAGTATGTCTGAAATGGATGATTAAATATTCAAGTAGCAAATGTATTTTATGTGCAAGTATATAAACCCTACACTACAAATAACATTCCCCATTCTACAAATGCATGCAGCAGTTTGGCAGAGTGTTGGGTACACAGCATCATAGTGGCTTAGCTCTAGCTCTAGCCATGTTTTCAAAGAGACTACTAATAAGAAATTCACACTGCAGGTTATCCATGGAATCAATAAAGCCATTAAGCATGCATTTAGGTCCAATTCACTCATCCATTGCTTTGGTAATGGTAATGTAATGTTGTTGGTTTAGATGTCCATATGATAATATGCATCTGTATTGGGTCTTGATTATACTGTATATATCAAAGGAGAAAAACAACACTAGCAAGGTTATTTATCAAGCTCCAAATACTCAAAATCCGAAAAATTTGGATTTGTCAGACCAAAAAAAATCTGAATTTTTCAGAAGTTATTAAAGTCTGATGGTCTGATAAAGCCGATAAATCCGATAATCCAGTATCTCAAAGCTCTCAGGGTCCAGTATAAGTCAATGGGGAAGGTCCCGGTGTCTGTGCTGCTGTCCGTACCAATATTTCGGGGATTTTGGGCCAAGAAGTCCGAAAAGTCCAAAAAATTTGAAAAAATGTTTTTGCGAAATAGTCCAAAAAAATTCTGACTTTTTGGGCAAATGTCTGAATTTTTCAGATTTTTGCCAAAACCAATTTTTTTCTGACTTTTTAAATGTAAATGAGGTCCATTTGGGAGTTCAGAGTTGCTCTGATTTTTATCTTAGAAATACTGAGATAACTTTGGAGCTTGATAAATAACCCCCTAGGTCTACCTGCTCATCTGATTTATATATATAATATGCAGTACATCTATTAGGGCTATGATCATTTCAGACAACTTTTGAACTTCACAGAGTCTCAAACACTATAAAAGAATGATTTAACTGATATTGCAACTTTTCTACATCTAGTTTGTCAAGTTCTTTCCATAGATATTTGAGAAAGTCCAAAAGATCATGACTAAAGTGCTCATACACTTAAGAAAGGAAACCTTTAAAATTACATACCACATGGCAATGTGTATTACAGTGGTTCCCTGCACTAGGAATTCTTCAAATTGTCTTCTATAAAAGGTGAGAACAACTCGCTTTTAATAGCTAATAACTGTTGCGTGGTTATTAAGTATCACTGGACCCTACTGAATCTGAACATATTACCGCATAACTAAATTACTGCACTTTTCCTTGTAGGTAAACTAGCATGTATCCATTTATTTTGAGGATTCCTGGAGGTCTGCTGACTTATTTAAAAAAATTTTTAAAGTGATATGACAATATCTTGTTAGGAACAACTCCTTTTGGACTTGCTTGCCTCTGTGGCTATTTGCAAAATAACTGTTCCATCTGACTTCAGGAGAAGACTTCAAAATACTTATCAGAGTCTGAGAAAAGTTGACTGTGGACTTGGAGAGAAAGTAACCATGAGAGCTTAGCTTGTCTCATGAATATGGTCATAGATAGAGAAAGTAACCATGAGAGCTTAGCTTGTCTCATGAATATGGTCATAGAGAGAGAAAGTAAACATGAGAGCTTAGCTTGTCTCATGACTATGGACATAGAAAGAAAGTAACCATGAGAGCGTCGCTTGTCTCATGAATATGGACATAGACAGAGAAAGTAATCATGAGAGCTTAGTTTGTCTCACGAATATGGATATAGACAGAGAAAGTAACCATGAGAGCTTAGCTTGTCTCATGAATATGGACATAGAGAGAGAAAGTAACCATGAGAGTTTAGCTTGTCTCATGAATATGGTCATAGACAGTAACCATGAGAGCTTAGCTTGTCTCGTGAATATGGTCATAGACAGAGAAAGTAACCGTGAGAGCTTAGCTTGTCTCATGAATATGGACATAGAGAGAGAAAGTAACCATGAGAGCTTAGCTTGTCTCATGAATAAGAACATAGAGAGAAAAAGTAACCATGAGAGCTTAGCTTGACTCATGAATATGGACATAGAGAGAAAGTAACCATGAGAGGTTAGCTTGTCTCATGAATATGGATATAGAGAAGGTAACCATGAGAGCTTCGCTTGTCTCATGAATATGGACATAGACAGTAACCATGAGAGCTTAGCTTGTCTCAGGAATATGGTCATACACAGAGAAAGTAACCATGAGAGCTTAGCTTGTCTCATGAATATGGACATAGAGAGAGAAAGTAACCATGAGAGCTTAGATTGTCTCATGAATATGGTCACAGACAGAGAAAGTAACCATGAGAGCTTAGCTTGTCTCATGAATATGGATATAGAGAAGGTAACCATGAGAGCTTCACTTGTCTCATGAATATGGACATAGACAGTAACCATGAGAGCTTAGCTTGTCTCATGAATATGGACATAGAGAGAGAGAAAGTAACCATGAGGGCTTAGCTTGTCTCATGACTGTGGACATAAAGAGAAAGTAACCATGAGAACTTAGCTTGTTTCATTTCACAGCAGAGCTGAAGAAATCATGGTACAACCTCACTAAATGGTTGTGAAACGAGGTTCTCTCAGAACCTTTGACCATAGCTTGTGAAGGCAACAACTTTCCACAAGAAGCTCTCTTCCCTCACTTGCTCCACCTCCTGTTATTGTTCAAGAGGGTTAGGTCGCCTCAGTCTGAACTTTGGTCACTTCAGTCTCATCACCTTGTCCAGCACTAGTATAGAGCACGGCCCACGCTTCTCCTGGTTGTCCAGTGTGAGGCTTTGTGCGGTGGTGTCTCCTAGAGCAGATGGGCTTCCTATTGTATGGCTGCACGTTGCTGCAGATATAAAGGCTTCGCGCACCCCCTGGTGCTCTCGCGTTCTGTGTGGTAGGAGATTGTCCTCTCTCGCTCTCTCCCTCTCCCTTCTGGTTGCTCATTATTCAGAAAGGGAGAGACAGACACACACACTCAGTGAGAGAGAGAGACGGATCTTTCAGGTCATCTGCAGCTGCAGAGCAGCAGCAGCCAGTGAAGGAGAAAGAGGAGGAGAAAAAAAAACAGAGAAGATGGCGATCCTCCATTGCTGAGACCTGGCAAGAGCACGAGTCAACAAACAACTTGAGACAGAAAAGACACCATCTCCACTGCGCGTTACCACAAGGCGACGGCACGCTAAGCCCTAGCGACTACACAACTACTGGAACTAGGGAAGGCGAGAGCGGAGGTGCGGACAGAAGGAGCAGGACGAGGAGGAAGAGGCTGGAGGAGCTGCAGCGTCCCGGGCACTAGTCTGTAAGTTCTCGCATTGGACTCTCCTACGCTAATGGCCATTGTTCACTGGCTGTTTTACTGTCTCCCGGTCTGATTTCTCTGCTGGCTGTCGGAAGTCATAAATCCAATGGTTGGCGTTAAACCGGGGTCAATTATTACTGTAGAGTGGAGGGGTGGGAAGACTCTCATGAGCGTTTTACTGTCTGGAGAAGAAAGGAGGAGGTGGTGGATATGGTAGTAGGAGGAGAAGGGCGGCTAATTAATGAATCCATTAATTGACCCCCTTCCTCAGACCAAACACCCCCAAGTGGTGGAGATTAAAAGGAACCGGAGGATTAAATACATAATTAAGGTGGAGAAAGCGTCAGGCAATGTTTGCATGCACTTGCTTGTGAGGAGTTAGAGCAGAAGCGGGGGAGAGACCAATACCCGCACAGGGGGAGGAATTACAACATTGCTGAGCTCAGTGACAACACGACCCAAACTATAGGGTGACCTCTTTCTATCACTTTTGCACCCAACCCCCCTTTCTCCCCAGTTTTAGAGGTCTCCTGTCACCCCTCCCTCCTGAGCTGAGATGACATGGAAGGTTGAATTCTGGGTCGGAATCTCTTGTCTAGGAGGGAGGGAAAGGAGGAGGGGGAGGTTGTCGCTTAGCTCCAGGCTGGTATTTCTGTAGGGTTTGCCTGGAGGAGGATGAGAACACATTCTACTCCCTGTGGTTTTAACTGAAATTAGAAACATAAATGTAGCCAATGACACTTTCTGCTCACTTTCATATGGCCTCAAAAACAACATGCCCACATGGTCAGAGTCCAAAGAAGTCCCTGCTTTGCCCTATAGTCTCATTGACTGTGTCATTATCTCCCTGTCCTCCATTTTCAGGCAGTCTAGGTTGGTTTGTGTCCAGACTCCTAAAAAACAAAGGTTCTTTAGCATACACCCTAGCCAAGCTTCCTCTGTAACATTCCTCTCTTCTTTGTAGCTTACTGTACTTAGCTACACAGCAGCATGAGGTTAGACAACAGTTTCATATCTTTTTAGAAGAGCCTTCAAGCTGGGGGTTTCCTTCAGCTTTTTTTTTTCTTCTCTGTGTGGTTTCAGTAGACTGATTTTATGTTTTAAGAGGAAGTGGCTACAGTAGTTGTTGCAGAATGCTGTGATCTGAGCCAGGTAAGCCATGTCATGCTGTAGCTCCACAAGAAAATGGAGGAGAGCAGGATCTGAAGTAGACAAAATGAGGTGGTGACAAACAGCAGTATCATGGATCTTTAGCATCCTAGTGGTTTCCCTGGAATATTACTTCTCCATGGGCTTTCTTTTACATGTTCTCTAACACGTAGTCAGAAGATTGTTCAGGAACATTTTGGAAGTCTGTAGCTTATATTTCAGCATGCATTCAGATTCTTCTGTGTGATCGTCCTCAAACTTCATTAGCTGCACTAAACGTGACGTTTGGAAGCCGTAACAAGTTATTGATTTTAAGGTTAAGAGTATTGTTGAATTTGTGCAGAGCTACAGATATGATGGTTGACCAGGTTAAATACATAAATATGTGCATATTTTTATCTCTATGTTCCTCAGTTGATCTCACAACACCATGCTTTGCAGTAAAATGCTATTGATAAAAATGCAGAGTGCCTTTTACAAAAAAGTTGATTCAAGGTATCTTGATATGACCATGTATGGAATAAAAATGCAGATTGGGACCATACATGTGTATCTTCTAATAAATATTTTTTTCTCAGGCTCTACTCCCTTCTCATGGTTCCCAAATTCCTTGAAATCACAAAAATTACTATTTAGCTGTCAGCTAAGTCATAAGTAAGATTTTTGATAAGCTGTGGTCCTTCGCATTTCTGGATACAACAATATCGTTCAATAATGGATTTCAATGAAACATGATCTTCTCCCCACCTTTCCCACCCCAAGTTTCTATGAGATAATACCAAGCCAGTATCAATATTACATTTTAGCTATTGTTAACAAGTCCATCAAGTATATTTTTATATTTTAGTTATTGTTTGTTGGCCATTCATCTATAATCAATCAATCTCATTATAGGTTACAGACATCTTTAAAGAGAGAAGACCACCTGTAATTAATTGAGAACAACTGGTGTCTGAGAAAGTAGGCATACATTTACATTTGGAGAGTAAACCAGAAAACAATGTTCAGCTTCCATTTTCAGACTGTCTAGGTTGGTTTGTGTCCAGACTCTAAAACTCAAAGCTTCTCTAGCATACACCCTAGCCAAGCTTCCTCTGTAACCTTCCTCTCTTCTTTGTAGCTTACTGTAGGTCTCTCCACAGCAGCATGAGGTTAGACAACAAAAGTGTATTTCATGTCTTCTTAAGAAGAGCCTTCAAGCTGGGGGTTTCCTTCAGCTTTTCTTTTCTGTGTGGTTTCAGTAGACCGATTTTATGTTTTAAGAGGAAGTGGCTACAGTAGTTGTTGCAGAATGCTGTTATCTGAATCAGTTAAGCCATGGCATGTTGTAGCTACACAAGAAAATGGAGGAGAGCAGAATCTGAAGTAGATAAAATGAGATGGTGACAAACAGCAGTATCATGGATCTTTAGCATCCTAATGGCTTGAATGGAATATTACTTCTCCATGGACCAAGGCCTCTTCTTTTAGACATCTCCAAATCTATATACTTAGTGATCTTCTCAATAGTTGACTTTGTGAAGCCAGGTTCAGGTTAAAGAGGATCTTCTTATGTGAAGATTACTGCTGTGCTTTATTCACAACGTATTTCCAACGTTTTGGCCCACATCGTGGAAATGCGTTGTGAATAAAGCATATCAGTAATCTTCACATAAGAATGGAGTGCGGGTCCTTCTATTTCTCTCTATATATATATGTATATATATTTATATTATTCCAGTGATGTCAGTATTGAATATACTTTGATGGAATATGCATATTGACGAGTTGTAGGAATCCTTTGCTTCAGCAAAGGTTGGTAAAGTTGTTTGTCCAGATTCAAAACCATATGGTGAAGTTGAAGTTGTAGGGATCATTTGTTTCAACAAAAGTTGGTAAAGTTGGTCGTCCAGATGTTACAGGACTACAAGTAGGTTCAATGTCTCAGTTTGGCCCTTTTAGCTTGACAGAAAGACAAATAACTGATTTTTCTTACTTTAAAACAAGCCCTACTCATTGAACTTGTGTTAGGGGCTATACTAACCTTTAAGCTGGGCGTAAACAACAAAGTATTGCCTAATACTGTACCAGCTGAGTGGTGATAAGACTGATTGGTATTTAAAGAAGGATAATTAATTAAAAGGTTGCTATCTTGCAAATATAATTTTTGTAGAAGATTATTCATCAGATGGAACATGTACTCAAAAACTGCAGTCAAATGTTCGGTTAGAATTTCATTGTCTTGAAAGGTTTTATTGTTAGCTGTACTTTTGTATGAATGCATATTTGTAATATATAGTTCTGTTGCACACACATCACTGTACATTTAATTTTACAGATAATGTTGTATGAACAAACCGACACTACCTTCATTTACCAGCCTGTCCATACACAGAAACACTAGTGCACTTCCGCACTTTGAATTAAAGCAAGGGTTTCCCTGCAAATCAAGCTTCGTGTGCCGCAGGGGCGTAACTACCGGGGTAGCAGGGGGTGCAACTGGGCCAGGGACCTGCACCCCTGCAGGGCCCCCCCCCCCGGCAGTCTCGCGCCGCTGCAGCCGGCTGGAATCGGCTGCAGCGGCGCGTCAATCACACGGACTAGGGGGGGGGGTGGCCCGGCCGCAAGGCCCACACCAGGGCCCGCCCCCACCTAGTTCCGTTACTAGTGTGCCGGTATTTCTTGCTGTATACATACACAGAAACAACCAACCTGCATCCATGCTATATCTGCCTAGATCATTTGTACAACAAAATTATAGTTGTGCAAAACCTGTATTTGATGAAAATGGAAACAATGTATTTGGGAATGAGAATAAATGAAGAATGTATTTTCCCCTTGACATTTCCACCTAAGCACACAAAGCATTGTTGAACTTTGGTGGTTATGGGTAATGGACATGCTGTGTCATGCAACAGTTTACTATACCAGATCAGCAGATGAGGGGCAAATTTGCTGTACCTGGTGCTGACTAAGGCCATTGTGGGGAAAAATAGCTTTTTGTGCTATGGCTTCAGTGCTTACTAAAATTCAGCTGCGGGGTAAGTTTAGACTGTAGGCATGGATTTATTGTTTCACTCCAGAGTGGAAGATAAATGTGTACATAGTGGTGGGTTGTGTTTTAATGCTTTTAGCAGAGTAGGAGAAAGTAGATATTCTGGATTTTCATTCAATAATGAAATTTTGGTTTTGTTATAAGTAAATGTATACGGGGAGAATCATTTTATTTTGTAATGTGAACAAATTATACTGTATTTTATAAATTCTTTTTTCAAATTTTTGCAAAGTAATTAGGATAGATGCACTCTTAGATTAAAATGACTAGTTCATTGTTTACTTTTTTAATATTTTTTTACCACTTAGGTTTTAATAAAACAATATAAAAATGTTGTGTCTAAAATTAAAGTGTAAGGTTTAATAAATAGTTTTAGATGGCAACTTAAAAGAAAAAAAAAAAAAAAATATATATATATATATATATATATATATATATATATATTAAGTAATAATCTCTTTTCTACTTGCTTGAGGAGGCACATTGCTAAATTAGTAGGCCTCACAACCATTTTTAGAGGAGAGCCTCTTGAAAAGCTTTTGAACAAGAGACTGCAGGCATGATTTGCTGAAATTTTTTTGTATTCTGTATTTGTTCTTTGTGATATATCTTCCTTGTATTATTGCACTTTACTACTATATATATGAGTGTTGTGTCTGTACTTTGTCTTGAGCAAAAATCTTGTTTTCTGTTGCACATGTGCAAGCTAAAAGTTTAAATTTAAAGTTCTTGTTTTTTATTGATGTTTTATCTTTTGCAGGCTATGTATCTTTCTTGAGTCCAAAATGTCTACTTTTACTACTGTTTACTACTTGGAGGTTTAGTTTCTCAGTACGGGTTATTAAACCCAAAAGGTTGACGTTTAGAAAGGTTGAGCTGGTTTGGTTTAGAGATTATCACAGTGTGATAATCACAGTTTTACCTTTAAATTAATGTAATGTATGTTGATAAACAGAACTTCTCATGTCACCAGCAATGTATGTGCATTGTGTTTAACAGGTAAAGCAAGTATTCCTGTGATTTTTGTATAGATGTTTCATGTAGGTGAGGACTGTGTGATACTTCTTGCAGCAGAGTTCACAACCCCTGAAAGCTTTCCTGTTAAACTCTTCTGTCAGTCACTTTGCTCTCCTGAATGTAAGAAATTGTGCAAGTTTCCCTTCTCTTGATACATAGTTACATATAGTAACATAGTAAAGTTGGGTTGAAAAAAGTCCATCAAGTTCAACTCCTCCAAATGAAACAAGGCACCCAAACAGGAACACATTCACATTGACTCCTCAGTACACTCATAAACTATATCTGCCAATAACTACACTACTAGATTTTAGTATCACAATTGCCTATGATAATCCATTTCTCTGGTAACTTTGCAGAAACGTTGTCTGTTGTATCAGTGGCACAGTCCTTGATAAAAAAAAAAAATATAAAAAATCTGTGTACAACAGTAATCCACTTCTGAAGTACTGCTTACTAACTCTTAGGGCTAGTCCACATGGGAAGATTTGGGGAGATTTGTCGCCTGGTGGCTAATCGGTTCTTCTTTGGGGCGACTAATCTCCCCGAACCGCTTCCCCCTGCCTTCCAGCTGCTTTAATGAAGAATCGCCTGCGCCTATTCACACGCGGCACTGCATTTTCTGAAGTTGCCTTGTAATCTCCCCAAATCTAATCTTGTGGACTAGCCCTTAAGGGCTAGGCCAGACGGGGAGATTCGGGGGCATTTTGTCGCCTGGCGACTTCTCGCCGCGACTTGTAGCCCCCGAACCTCCCCGAATAGCCACTTACCTAAGCGCACCGGCGTTGCTTGAAAACGCCGGTGCGTATCCACACGGAGCGGCGCGCTTTTTGAAATTGCCTGGCGAGGCAATTTGGAGCAATTTCAAAAAGCGCGCCGCTCCGTGTGGATACGCGCCGGCGTTTTCAAGCAACGCCGGTGCGCTTAGGTAAGTGGCTATTCGGGGAGGTTCGGGGGCTACAAGTTGCGGCGAGAAGTCGCCAGGCGACAAAATGCCCCCGAATCTCCCCGTCTGGCCTTAGCCTAAGTGTGAAAAATCTGTATCAATTGGTCTCTGCATAGTTCCACAGTGGGGATGTTCCCTACCTCTGTTTTCAAATACAAAATATCTTGCTTTTTCATATAATGGAAATGTGATTTAATTTAATTGAGCTTTGGACCACTCAGTTGTGGGCATTTGCCACATATGGTTATGCCTCATTCAGAATACAGCTTTAAACTGTAAACTTTACACTTCATCTGCTTTTTTTGTAGCGCATACCACAAACAGAATTTGATGACCTTTCAAAATGTTTTAATGTTACATCTATTGCAAGAAAATCTTAAATTAAATCACGTTCCCATTATATGAAAAAGCACGATACTTTGTATTTGAAAACAGAAAACCGTTCTTGCAGCACAAAAGAAACCCAAGAAGCAACATGGGATTTCTTTTCATTGTTTGTGAGACCAACTCTGCCATTGATACTTTGGAGTTTGAAGCTAAAGCTTTCTGCTCCTCAGATTAAAAGCAACAGATCACATTAAGAGGCAAAGCCTTTCTGTTTTGGACTCAATCAGAATTTGATGTTTAGGTTTGTTTTTAAAGCAAATAAAATGTATTGACTCCAATTTTTTATTTTGGTGCACGTCATACGATGTCCACTCCAACCAACTTCAGTTCAAACGCACTGTAACAGACAGCACCATCAAGGATTTTAATTAAAAAGCCTTTATTTGCATACCAATGGACCCACTAGCCTTCCTCCCAAATCAAATAGTGATATTGCCCCTCTACAGCAGAAAAACATCTGCTAACTTTTCTATTTATACAGATAAAAAAATTGATAGCCATGAAGTGGAAGTCTGGCCTCCCGCCGACAACCCGCCAATTGCTGGATCTAATTAATCAAAACCTCCCCGTTATACAGAATCAGCTTTTACAAACGCGGATCCTCAATAAGTTTGAGAAGATCTGCTCAGTGTGGATGGATGAACATCTCCCAGTAATATAAGCATATGTGGATATGTTTGTGTTAAAAGTGGTGCCCCCCCTTTGCTCTAAAAGGGTTGCCCTGAACTCAGCCAACGCATAGAAGAGAAAGACAGCAAGTTATGGTTAAAGTAGTTTATTACAGGCACACAATGGTTATTAAAATATACAATGTAAGGATGAAGCTAGATATAACATATATTGATACTTTGTAAAATATGTAGTATAAGGTTAAACTTGTCCTCCTGAATGTAACCTGTAATTCAAATGTGCCTGCTATGAATGGGATTGTTTATTTTCTTTATGTATGTTTAAAGGGAAAAAACTCCTAAAAATATTTGTTTTAAAAAAAAAAAAAGCCTTTTATCTGCAACGTTCTGGCTTTCTGATCTGGACAGATCAGAACGTTGCAGATAAAAGCTTTTTACTTGAAATCCTTGATGGTGCTGTCTGCTACAGAGTGTCTCTTGTGGCACACAGATTTTTAAGGGAGCAGTCAGTAAGTGGCATACAGTCCGCCTCTCTCTTCCTGCATATTGAAGGTAGGCAGAGAGAAGCAAATCTCATCTCCTTGTATCTCCACTGATTGGTGCAGCATTTGCTTGAGTGCAAACACACAGAGCAGAGATCAAGCCAAAAACATGCATTTTCAACCCAATCTCAACTCCATCTAGGTGCTCACAGGTTGGTGCTGTATCAGTGGAGCTACATGGACCTGCTGGTGAGTGAAGTCCATGAAGCACTTAGGGGCAAAGACTTAAGCTGGCCATAGACGCAACGACTTGGTCGTACGAATCGAGGATTCGTACGACTTTCGGATCGTGTGTGGAGTGCTCCGACATTTGTCGTGCCATGCCGATCGGTCGTTTGGTCGATTGGCCAGGTTAGAAAATTTTTGTCGGCTGGCGATAATATCTTTGCGTCTATTGCAGATCGTACGATTTTCAGTGGGAGACCGTCACTAGGTTTTTAATCGTACAACTTTCATACGATCCTTGTCAGGGGCAGAACGTCAGCTGTCTGTGCTTTTTACTACTTATAGTTGATCTGAAGGTTAGTGACAGGTCGGGAGCAGGTCGGGAGATGCAAAGATCCGATCGTGGAATCATCTTACGATCGGATCTTTGCGTCTATGGCCAGCTTTAGAGAATAAGCATATAATGTTTAACAAATTCTATTAGCTTAAGTGAACTTAGTACTAAATCGTAATGCAGTTCTTTGGCCTACAGCTCACCTATAGGATGCTGGAATCTATCTAGATTCTAGATCAGAGAAAGCCGATAGAACAAGTAGTCTGCCTAATCCATACATTTTCCAGCAGCAGTACACTGAAAAAAAAGAAACTTGGTCTTTCACAGCAGTGTTTGAGAAAGACCAAGACTAAGCTCATGTGCATTAGGTCCTATCAGTGTGGCTGAGCACTTGCAGAAAAGCACCTTGAGATCAATGGCAGGATGCAAGCTGAACTAGTGAACCACTTGTGCTCTGTAGTGTTATATACATATTAAGATCAGCGCATGAGAGAAAGTGACATTACATCTTAAAGGGGACTGATTATATTGTTGCATAGAGATGCCACTTTAATTACTTAATTCAGCAAAAACATGGTGGTGAGCTTAAGAGTTATAGACAGCTTACTGTAACAGGTGTTAAGTTCATCACTGCCTTCTGTATTAATGGGATAAACCAGGTCAGAAAGGCTTTCTTGTCCTTTAAGAAAGGAAAAAGGCTGCTGTCCTACAGCTATTGTTGAAAGGCTTTTCAAATGAGCATTTGTGTTTTTTCATTTGCTAGTTCCTTTTTGAGTGAGGTTCTTTTCACCTACATGGGCTCTTCTGTACACATACAACAACAAAAAATTCCTTTTCTTAGTTTAGACAAATATTTTTTGTTGGATTCTATGCATGCTTATGGTATGCCTGAACCCATAACACCAAACTCAGAAAGAATTTAAGTCTAATTTTGTAGAAGGATTGGATAGAAAACTAACTTCTGCTATCGTTCTTTTGCATTAAAGGATTCAATTTCAGGCAGGACTTGTATTTCTGTCTCAGCTATGTGCAGGAGTAAATGCTAAACCTTACAAGATATATTTTGTATGGCTTTTTCTGGAATTGACTTTGTTAATTTCTACCATTCTGGTGCTATCTGGTTAGTATAACAACATTGAGATGGTTTTATTATTAAATTCCAATAAATCTTTAGTGAATGCTTGACAAGCCCTTCAGCTGTAGCATGCATAGAGCATTGAAATGAAGTCTTCAGATCTGCAGTGTAAGCTGTTGTCCTAGAACTGCTCTGACGCAGGAGATAATTCTGTTGGGCAAGTTACAGCATGGGGGTGGATCTACAATGCAGGGTGTGTAATGTCAACATGAAGCTTAGGAACTGGCAGCTAGGAGAAAAACAGACGTTTTATGCCAGAGCAGGAAACTATTCTGAACTTGATTACAGTTCACTTATTTCTCCTTAAAATCTGTGAATCTTCTCTGGTAGGGTTTTTTTTTAATAAAATGCTGGTTCAATATGTTATAAATGTCACCATTATTCCTGTTTGAATCATAGCAGATTGGTGTTGTTTCACATATACTGTATTGCAGCCACCTAATTACCAACCGCAGAAGTAAGTAAGGCCACACAGGAAGATTTCGGGGAGATTTGCCGCTGCCGACTAATCACCGCGACTAATCTCCCCGAAATGGCTTGCTAGTATCTTGCACTGTGCCTATTCACACGCGGCTATTCGAGTGACTTTAAAAAACATATCGCCGTGTGTGAATAGGCGCCGTCGACTTTAGCAATAGCCGGTGCAAGATATGAGCAAGCCATTCAAGGAAATTAGTCGCCTCAAAGACGTGGCGTTTTGTCGCCAGGCAACTAATCTCCTTGAATCTTCTCGTCTGGACGAGCCCTAAAATTCAGACAATTCCTTAAGATGTGTGCTCAGGTTCTTCAAGAAATAAGAGAGGCTTTGTTAAAGATGATATTTCAAAAGAATTAAAAAAAGGGATTTAGCAGTGCACCTAAACAGCTAAACAGCTGACCATACCTCAAAACAGACATATCACAAGGATGTTCTCATGCTTAAACTGTTTTAAAAGCATTTGGGTTGGGTTTGACAAAGGTCTGCAGTTATAAAAAGCTATCTCTGAAATATCTTGTTACCCCATATAACTGAATGCTTTGGTTAATGTTTGGTTATTTGTATATCTGAACAATCTTATACAATTACTCCAGGAGGCTTTGAATGACAAGAAACTCAACATATTTACATGGCCAAAGAAAACCTAGCCATGGTCCTTCATGATAGTCTAATTGAATGAAAATTAAACCTGTCAATGCTAAACTTTTTATTCTAAGCCTTGTATCCATTTTAGACTACTGATAGTTCCAGTTCTTGGAGTTATTTTAATGGTGTTGCAACTTTTTGGATATAAATTGCTCAACTACCTTTCCTAAATTCTATATTTTTAATGTGGACCTATGTGGGTGATACTGGTCAGAGTTAATTAGTTTAAAATCCATCTGATGTTTTCAGTTGCTGTTGTTTACCCTCATAACATTGGTTAACCTGTATAGATAAATATAGTTTGCAATAGAACCCCCCCCATTTTACATTTTTTTCAAGAAGATCACCATGATTGATAATGTAGAAATATTTCAAAATTGTGAAAAGCATATAAAGAAAATAGCTACTAGTAATAGTTACTATTACTAATATTGAATCTAGGCACATATCTTACTTTTAAAGCGAGCATTCGCTGACTTGATTATTGTCTCTTCAGGGGAAAAAGGTAAACACTGTTATGGGGAAAAACCTATCCAATTATATATTTGGGGTATCCCTCTACAGAGGAAATAAAACAAATTAAAAAAAAAATATGCCTGGTGTGAAATACCTTTTTCACTGACCATGCTATAGGAATGCCATACCTCTCTCCTTGTGTATTTGTAATGCATCTGTTAACATTATCAGAGCCCATTGTATAGATTAGGAGTTTGTGACCAGTCTGCAGTGAGGCTAAATATATCAAGAAAGCTCTTTTATGAAAGGGCTGTCTCCCATAGAATCTGTTTTATCGAAATAAACTAAATTTTTAAAAAATGATATCCTTTTTATCTGTAATTAAAAACAGTACCTTATACATGATCCTAACTACAATATAATTAATCCTTATTGAAAGCAGAACAAGCGTATTGGGTCAATTTAATGTTTGCATGATTTTCTAGTAGACTTAAGGTATGGCAAATTACAGAAATATCCTTTATCCGGAAAGCCCCAGGACCCGAGCATTCTGGATAAAAGGTCCCATACCTGTATTCCATAGGACAAGTTAAAGAATCAATGTATTCTGACCTTTTAATATCGATAATACATTTATTGGTTTCTTCTATGCATAAATAATGTAATTCATGGCCTACATATTTCTGAATGCCTTTAGTTTACTTTTTTAAATTCATTTTAAAGGTTAAAAATACCATTATCTGATAGCTTTAAGCTTAAAAATCATGAGAGGTGGACCTTCCAACCTCATTGAAGGACTCATTAGATAAGCTTTTGAATGATGTGCTCTGTAAAGCAGTTTCCTGTTATTCGGTTAATGTCTGTATTACTGCTATTGCCATATGCTTTCTGTAACAAACACAAACAGTAGATGCTCAAGAATGAATTGGATCATTATATCAGGTACAGTATGACTTTTTCAGTTCATATTTAATGTTACCATTTCTTTAAACACTTATTTTAAATTAGGGATTCACCAAATCAATAATGTTTGAGTTTAAGGGCCTAGTCCAAACAGGGGACCAGGACTGCTATAAAAGAGGGAGTCCCTTTCTTCCCACCTAGATCTGAAAACATAGGAGGAAGCAGATAAGGAACAGTTATGTTTATCAGTCTTTTGCATATATTAAAACAAATTTATATCATACAGAACATTTTTATCTTTTGTGTAAAAACTTGACAAAATGAAATCTAAACCTGTTGAAGCACTAGTGCATCAGTCTAGTGCTTCCTGACTAGACTGAAGTTAATTTTGAACATATTATAACAATACCAAAATCGTTGGAGAAAACATTTATGCTCTGAAGAGTTGAAGGGAAACGAGGAATGGATTTGATCACAATAACCATGAAAATGCTAACTAGAAGCCTAAATTAAATTTTTTTTTTTTTTGGCAACGTAATTTGTCCTCAAAAAGAATTATTGCTAATTAATTCTGCTTAACTTCATAACTTTGGTTTATATCAGTAGTTTAAAATAAATGTACGTCTGTAATGTAAATAGAAGTATAGCCTTGATAATCTGCAAAAGAGTGGGAGGTTGGTGCAGCTCATCCATTCCCAGAATTCCACAGCAGTGGGTTTGTGAAAATAAAATATGACCCTTTTTTTCGTAATCAGTATTTATGGCCTAGATTGAAACTGGTTACTGGTTTGTTGGGAAAAACGGTCTTTAAATTAGAAGATGCTAATGTAACAGCACACAAACTTAACAAAATAACAATTGAAAACTCAATGAAGAATGGTATGGTGGTTTGTCTGTAACATTTCATTCCTTCTTCTCTCTGCCTATATCTTTATTTCTGTCAAACTTCCTTGTCCCTCTTTAGTTTCCCTTCTTCACATTCTGCTCATAACCAGCTTCCCTCTTTGTACAGTAGAACTAGACCAAAGGCTATTGTAAATATTAAAGGAAGATCTAATCTAAAAAGGAGGGGTTACATATCTACTTACCTGAAGTGAGATTTGTTTTCATTTCTTTCAAACAGTTATGTGCTTATTGTAGTACTTTATTTTTAAAAATTGCCTGGTAATATAATATGTAAGCTGGCTTGATTCTGTGAAAATTCTGCAGTCATACCAAGTTAGCTGAAAAACACATGGGCAGGTTAAGTTCATACTGCATTGAAGACCTTCAAGTGAAGAATCCACACTGTGGGACAGATTTACTAAATTCGTGTGAATGATTCAAAATTCCATTGAATTTTAAAAAATTTTGAATTCGAATTTTTGAATAGTTTTTTTGGCTACTTCGACCATCGAATTTAAAAAATTTGATCGAATCGAATGATTTGAATAGATCGAATAAAAACCTATTTGATCATTCAACCATTCGATGGTCAAAGTACTTTTAATTTGATTGCCTACTTTGCCAGATTAAACCTACCGAATTGCTATATATCCCTATGGGAAGCTCCCAAAGGATTTTGCCAAGTTTTTTTAATCGAATAAAAAAATTTGATTTAATGGTTAACATCGTTCGATTAGAACGATTTTATCGATCGATCGTATTTTCTTTATTCTATCATTTGATTAATCAAATATTGTTAAAACCCCTCGAATTCGAATATTGAATTTGAAGGGTTTATATTCGATAAAAATTAAATGTTGAATTAAAGGGTTTTTTAACCTGCGAATTCGACCCTTAGTAAATCTGCCCCTAATTGTAATTCCTAATTATGCAATGGGAGCTGTCGTGTTGTACAATATAAACATTTATAGAACAGCGCCTTTATGATCACTATGGGTCTTTGGAGATTGTATTAGGTGGCACCCCTATCATTAATCATAAAACATCATCATAAAACATCATCATAAAACTTATGTACACCTTATATAAGAATTATTGTGTATCAAGCCATAGTATGTTTTAATACTGTGTTTTCAGCAGCACAGAGCATTTGCTGTGAAAATTAGATGAACTACTGGTGGGATCTTTAGAAGCACAGATCTTTCAATGCTAAAGGTTGTGGTGGCCTTAGGCTGGTGCAGAAGTCTAAAACATATGGTACAGCATTTCTAATGTAATTTTTGTTAATCTTTAGTTCTTCTTTAACTATTCTAATCATATTACTGAACTGTGCTTGATTAAGTACAGTGGTAACTTGCTTACATAGTGCTACAGGAATCCCTGTAACTATAACCTTCATTACAGTATTGACAGACCTGCCTCGGTGCAGTGGAAGCACTACCGCTTTAACTTTTTAATACAGTATTTTTATTTTTTAATTTATTTGTCAATATATAAATTTTTTTATGACAAGCATGACTATTATAAAATTAGGTTTGTCAGTCCATTTTTTATCAAGATTTCTTCATCGAACATAGGTAGGTACCTATGAACATAGTTACATATGAAGTGGTTTGATAAGTAAATCTTCATTTGCTCCACATATCTTAAATATTTTATCATTCTATAGTACAAGGTTAAACTGATTCCTGTCAAATCAGAAGTGACTCTGTGAAGCTTTTTGTGCCTTTTTACTGTGTGTCTTTGCCTTTTTACAGCTTAACTAAAAAAGGCATTTTTTAGTAGCTTTATGCACAAAATGTCTCAATGTCTTAAATATATTGATAATGGATTGAGTGCAGAGGACCTCTTGTATTTGTCTATATGTCATCTGAAAGGCCAGTTAACTCTAATCAAACATTTAGCAAATTCGCTTAGAATTTATAAACGTTGGTTCAGTACAATGGTAACTGTAAAAGTCAGTTACAATACAGTTATTAAAAACACTTCCCATAAGTATTGGTAATAACTCAGGTACCATTTCATATTTTGTCTTTACCAAATGACAGGAAACCAGCTTTTATTGGTTTTAACAGTAGCAGCTTGTTACAAGAAAGCCACATCCTTTTCTTGCAAGACCTGTTAGTTAAAACTGGACATATCTATTCCTTGTGAAAGTCCAGATCGTTTTTTTTCTTTTGCAGCTGTTGATCTCTTAACAGTTTTGCTTCTTGTATACAAAAGTATCATCATTTTGTCGATATATATATATATATATATATATATATATATATATATATATATTTATCCATAACTAATGAGTGCACTCTGGGAACCTTGCCAAAGGTTTTATTTTAAAAACTAAAGTAAATTAAAAACCAGGACAATGTTTCAGTCTGTAACGAAGACCTTTATCAAGACCATAAATGTTTTAAAATCAACCTTTTATAAAGACAGAGTATAGAGACACTCACCCAATCACGTGCATCGAATTAAGTCATGTGAGTCCAATCACCAGCATGTAACATATTGCTATAAAGTCAAGTCAAAGCACAGAACCCCCTATGGTAGAAAAACAATATGTGTAGAAATAAGTAATACACCAGAATAAAAGCATACAAAAGTTTATGTCCGACAAGGCTGGTGACAGTCTCCCACTGAAAATCGTCAGATCGGCAATACATGCAGAGATATGATCTGAAGCCGACAGAAATATTCTAACATGTCCGATCGACTGAATGACTGCCATGGCACGACAAATGTTGGGACACTCCACACACGGTCCAAAAATCATACGAATCGTGGATTTGTAAGATTGGATCTTTGCGTCTATAGTTACATAGTTAAATTGGGTTGAAAAAAGACAAAGTCCATCAAGTTCAACCCCTCCAAATGAAAAGCCAGCATCCATACACACACCTCTCCATTCTTTCCCATAAATTATATATGCCCATATCTTTACTAACTGTAAAATTTAGTGTTACAATAGCCTTTGATATTATGTCTGTCCAAGAAATCATCCAAGCCCCTCTTAAAAGCAATAACAGAATCAGCCACCAAAACATCACCCGGCAGTGCATTCCACAACCTCACTGTCCTTACTGTGAAGAACCACCTATGCTGCTTCAAATGAAAGTCCTTTTCTTCTAGTCTGAAGGGGTTGCCTCTGGTGTGGTGATCCTCCTTATGGGTAAAAAGGTCCCCTGATATTTGTCTATAATGTCCTCTAATGTATTTGTAAAGTGTAATCATGTCCCCTCACAGAGAAAACAACCCCAACCTGGAATATCTTCCCTCATAATTTAAGTCTTTCATCCCTCTAACCAGTCCAAAACTGCACTGCACACTCCAAATTAGGCCTTACTAGGGATCTATAAAGAGGCATAATTATGTTTTCATCCCTTGAGTTTATGCCCTTCTTTATGCAAGACAGAACTTTATTTGCTTTAGTAGCTACAGAATGACACTGCCCAGTAATAGACAACTTGTTATCTATAAAAAACCCAAGATCCTTCTCATTTAAGGAAACTCCCAAAACACTGCCATTTAGTGTATAACTTGCATTTATATTATTTTTGCCAAAGTGCATAACCTTGCATTTATCACAATTGAACATCATCTTCCAGTTTGCTGCCCAGTTTCCCAACTTAGACAAATCACTCTGCAAAGTGGCAGCATCCTGCATGGAACCTATAGTTCTGCACAATTTAGTATCATCTGCAAAAATAAAAACAGTACTTTCAATGCCCATATCCAGGTCATTAATAAACAAGTTGAAAAACAAGGGACCCAGTACAGAGCCCTGTGGTACTCCTCTAACAACACTGGTTAAATTAGAAAATGTTCCATTTACCACCACTCTTTGTAGTCTAACTTTTAGCCAGTTTTCTATCCAGGTATAAATACTATGTTCCAGGCCAACATTCCTTAATTTAACCAGTAACCTTCTGTGTGGCACTAAATAACATTGACTGCCATCCCAGAATTGAGGTCCCTGCTTACCTACTTACATATAAAAAGAAATTTAGTTAGTCTGGCAAGATCTAGTACGCATAAAACCATGCTGGCACAAACTCATAGCATTGTTATTTGCTATGAAGTCCAGTATCTTATCCTTTATTAACCCTTCAAAAACCTTCCTGCCACCGACTTCAAACTAACTGGTCTATAGTTTTGAGGATGAGAATGGGATCCCTTTTTGAATTGCGGCACCACATTAGTGATTTGCCAGTCTCTTGGCACAATGCAAGATTCTCAATGAATTCTTGGCAATCAAAGGGCCCACCCACTATTAACATATTTAAAAAATGATTTTGGATTTTTTTACTGCTTACTGCAATATCCTTTTCCATATAGAATTTAGTTTGCCTTTTTTTGCATGATTTATTGGCCTCCTTGTAGCTTGTAAATGATTTGGCTGTTCCAACTAACTTGAAAGCCTCAAAGGGCAAGGAAAGGCAAAGAAATAAAATCCCATTTTTACTTTCTTTAATGAAAAAGAAATCTATCTCCATCATACTTTAATTTAAAAATGTGTACCGTTTTTATAAGAAACCTGACTGTATGCAGTGAAATTCTCCCTTCATTTAGTGCTGAGGATAGGAATTGTCAGACTGTCCCTAACTTCTGGCAGGGAACAATCATACTTATGAACAGCAGGGGGAGCTCCCACCTTACTTACCAGCCATGCAGAACTCAAACAGCTTTGTTTTTTGATCATTTAGGATGATCCCTAAGCAGCACAGACCATACTGAGCATGTGCAGTGCCAGTGTCAGACAAAGATGTATAACAAAGTTACAAGATGACAGCCCCCTGTGGCCAACTTTGAAAGCATAAATAATTTGTTTGATTAGGCTTGTGGTGCAGTAAGTTCATGTTTATGTTTTGTATACAAAATACAGCATTTCTAGCCTTCTTCTATTGAACCAAAAAGGCTTTGATTTGCAACAGCATTCCTTGCTTACAAGGGGATTATACGGACAAATAAATTTAATAAGCAGCATTTTTGTTCTGTGTTTAGCCCAGTGAAAAGCATTTCCCACTTAATATATTGCAGAGATGCCCTTATATTTTCAAAGTTTGCACACCTGAAATTTAGTGTTTTAGTTACTCCCTTATAGAATTGGTTCTGCAACAGAAGGAGACCATGTTATAGCTAGCTTAACTCCAACACTGCCACTCCATTCGACTAAACCATAGCAGTCTATGATCAGGTAAAATGACTGGTATTCTGTTTGCAGTGGGTTACTTGCTCTATATCAAAAATGTGGTCAACGTCACCCTTCCTCACCTACTAGATATTAGGTCACTTGATCTTTACCCAGTTTTGTTATGAATCCTTGTTCTTTTCTCACAAATATACACTCTAAATCCATATTTTTCTAAACATTTACTGATAAGCCTTTTTTAGGTGACTTCTTTAATGCTGTAAGGTGATCCTCTCATCATTGAATGCCACCATAATTTGGTTCCATGAATGATTTTAACATTTAGAATATCCTATTCGGTCCATTACTCTGATCCTCCTGCATTTGAATGTAGATATACCAAAAAGATGTCCTAGTCATTGGCTCTACTGATCTGGTTTTCAAAACCATGTATTTGAGTAAATCAATAAAAAAGTGATGGTAAACAAAGAAAACACAGAAAACCGTTAAAGTGCACAGTAGTATGATCTGTAGTTTTATTTGTTGCTGTGGTTTGTTCAAGCCAAAGGTCTTGAAAAATCATTGACGTTTATGCTCTGTCCATTGTTTTTCACCAATCTTTTTGAGGATGTAGGTGTGCGTGGGGGTAACTGTAGCCTTTGTGTTGATGGGTTTTGCTGATTCAGACAGGCTGGCTGGTGATTAACAAAGGTCAGTAGACTTTGGAATGTAGCAAGTGCTGTGAGATGGTTTGTCCTCTCTCTCTCTCTCTCTCTCTGGCCAACTACCAAGAGATCGAATGGCTTTTGCATAGATCATACTTATGCAGATCAGTTTTAATCATTTAAACATGCTTCAGTCCTTCAGCACCTTTCATTGCATGCAGTAGGTCTTTGTAGATGACTTGCTCTTCACATCTATATGTAAACTTCTGAGATTCGTTCCTTTGTAGAATCAAATGGTTAAATATACTGTGAAACAAAAAATGCTGTTTTAAAATATATATACATATATATTTTTGTCTGTGTAACTTAATATATACCTCTATATTAGTGGAGGATTAGGAAAAAAGAGAAAGCTTGCACGCTTTGAAGCCATGTTGTTGATATAAGCTTCTGGTGTGTGTGTTTTCAGAGTTAAAATGGCTGCTTCTAAAGCTCAGAGGACTAGGACTGCATAGTCCGTTCAGAGCTTCTCTTGACTGTGTGATTAAAACCATTCAGCAGAGCTGTGGCTTGTTTGGCAGAGATGAAAGGACTAGTTTTTGGGGGATGGGTAGAGAAAAACTGGATGATCTGCTTTTCTGTGAAGTGCTTTGAATGCAAGAGTCATCTGCACCATGGAAAAAATGTGCTTTGAGATGTAATGGACTGTGCTAAGAGACATGGGGTGGGGCTTCACATGCTGCTGTAATTTGATCTACAGCAGATAGCAACCTCCACACAATCCACTCTTAGTGCTCTGAAATAAGAGCTTCAAGTATCTTGATTACTGCAGATTGGTTTAAAAGTATCTAGTGCAAAGCTCATATTGAAGAAAAGGAAAAGGCAAGCTGCAGTTTAGGTAAATATGTCACTGTGAATGCTCAGTACTTCTTTCCAGAGGCTTTTTGAAGCAGAGAAAATGAGGAGCATTTTGTTGTGTCATTTCATGATACAGAGTGCAGGTTCTTCTTCCAGATCCTTAAGTGCTGTTTTACCAATTCTTGCATGGGTTGCACAGCCTTACATATTTTTGTTTAAAATATACAAACGTCATAACACAGGAACGTATGCTTTTAAAGCTTGACTAACTGAAGCTACAGTAGCATTTTAATTAGAAGGTGAAATTGGAAATGGAAGAGTTGGTAAGTTATAGATCTAAATACAAAAATTTAAGTGAAAATCATTGAAGAAAAAGTTATTTATTCAATAGCAGTTAAGCTCAATGAGGTATATTTATCAAAGTGTGAAGTTAGAGATCACCACAGTCCTCTAGAGTGAAATTCCGGCACTCTCCATTAATTTCTATGGGATTTTGAAATGGTATTTATCAAAGAATGAACTTTCCCTTTCACCCATTGATAAATACTCTTTTAAAAAACCCATAGAAATGAATGGAGACTAGCAGAATTTCATTCTAGAGGGCTGTGGCAACCTCTTACATCACTCTTTGATAAATATACCCTAATGTCTTGTTAAATTGTACAGTGTCCGACATACACAGACATATTTATGTGCAATTCTTCTGTACAGACTATGAGCATCCATAATGTAAGTCAATGCATTCCAATTGTTATTCAGTGTTGACCAGTGTGGGAAAAGGTTCATCTCTGATGTTCGGATACATTGCACTGATTGTACCTTTTGTACCTAGAGGTATTGCCATGGTCAGATGACAATGGATACAACTGATAGGGACAGGCTGGTTGGCTGTTTCCATGTTGGTACTATATATTCTGTAATCATTTGTGGTAAGCACTAATGTGGAAGCGCTCCATCATATACCACAGTTGCCAATGGCGTACATTGCTTTTTTTCCCCTTTCTGGTAGAAAATTCCATAAGAAGAACATGAAGATTTAGACCCTTTTCTTCACCATGTATGCACTATGACCGATTGTGAATCCTTTAGTGACTGCACACAAGGGGCAGATTGTGGATGTAAAATTCCCACTTGAATATTTTCTGACCATAGTCAGGGTGTCAGGGTTTTTCTACTGTCAGAGAAAATATAACCTATACCATTAACCAAACTATTCAAGATTGACCCCCCCGTATAATATCCCCTCTTTCAGTGTAATTGTCAAAGTCAATCATCTCTTGGATTGACAAACAAATCAAATTCTATCTCTACTAGGATTATTCTTTAAATTTTTTTGATCTGATGATTTTATTCTTTTTTTTGCTGTTTAGAATTGCCTAATGAAAAACCTGGTTTATGAATATGGAGGTTCTTCAGTGTGATGGCTGCGACTTCAAAGCTCAGACCTATGAAGACCTAAAGTCCCATATTCAGGATGTCCATACTGCATTTTTGCAACCTGCAGATGTAACTGAGGAAGACTCTACCCAGGCCCAAGAAAAATCTGTGGAAACTCATTCAAGCAACCAGTCAGAAGGGGTGTTTACTTCAGTTAAGGATGAATATGCATCAGTGGAAGAAAATCATGGTTGGTAATATCTGTTATGTACTAAAACATAATAAATCTTTGAATTTTGTGTGAATAATAACCATTCACATGCTCTTTAAGCCATTTATTTCTGTTTATGGATTCTATCATATTGGAAAATTAAAAAATGCCTAATACAGTTGAACTGTTTTGATTTGTTATCTGATGTGTTGTTTTTATGGTATTTTGCTAATTAAGTATTTCTACTTATTTTTAGCTCCAAGTACTCCTCAGCCTGCAAGTGGATCATACTATGATCACAGCCCAAGTTATTTTAGTCAGTCTAATCATACAGGAAATGCCAAGCCAACCAGCAAGTTTTTTCAGTGCAAATTCTGCATTAGATATTTTAGATCAAAAAACCTTCTTGTGGAACATACTAGAAAAGTTCATGGGAATGGTGGAACAACTATAGCAGGCTCTTCAAATGTAGGACCATCAAATTATAACATAATGTTGCATGATGGATTTGGCAAAGTGTTTTCCTGTCAGTTTTGCACTTACAAGTCTCCCAGAAGGGCAAGGATATTGAAGCATCAGAAAATGTATCACAAGAATAGCTTGAAGGAAACTCCAATGCCTCCTGTATCCAACCCTCCACCAATATCCATGCATATACCACTACAGGAAGCATGTAAAGAATTACCAGCAGAAGTAGTAGAACGTAGTATCCTAGAATCAATGGTAAAACCTCTAACAAAGTCTAGGGGGAACTTTTGTTGTGAATGGTGCAGTTATCAGACACCACGAAGGGAGCGCTGGTGTGACCACATGATGAAAAAACACCGGGGAATGGTCAAAATACTTTCAAGCTTAAGGCAGGATGGAATGAACATGTCAGAAATGCAGAACAAAAGTTCTCAGGTTTCCAATCCAGGTGGCAGTTTTATGCCTCTTACTATAGGCCATGACATTCCTAATGTTAACATTTCAAACTACAGTGGCCCTGTCAATAATGCACTTAATAGAGACAACCCTCCCAAATATTCACCTATGCCATACCTTCCAGTAAAATCAAAGCCATCAGCAGATACTGGTATAATGAATTTGTCAGACAGATCTCCTTATGCTGCTTCAGAAAAATCCAGTGCTGTAATTGACATGGATAGCAATAGCCTGCTAAATGATTCCAGTTCTGATGATGACTACATTGATCTAGATAGTGAAAATGGCTTAAATCCAATGGATCCTCAACTTTTAGGGATTTCTGGAGAACCATTATTAGGATCAGAGAACAACAAATTACTAGAAACAAAGGGCATTCCTTTTAGAAGGTATATGAACAGATTTCAGTGTCCCTTTTGTCCTTTCCTTACCATGCATAGACGGAGCATATCTCGTCATATTGAAAACATTCATCTCTCTGGAAAGACTACTGTATACAAGTGCGATGAATGCCCCTTTTCATGCAAAAGTCCATTAAAGCTCGGTGCCCACAAGCAGTGCCATAGTGGTGCTCCATCAGAGTGGGACAGTATAAATACACTTAATGAAAGTCTCTCTTTTAGTGAGGCTTATGAAAGCAGCATTGGGAATGGTAAAAAATCTACTGTAATGACAGAATCTGCCCAGCAAAACCCATATAAATGTACTATGTGCAACTATTCTACAACAACCTTAAAAGGGCTACGTGTTCATCAGCAACACAAGCACTCATTTTGTGATGATATGCCACAACCTAATAGTAACATGGTACGACAGGCACAAGATGACCCTGATTCAGTCACTTCAGGTACTGTAAGGAAGAGTCAAACTTCCATATTAGGATTATCGTCTAAAAATAATTTTGTAGCAAAGACATCTCGGAAAAACTCAAATGATTTTCCTTTAGACTTATCACCAGTAAAAAAAAGAACTAGAATTGATGAAATTGCAAGCAATCTACAGAGCAAAATTAACCAAAGCAAACAACAGGAGGATAATGTCATTAATGTAGAAGATGATGAGGAGGAACTAGAAGAAGAGGAGGAAGGAAACGAAGTGGAAATAGAAGTAGAAATAGACAAAGAAGAGGAACAGATGGATGCAACTGATGCATATGCAATCCATCAAATGTGGCCTAACAATTCTCATAATAATGTGAGCTACAGGAATATTCAGCACAATTATGCAGCAACACCCAATGGAGCAGAAATTGAACTGACTTTGTCAGACGATGAAGAAGATTACTACTACCAGTCTACTGGAATGAAAGAACAAGAAACAAGTGCATCCACATCTCACAACCAGTCTAGTATCTATAACGATAATGACCAGAATGAAAATGCAGAGTTTAATGAGGAATCTGGAAGGTTATACTATTGTAAACACTGTGACTTTAGCAACAAATCTGCCAGGAGTGTGAGCACTCATTATCAGAGGATGCACCCATACATTAAATTTAGTTTTAGGTATATATTGGATCCCAGTGATCACAGTGCTGTCTATAGATGCCTTGAATGCTACATTGATTACAATAACTTTGAAGATTTACAGCAGCATTATGCCGAGCACCATCCAGAAGCAATGAATGTTCTCAATTTTGACCAATCTGATTTGATATATCGGTGCCGGTTTTGTTCATACACAAGCCCAAATGTTCGAAGTCTAATGCCACATTACCAAAGAATGCACCCAACAGTTAAAATCAATAATGCAATGATTTTCTCAAGTTATGTCGTTGACCATCAAGAAGAAATAGCTTCAGAATCCCAAACTTTAAGAGAAATTTTAAATTCAGCCCCCAAAAATATGGTAACATCTACACCAACAGGCCAAGGAGCTAGCAGCTCTGCAGCTTTTAACCAAAACACCAGTGAGGTATTTGGCACAGAAACAGAAAATCCAAAAAGCTCTGTAAACAGCGTGGTTGTTTATGATTGTGATGTTTGCAAGTTTGCAAGTCCAAACATGCATTCTGTTTTGGTACATTACCAGAAAAAACATCCAGATGAAAAAGCTTCCTACTTCAGAATTCAAAAAACAATGCGTGTGGTTTCTGTTGAAAGTGCTGCTGCAATATCACAATTGGCATTGGAGGCAAGTTGTTCAGTGCAACAAAAATCTCCTGTCCCCACTCCAAATGTGACCCCATCAGAAGTAACTCCCGAATTATACTTCTGCAAGCATTGTTCATACAGCAATCGATCAGTTGTAGGTGTATTGGTTCACTATCAAAAAAGACACCCTGAAATTAAGGTCACTGCAAAGTACATCCGCCAGGCTCCTCCAACTTCAGCAACTGTTAGAAATATCGATGCATTACAGAATACACCCATAAAACAACCAACCTCTACCCCAAATGCAAAGAAAGGAAATAAACAACCAAGGGGAAATGAAATGTTTTTCTGCCAGCACTGTGACTATGGGAATCAGACTGTGAAAGGAGTTCTCATCCATTACCAAAAGAAACACAGAGATTTTAAAGTGAATGCCGATGTTATCAGACAGCATACTGCTGCTATTAGGAGTATGTGTGAAAAAGGACAAAAGAAGCCCCTATCAACCACACAGGCGTTTCCATCTACCAGTGAAAATGACAAAGAGAAGCTTAGGAGTCTGAGGTGTCGGCAGTGTTCATATGCAACGCCTTATATTTATGCCCTTAGAAAGCATATGAAAAAAGATCATCCTGCTTTAAGGGCAACTGTTACAACACTTCTAAAGTGGGCATTTCTAGATGGCCTCATAGAGGCTGGATATCACTGTGAGTGGTGCATTTATTCTCATCCAGAGCCTAGTGGATTGCTTGAACATTACCAAAGGAGACATCCTGAACACTATGTTGATTACACCTATATGGCAACTAAGTTATGTGCTGGTCCAGATTCTCCACCTAATGAATCCTCCACAGAATCAAAGTCCTATAAGTGTAGGGACTGTACTTTTGAAGCACCATCAATTTGGGATATCACCAACCACTACCAAGCATTTCATCCATGGGCTCTGAAAGGTGATGAATCAGTACTATTTAACATAATTAAGGAAAAGGATGGTACAGAGAATTCAAATTCAGAGAAAGCTGTATATTTGCAGGTGCATTCTGCTGGAAAGCCTACTACAAATGTAGAACCACAAATGGATGGTTCCAGTTTATCAAAAGAAAAGACTTTATCATTACAAACAAATAACTCTGCCCTATCTTGTTCTCCATATTTGTGCACAGTTTGCCATTCAGAATACAATAATTTACATGGCCTTTTGACACATTATGGAAAAAAACATCCTGGTATGAAAGTTAAAGCAGCAGATTTTGCTCAGGAGGTTGACATTAATCCAGGAGCAGTTTATAAATGCAGGCACTGTCCATATATTAATACACGAATCCATGGTGTGCTCACTCACTATCAAAAGAGACATCCTTCAGTTAAAGTAACAGCTGAAGATTTTGTGCATGATGTTGAACAGTCTAGTGAAATGTCTCAGAATGAATCTGAAGAAAGCAGTCGCATATTTAAGCAAGGTTATGGTGCTTATAGGTGTAAAATGTGCCCATATACTCATGGAACCCTGGAAAAACTGAAAATCCATTATGAAAAATATCATGACCAGCCAGAACCTGACATACTTTCACCTTCCTCTCCAAAATATTTTTCTTCTGTTGAGACATATGCCCTTTTGGATGAACATCATCCTCAGACTGTTGTTACAGTAAAAGGACCTACAAAATATAAAAGAAACCATTTAGCCCCACACACAGTTTTCAAATGTCAATTATGTAAATACTTCTGTTCAACCAGAAAAGGTATAGCTAGGCACTACCGCATTAAACATAATAATGTAAGAGCCCAACCAGAAGGCAAAAACAATTTGTTCAAATGTGCACTATGTTCCTATACAAACCCCATTCGTAAAGGTCTGGCTGCTCACTACCAAAAGCGGCATGATATAGATGCATACTACACACACTGTTTGGCAGCATCTAGAACAGTTACAGATAAACCAAATAAAGTTGTTATTCCTAGTCCACAAAACGATGATTCACGGGAGTTAAGTGAAGAGTTAAAGAAAGCAGTTGAAACGAAAACATGTTCGCTGTGCTCTTTTCAGTCCTACAGTAAAAGAGGTATCATTACCCATTATATGAAACGGCATCCTGGAGTATTTCCAAAAAAACAAAATGCTAGCAAACTTGGTGCTTACTTTACAGCCGTTTATGCCGAAGAAAGTGAACCCCATGACTCTGAGGAAAAATGTGAGACAGAACCAGAACCCCAGGAACAAGAGTTGCTTCCTTTCAGATGTATAAAATGCTTCAAACTCTCTTTTAGCACTTCAGAACTCCTGTGTATGCATTATACTGATCACCACAGTAAGGACATAAAAAGAGACTTCTCTGTACTGGGTACTTCTGGCACACGTTCCCTTACTACCACTTACCAATGCAAACACTGTAATAGCAAGCTTAACAGTGTAGCTGATCTCACTGTTCATCTGAATGCTCACAATGAGGACTTCCAGAAACGTGCCAAACGTCAGGAAAGGAGAAAGCAGCTTTTGAACAAGCAGAAACTCGCAGATTGTGCAGACAGCAAACAAGAAAGGGTAAGAGCAATTTTTTTGTATTTATTGTGAAAACATGTTTTTTTCTACTTACAACAGCACATTTTGCTTGGATTCATGACCCAGGTCCTATTTTGCAATGAGGCCATTTACTCTTAAGTTGGCTATGTAATGGAAATGAGAATATTATTTTGAGGTATATATTTAGATCTATTGTTAAAGGAAACATATGCAACTATTGAAAATACCCTAATTTTGTTGGCAATTATGAATAATACATGGTGTTGGCATCTCATTGGGCTACAAATGAATACTATCTTTAAAAATAGCCCCTCTATTGGAGCTCCCTATAGATTATAATGATAAGGTTGAATCCCAAAAAGGCTTGATATCCCACTATTTCAGCAAATCGTAGACTCTCCCCAGTCTCAGGTCAGTCGGAAATTATATAGTTGTGATTGCTGTATTCCTCTTGAGACAATGTCTCTCGAGGAGGGGAAAACAGAAAATAATTTATATAGTGTAGTATTTCGACAATTTTTTGCACCCTCACACCGTTATGTGATCAAGTTTCCTTAGTTTACCTGGTGACTTTAAGAGTGGATTTTAACAGATTACACCTAAAACACGTGTGCACATCAATATAATATATACTGAAAATAATAATAAACAGTGAAGGATAGGTTCAAAACCAATTGCAAAAGTGTATAGTCCAAGGGGTTAATCCAAAATGGTTAAGACAAAGAAAGAGGAAAAATAGTGTAGCTTGATATGTTCGATTGTGATTTGCAAGACACCATTAATTCCACGTGACCCTTGATGTGCACACGTGTTTTAGGTGTAATCTGTTAAAATCCACTCTTAAAGTCACCAGGTAAACTAAGGAAACTTGATCACATAACGGTGTGAGGGTGCAAAAAATTGTCGAAATACTACACTATATAAATTATTTTCTGTTTTCCCCTCATCGAGAGACATTGTCTCAAGAGGAATACAGCAATCACAACTATATAATTTCCGAGCTCCCTATAGATGTTCGCTGACCCCTGTCTGTGTTGCAAATAAGGGGAGGATCCTGGCCAGGAGAACAGTAGGAGGGGGTTAGCCAATCACAGCACTGCAGTCACGAAAGCAAAAACTTTAATTTCCTTATCAGGTCTGCCTAGCTGCTGATTGGTTCCTCTCCTACAGTGCCTTGTGCTGAGTGGTGCTGGCTCCCCTGCACAGCCAGAGAATTCAGGAAAATGGAACAGAGGGGTGGGACTAGTAGATTTTTTTGAAGAAATTTGCAATAAAATAACCAGAGACACAACTTTTTCAAGCATATTCCTTCTATAGCTATACTGCTAAGCAAATTGGCTTACTTTTTTTTCAGAATGGCTGCTAGCTTTTGTGTTTGTGTATACAGCACATAATGGGGTATATTTGTCAAAAAGTGAAGTTAAGAGTGAAGTTCCGCCACTAGAGTGAAATTCCACTGCTCTCCATTAATTTCTATGGGATTTTTAAAGGTGTATTTATCAAAGGGTGAAATTTCACTTTCACCCATTGATAAATACACCTTTCAAAATCCCATAGAAATGAATTGAGAGCTGCAGAATTTCACCCTAGTGGCGGAACTTCACTTTTTGAAAAATTTACCCCAATAGGGCTCATTTATCAACACTGGGCAAATTTGCCCATGGGCAGTTACCTATAGCTGCAAGTAGAACAATGAATGCAGCAATCTGATTGGTTGCCATGGGTTACTGCCCATGGGCAAATTTGCCCAGTGTTGATAAATGACCCCCAATGTCTTTTAACAGTGTAGTCGCCCCTGTTTTGCTTGGACTTTATTTTTTAATGCATTGTTATAGGGAAATGAAACAGCGTTACAGAAGAGTTTTAAGGAAAAGGCAGTTGTGGGATACAAATGTAAGTTCTGTGTGGAAGTCCACCTAACACTCCGAGCCATCTGCAACCATCTTCGCAAACATGTACAATATGGAAATGTCACTGAACTTCCTGCTGACTTACAGGTATAAATAACTTCAACAGTGACAGAGGTAGTCATAAAAGAGTGACCTAAACAATAAACATGACCCCACAATTTTAGAACTGCATTGGTTGATTTCACAATCTGAGTAGCACGTATCTTGGGTGCTACTGCAAGTCTGTAATCTATTGCTAACTTTTTGCAAGCAAATCACTTTCCATTGCTTTGTACAATACTGGTGAATGCTTGAGAATTGTTAATTTGTTAATCGATATTAGTATAGGGTGTGTTGTGTGATGACTTGTTTGAAATTATTAACTGCAGAAAAAAGAACTGAAAGGTCAAGTGTAAAACTTTATGCACTGATACATGTTTACCCATAGGAAAGCTTTTACTTTTTAACAAACATAGTCTATATTTTTATTTGCTATACATATAAAGAAGCTTATGTTTAGGTATGAAATGTCTCACTCCATGTAAAGTACTTGAATTAGTAACAGCCCTGTCACTGTTTTATGTGGTCAGTTGCCTACCACATGTTCTAGGGCATAATTAAATAGATGATGTAATAAACAGAAATAAATTGACCCCTTAAGTGGATCTATGGAAGGGCCTGTGGGATTCTTGTTCTAGCAAAGGTTATATCGTACAGTTATTTTTAGTAAGGTTGTCTTGAGAGTATTCAATCCCCCTTAAGTTTATTTGTAGTGTTTTATATAGACAAATTCTTTTTGAAGCATATACTAAAGTATTGCATTGCATTTTATTTACCAGGAGGTCTGTATTTGGAAAATGAATAATATTACGTTGATGGAGTGTATAGTTCAGCTTAGTAGTCCTTCTCATTCATCATTAGGCAGCAACCGTTTTCTTTAATGCAATATTTCTGATTTACTTTAAGGATGTGTTAACAGATGAAGATTATGATTATGATGAAGATGAAGATGATGAGGAGGCTGTTGAAGACGCATCCTGTGCATCATCCCCTGCTAATGAAAACCTAGTTGAAGAAGCAAAGGATACCAAAAAAGGACGTAGAACAAGACCTGGCGGTTACCCGTGTAAACAGTGTGACCGTGTTTTAATGTCTATGCAAGGTCTTCGCTCCCATGAAAGAAGCCACTTGGCACTGGCAATGTTTACTCGAGAGGATAAATACAGCTGTCATTTCTGCTCCTTTGTCTCTGCCTTCCGGCATAAGTATGTTTTTTGCAAACTTTTTGTTTTAATGGGATTTTTCAATGTCTACATTTATTTTACCTTATAGTGAAGTATGTTGTTCTATATTTTGACTGGAAATTCGAATAGACCTAAGACAGTAGTTTATAATCTGTAACACAAAGACCTATTTTGGTGAGGGCCTGTGACCCTGTTCTCCCTGGTACTTGGAAAGTCATGCAAGAAATCCATAATATGGTGACTTTGGGAGACTGATTTACCTTTCTCCACAGTCTGCTGGCACTACTCAATATCTTTGTAACATAATGTAGCACCTGTCAAGCCAAGTTCTAGGAATAGATTTGCAGTATTTCATAGTTCCTTAAAATTTCCAACTTTATTTTTTTATTTTACAGCTGTAAAGAATGATTTCTGCTTTTAAAAATATGTTTTTCTAAATATTTGTAGGATTTTGCAAGTGGAATCTAAAAATGAATACAAATCACTTTTGCAATAACCAGATATTTTCTACACAGTTTGGATCGTCACGTCCAGACTCATCATGGACATCACAAACCTTTCAGATGCAAACTGTGCCCTTTCAAGTCTTCCTATAACAGCCGACTAAAAACTCATATGATGAAAGCTCATGCTGGTGAGTTTGTATGTAATATGTACACTTTAAATGAATGCCACTTAGGCCTGTGGCACATTTCTCAGTTTTTTATTCTCTTCTTTTTAGACATCGAACATCAAAACTCTTGATTGTTGCACAAAACTTAAGCACAACTGATGTGTCACTGTTTGTGAATGGGATTTATACCACAAATCATATAAAAATGTGTACACATGATTGTCTGGCATTTCACCATCAAGATTTAATTTTAAAACAAATTACTGATTTATCTTCTAATATGGTTGCTTTTCTTTTCAGGTGAACATGCCTATAGATGCTCTTTTTGTTCATTTTCAACTATGACAATCAGCCAACTGAAGGATCACTCCTTAAAAGTTCATGGGAAAACACTAACATTACCTCGAATTCGCACAATTTCTCAGACAAATCCACGTGCCAAACAAACTACAAGAATGGGCAAGGAGTCTTGTTTAGATGGTAAGAGCTGTTTAAGCAATAGGCATCTTTCAAAGTTGAACTTTGAGAACAACTGGAGGGATGCACTATTTTGACTCAGGGAGAGGAAGGGCTAAAGCTGATTGATATATACAGTATATATATATATATATATATATATATATATATATACTGTATATATATACTATATATAGATATATATATATTAATATTGTACAGTATAAGAGCAGCTTTGTAAGTATAATAATTGTGAACATTGTTGGGTACTTGCTGGTGAGAACCACAAGTAAATTGAAGCAATAAAGTGAAACCAGGGCTCTCCTAAAAACAACCCATTATAATATGCCCTTGACTAAGAGCTGAAAAGTTTTAGGGGCCAAAATGCAATTGCCTATATTATTTTGAAAATATGCATGTGAAGCAAAATATAGTCTCATGCATTTCGATATATATATATATCACCCCCTATCCCCCCCCAGTAGTATCCACAATAACAACAGAACAATGGGAAGGTAACCAGATAGCAGCTCCCTAACACAAGATAACAGCTGCCTGGTAGATCTAAGAACAGCACTCAATAGTAAAAATCCATGTCCAACTGCAACACATTCAGTTACATTGAGTAGGAGAAACAACAGCCTGCCAGAAAGCAGCTCCATCCAAGTGCTGACTCTTTCTGAAAGCACATGACCAGGCAAAATAACCTGAGATGGCTGCCTATACATTAATATTACAACTAAAAAAAAAATACATTTGTTGGTTCAGTGAATTATATGCAGGGTAAACAGTGTAATTTAGAAATAAAACCTACACCAAAAAAGAATCTCTTTAACTTTATAATATACATTTTATAAACCAGTTGTTTCACTAAAAACTGGAAAACAATATGGACCAGGACTAAAGTGTTTTGGCTGACTAACAAACATTTAATAATTTAGACTTTATTTGAGAAATCATGCATCTCTGCTTTATTTTAATGGCTATATAATAAGTATACTAACAGATTAAGGGGCAAATTTACTATTATTTCCGGAGCTCGACCAAATTCACAATTCGATAAGCATTCGACCATCAAATGCTTATCGAATTGTTTTAGGCTATCATTTTGCTCGCTCTATGAATTCGTACGATCTATTCGATCATTTGGTATTCGATGATCAAAGAGGCCAAATTAGAATATCCGATTTCACGAAAAATTTGTATGATCGTTATTCGATCGAACTTCAATCATTTCACGTGAATTTCGTAAATCGGCCCCTATGTAAATTTGCCCCTAAATGTGTAGAAATATCAGTTTTTTTTTTGTTATCAGACATTGAGCGCAAACTTTTAAGCTACTCCTTATTTGTTTTCCATCATGTCACAGATTCTTTATATTCTGAGCCACCTGATGTCCAACAGCAACTCAATCATTACCAGTCTGCTGCACTTGCTAGATATAACAACAATAGTCCAGCGCCTCGTCCTGTAAGCAGCACGTCAGCTGAGCAAAACCAAGAAGCCGTCCTCAACTGTGAATTCTGTGATTTTGCCTCTGGATATATTCAGAGTATTCGTCGTCACTATCGGGATAAACATGGAGGGAAAAAACTTTTCAAGTGCAAAGATTGCTCCTTCTACACTTGCTTTAAGTAAGTAAAAACCAAACTGCAAGTTTACAACTTTCTTTAATGAGTCACATTAGTCCTAGAATAAATAATTTTGCTGCCATATCGGGTAATAAATAATTTTTGTCATTTAAGCAGTAGTCAAGGTTAGTTAAAGGAACAGTAAAACCAAAAACTTAAAGTTGTTTAAAGGAATTACAATATAATGTACTGTCTGTTGCCTGCCACTGGTAAAACTGGTGTGTTTGCTGAAGAAATTCAACTATAGTTTATATAAACATGCTGATGTGTAGCCACGGGAGTAGCCATTCAAGCACAGGGTACACAATAAATAAAAGCTAAGTTCTACAGAATAACATTGTATACTACAGATCTTATCTGTTACCTGCTGTGTATCATGTGCCTTTTCTCATTTTTCGGCTTTGAATGGCTACACAGCAGCTTTTTATATAAACTATACTATAGTAGAGTTAATTTTGGAAACAGGTCCCAGACCTGTACTTGGCACTTAAATGGACACTATAGATTTCCTAGACAAGGTGCAAAGTTTGACTTTAATATACCCCCCATGCTCTTTATTGATGAGAAATATTGCAGAATATAGTATACAAAAGCACATGAGCTGATATGAAAATGTATCAGTTTTCTTAGATCTCCAATTGTAAATCATTCATCAAATGTGGGAAGAGTTCCAGGTGCACCCCCTAAACCTTCAGCTGGAGGAGCAGAACACTTTATACAAAGATAACAATAAACAGTTAACATTTTATTGTTATTTTTGTATAAATGTTTTTTTATTTTCAATTATCCTCATCCTAGAGAGTACCAAGATGGCGCTAAACCCTCCCATTATGGGTTGGATTACCACAGTGATGTCATGAATTAGGCCAACAATAATGGAAATTTATGTTTCAACTTGTATCAGTCTTAGAGCCCATTGGTTCTCTTTCCCCTTAATTGTACTGTGGGTTTCTGATTTGTTCAGCCTATGATTAAGTGTCTTATGTTAAGAAACGTGTAAGGCTGTATCGTGATGTACCTTGAATAAACTACCTACTACTATACACATCTGTCTGGAAGAATGATCCTTTGAAGTGCCTGTCTTTTTTCATGATACGATTGCAGAATATGGCTTCCTCAGATGTAGTAGTGGTAACTGCACTGTTCTACAAATGATTAAATGAGGAGATAAAGAGAGGAATCAAATAATACTTGAAAGCATTTATGAGCATTTTTCCAGTTGATATGGATATGGGAATTCTACCATTATTGTTTGCTTTTATTTTTACTTATTGTTTACAGATCAGCTTTTACTATGCATGTTGAAGCTGGACACTCTGCTACACCTATGGAAGGACCTAAAGATTTACGCTGCCCTCTCTGCCTGTACCATACCAAATATAAGCACAACATGATAGACCATATAGTCCTGCACAGAGGTAACCATGTCTTTTACAATGTTTACTGTATTATAGGGGTCCGTTCACTAAAGTGCTGTAAATTTGAACTTAAGTTTCCGCATGTTATCGCTGAGAATATTTTTCCGCCAGAATATTCACAGCGACTAAGTTTACTAAACAGCGATGTGCTCAGAAGTCATTGCGATCACTTGCGGTAACTACGTTAGTGAACCAGCTTACGTTAGCGGTAATTTTAGCGAGTTGAGAATTTTATGGCGACAATTTACATTTGCATATATTTATTCTAGAAAATAGTCTTGTTTTATGTGTTAATAATGGCGTTAATTATGGCAATTTTTACTGTGACATTTATTGCCAGAAATGCATCTTCAAAACTCATAAACTTTACTGACTGATGATTATACCATCCAACAGCATTACAGAGTGACACTAATCAAACATGTATGTATCATATAAAACCCATACTTCATCCATCCACACACACACCCATCTGTCCATAGAATCATACCAGTTATCTCTTTGTATCATTTAAATGCACAGTTTAAATGAGAATTAAACTCCCATTGAGAATTTTCTGGCCAAAAAATAAGTTAACGCCACTATATAGATGGCGGTAAAATGTTGCGAATATTCTGGCGTTAATTTTGTCTTTCACACATTTCGCTGCTTAGTAAATCATGCGTTAATATGTACGTAGCGTTATTTTCAGCGGATGCGATAACTGGCGAATACATATTCTTGAGCAAGAAAATTCGCAAATTTATATTTACCGCAGGTTAATAAACTCGCGAAAACATATTCTGCGTTAAATTTGTCTGTATTTTGCGCGCAAATTTTTACCACACTTTAGTAAACGGACCCCATAGTTTTTAAAAAAAAAAATGTGTTTGAGTCAATGCAGGGCCGGAACTTGGGGTAGGTAGAAGAGGCACCTGCCTAGAGCGCAACCAAAGGGGGGCACTGGGCAGGTACCTGTCTTCTGCCTACCCCATGTTTGCTGCTCTGCCATCCGGATGCCTCCCCCCGCTGGCGCTCTCTCCCCTCCCGTTGCTTTCCCTCACTCGGGGGGAGCTCCGGGGACGTATGCGCATAGATCGTGCACAGCACGCACATGGAGGGGGGGGTCGGGGAGAACGCTGGGGTGCCAGGTCCATTAAAGTTGCATGTTGTTATGCAGATGTCATGCAATCTGTATGTCTCCAGATATCTATGCTCTTGACTACTACAGGTATTTCAAAGTGTTTCAAGTATATCAAAGTAATAAAACTTATAAAGTTATAAAAATATAATGTACTGCTACCCTGCACTAGTTTTATTTATATAAACAAGCTGCTATGTATTCATGGAGCAGCCGTTCAAGCTGGAAAAAAAGAAGAAGATGCACATGTAACATAGCAGATAAGACCTGTAGAATACTATGGTGTTTTATCTGTCTGCGATGTTATTGTTGCCTTTTAGCTTTTTTCCAGCTTAAATGGCTGCCCGCATGGTTACCCAGGAGCTTGTTCATATAAACTATAGTAGTCTTTCTGAAACACACCAGTTTTACCAGTACATAGTATGTTTATTACTTGACACACTTTCCTTTTTTAAAACCTTCATCCAGTCCCTTTAACATTGTGCCCTTTTTTTAAAGAAGGTATTTGTCCACTGAAAAAACCATATTCTTTTGTCAGACTGGAAATATTTTCAAGCTCTCTGGTGTAACAACAAGCTTGCATTAAAAACACCTGAATATATGTTATATAGTCAGGTGTTTACGTATTAAAGCGGTGGTTCACCTTTATTTTAACTTTTAGTATGTTCTAGAACAGCTAATTCTAAGCAATGTTTCAAATTGGTCTTAATTTTTCCTTTTTTTAATGATTTTTGAGTTATTTACCTTCTTCTTCTGCTGACTCTTTGCAGCTTTCAAATGGGGGTCACTGAGCCCATCGAAAAATGTGTTTGGTTACAAATCTATAGTTATTGCTACATTTTATTACTCGTCTTTCTATTCAGGGCCTCTCCTATTCATTCCAGTCTCTATTTCATATTGATTCATGGTTACCAGGGTAACTTGAACTCTAGCAACCAGATTGCTGAAACTGTAAACTGGAGAGCTGCTGAAAAAAAAGCTAAATAACTAAAAAAAAGAAAAAGAAATAATAAAAAAGTGACAAAAAAAATGACAAATAATATTGGAATATCACTCTCTGTCATAGTAAAAGTTAATTTGACGGTGAACAAACCCCGAGCCTAGGGTGGCAGGATTTTAGGGGCGGCATGCTGCCCAACCACCCAAATTGGGTTAGGAAATTTTAATTTCCTGTGTGCCAATTCCATTGCTTCATACCCGTGATAAATATTCGAGCAAATAAAAGGGAGGGGACAGGGGCAACAAGCGAAAGCGGGCCTAGGGTAACCCGCTATGTAAATACGGACCTGACAAACCCTTTAAAGGAAAACTATTTCCCCAAAATTAATACTTAAGGAACAGATAGTTTGCATCATATTAAGTGGCATAATAAATAATCTTACCAAACTGGAATATAAATTTAAGTAAATATTGTCATTTTAGTTCTTTTACCTTGAGCCACCATTTTATGATGGTCTGTGTGCTGCCTCAGGGATCACATGACCAGAAATACTACAACTCTAACTGTTACAGGAAGAAGTGTGGAAGCAAAAGACAGAACTTTGTCTGTTAATTGGCTTATGTGACCATCCATGTATTGTTGGTTTGATTTGTGTGCAGCGTGAATCCTACAATCCCAGGGGTCGGCCCTTATTTGTTAAAATGGCAATTTCCTATGTATAATTATACAATGGCACATACTACTAAAAAAGTATTTTATTATGAAAATGACCGATTTACATGAAGCAGGGTTTTACATTTTTATGCAATATATTTTTATAAAGACCTACGTTGTTCATGGGTATACTTTCCTTTTCATAACCTTGATTAGAAAGACAGAGTTGTTTCAGTTACGCTGGGCTGAGGGCGGTGCGATCCCTCCATAGACTGGAGTCTGTTTCCATTTGTAATTAGTTTATGGAGGGATCGCTCCACCCCAGCCCAGCATAATTGAAACAAATCCGCAAGATGATTTAATGGTGTCAGAGGGTTGCTGTTGCTAAAGTTTGCTGGGCTGGGGGCGGCTTTGGGAGGCTTTCAGCTGCTGATATTTTGCGTGCAGCTTATTTTCCCAGATAAAAATATCCGATTTGTATAAGAGACAAGAATATGACTAGGAGAGGGAGTAAATAAAAATATGAATTATAAAAAGTAGCAATAGCAATAAATTGGTGGTCTTACAGAGCATTTGTTTTAGAGGTAATCCGTGCCACCCATCTGAATGCTGGAAAGAGTCAGAAGAAGAAAGGCAAATAATTAAGAACGCTCAGTGGCCTCAGAGCATGTGCTTATTTTTGAATTATGGGCTTGGAGACGAGGTTTGGTTGCGAAAAAAAACGGGTGCATTTCCCCTACCAAGAGCTTTTTGTAGGTTGTCAGTCCACATAGGGGCTACCAAATAGTTAATTACAGTCCTTATTTGGTACCACCAGGAACTTTTTCCTGCTTGTGATACTTTCCAACTCTTTTTATATTTTGAATGTGGCTCACAGGTGAAAGAAGGTTGGGGACCTCTGCACTAAGCTGTGTGTATCTCTTTTATTACTTCGTCAACTTAATTCCTTACCTTGGGAATGATAATTTTATTAATTACATTATTGTCCCACAGTTTCTCCGAAGAACGAGGGAAAAGCAAATTAAGTGTGCAGTGAATTCTCTTGCTACGGAAACACTAGAGATTACTTTTTTCTTTCAAATTTAAAAGGAGTTTGAAACAGCAGTGTGTTTTTTATGACCGTGGTTTTAAGTAGCGAAAAATATGACACCCAAGAGCGTGAAACTGCCCTATGTGCCGTTCCACTTAAAGTATTCCTGATTAATACATAAAACATCTGGTGACTTTATCTTGCATACTTTGATTTAAAAGGTACTTGTTTTTGAGCATTCAACTGAGTTTAAAAAACAGGTTTTATAAGATTCCCAATGTTACAAATGTCCTAGTAATATATCTTTTTTTATTTTTTCATTTAAATTAGCCCTTGGCTGTTTAAAAAGCTTTTTGGTTTACTCTTCTCTGCATATCATGTCTGGTATTTTTCCCCAGTGGTCTGGTATTTTTAGCAAATGATGGATCAGTTTTCAAGCTGCATCACACCACTGGGAGCATGTCTGTCCATGTAAGATCTCCAGTGCACTGTGTTGCCAAGCTCTGTGTATGTCCCATCATGACAACAATCATTTTATATAAGCAAGCAATAGTGATACCTGTTCAGTACTGACCAAACTTGTTTTTCTATATTGTGAATTATGCTCTTCATAATGTCTGTTTTAATTGATGTCTTTTCATTTGTAAAATTTGTCTTGAAGATTCATTTATTTGTTTATTTTAGCAGTTTTAACTCATTTTCTAACCTACAATTTTTTTTTTAAATAATCTTTGTTTATTTTCAAAAATTGGGGAAAGGGTACAGAAGAAAGAAAGGAAGGAAGGGAGGGGAAGGGTAGAGCAGTTCAGCTTTATACATATTAAAGTGACAATCATGAAAAGATTTGTAATCATAGTAGGAAGCAAATACATGTAGCTACATAGTTGATTACAATAATATAGATAAATGGACATATGTATATCTAATCATACATTCATATAAGCCATGTCAAACATTCCAAAGACCAATTGGATTTCTAACCTACAATTTCAGGACACTTTCTCACTCTAGTATACAAAGACAAAAAGTGTAATTTGAATGGCACGAGTGTTATCAATTCATTGATGCCAGATATGCTTCTGATTACCCAACTGTGGGGGCATGCAAAGATCACAATATATACATTTCTATTTTGATAGCTGACAATTGGGAAGGATGGATGATTAAAAAAACATAGGAAAATATTACAAGATAATAAAAATGTGAATGAGAATACTACAGTATTAGTGTAGGATATGTTGTTCCTTAAATAAGAAAACTGGAGAAGGAACTGAATTCTTTTTGAAGGCAAGAAACAAAAATATCAATGGGAAGAAAAAATGTATACATGTTTAATGACAAGGGCACTTGCAAATCTGTGGTTATTTATAAAAATAAAAAAATATATCCATTAGTTTGTCGATTTGTATAACTGAATACAACAAAACAACTCAGGGACTATGGAGGTAGACACAGAGTTTAGACATAGAATAGAACAATAGAACAGGGCCTGTATTATCATCCAGGAACAGGGCAATCTGATCCATCAAATTTAAGCATTCAAAAACATTTCCGACACCATCCCCATATCTGAGAGGGGGAGTAGGAGGCAGACATGATATTCATTAAGAAAAGGCGGGTGCTGTAAAGAGCACAGATTCAGCATGTATAGAAGAATAAAACACATTTTCTGTTCCAATTTTTAAGAAGCATTTGTAGTGATGGTCCCCTAAAATGGCTAAATTTATCCCAAAAAAAAAATCTCAAGATGAAAAAATATATATATCTGACCAGTGATCGATCACTTGCTTCGACTGAGATTTGATATTAGTGATATAAGTGTACCATTCTGTTTATTCATAGATTATTTAACATAATAGTGCATATATACATGTGTATATAGTATAGTGACATTCAGGTACCCACATAAAAGGTCTGTGAATCCCAAGCTGCCTTTCTGTAACTCTTTTGGAGAAGACAGGGAAACCAGGGACACCAATTGTACAAAGGATGCTAAGGACTCGGACAAACAGGAATACCAGCCAAGAAAACCCCTTAGTAAGCTTAGGTCAAAAAATGTGGCTACGTGCCCAATCGATATGTCTTACCCAAACAAAACATCCTGACACCCCCATATGGAATAATCACCTACTCCAAGAATTAAGTAGTATGGGGCCATGGTCTAGTAAAGGAATAACTACAATTAGCCATATAATCTCCGAAAACTCACTTAAACCATTTACAGCACTCCAACGGGAGTTCGGAATCCCAGAATCTTCTTGGTTACTATATGAGCAAGTCAAACATGCATATCTTGCAGACCCCTTTAAGTTGGGTAAACCCCCCTTCTGCAGGATACTGGAGCTGCAAGACAACCAACACCTCATCTCTAACCTATACGAAATCCTAAGACATTGCAAATATGACAGACTTAGCTCCAATCTATTAGCAACCTGGCAAAGGGATATCCCCACACTGACAGCTGAAGACTGGCAAGATGTTCTGGAGGCCCCTAGAAGTGTCTCGCCAAATGCTGACCACAAAATGATACAGAAATACATAATCCATAGAGCATACTTCACACCGGTGCGATTGAATAGAATGAACCCACAACACACCAAACTGCACCCGATGTAAGGCGGCCACCGGCTCCTTCATACATATGATGTGGGAATGCCCAAACCTGAACCTCTATTGGCGTAAAGTATTCAATACAATCTCGACTGCAGTATCAGTGGAAATACAACCTACCCCAGAGCTGGCTATATTAAATGTAGGAAGGAACACCCACTACAACAAACACCAATTGACTACAATCAGACAGAGCCTGTTCCAGGCCCGGAGATGTATAACAATGGGATGGAAAAACCCAGAAGCCCCGACACACAGAGGTTGGTTAGACCAAATGAGGCTTCACATCGACAGAATGCAATATATATATACAAAAAGAGCCTCTTCTGAAAAATTTGATATAATATGGGGCAATTGGCCCACCTTATAGACAACAGAATGACATCAACGGCTACTTAACGTAGAATACCCATAATGAGAGTTTGAGAACCACTGAACCCCATCTCAGAGGATAGATAATGCGCTATTCATTATATAGTATCTGTTTCACAAGTTGTAAAAAACTGGACATGCTTACAACATATGATTGAATCTTAAAGTCTTATATACCCCGCAAATTTAGCACTGTAAACACAATGTTGATATGTACACTGAATGTCATGTTCAATCTTTACAATAAAGGTTATGATGTTAAAAAAAAAAAAAGGTCTGTGAATAGTCAAGAATTACTTTTGTTTTCGAATGGTAAAAATAGAAAAATGTGTGCATGTAGATCTTTAGAATTCCTCTAACTATTAGAAAAATTATCATTACCGTTAAAATACACAAGAGAAAGCCTCGTTTTTTTCACCACTTATGATGCAATAAGTGAAATGATCTGCTATCAGATTACTTGTGAAAGGATTAATTAGTTGGTAACTTGAACAGATGTTGGGTTTGAAATCCTTTGTGCTACAGCTTTCAAGGTGAATGTACAGTTTTGTTCAAGGAATGCAAGTCATCTATGTTTTAGTTTTTGCAATAAACAAGTTATGCACTTATTTAAGCTACTTTCATTTCAGATGTGTTGCATACACCTACCACCTGCATTTTCTGGCCAAAATCAAAAAGCAAAATCTAGAACAGAGGGTTTATACATATGCTTTCTCAATTTTCTTAATGCAAATACTTTCTTTTGTCATAGTACATACATGTATGTGACTTTTGTGTCCTAGGGTTTTTTTTTTATTATTAAAGTCTGAATGCCAAAAACGTGAAAAATTTTAGTTTTTGTTATTATAAAATCTGAATTTTTGGTGAAAAAAAAACTCAAATATTTCAGAATTTAAAGTACCCTAATGATGGAAAAAATCAGAAGCCTACCTGCCGCTGTTGTATATAAGTCCATGGGAAAAGTCCATAAGATATCCTGGTCTGTGCTGGGTTTCATGCAAAAATCAAAAGATTTTGTGGCTTCCCGAAAAGCAAAAAACTCCTATGATTCTAATTTTCATAGTTTTTTTTCCTGCAGTGGACCTTTTTGGGAAAATGTATTGACAAATAACGGGAAATAACCCATGCGGATTCGGTCAGAGTATATTTCTGAAAAATGTGATAAACTTGGATTTTGATAAATAACCCCCCAAGAGTTGACATTATCTTGGGAAGCTCTTACAATGTACTTTTGGAGCTTATGAAATTTCCTTTGTGATACTATAAACATACAGTAGCATTGAGCATTATCTTTAATCCATTTTTAAAGCATAGATGAATTTTAATCTGTAACAACAATCCAATATTGATTTACAATATTATTATTGCATTGCTTCCATATTTAGTAGTTTTACATATTTGGCCAGCAGGTAAACATTTGTTTTGTTACAGAAGAGAGGGTCGTTCCAATTGAAGTTTGCCGTTCCAAATTATCGAAACACCTCCAGGGAGTTGTGTTTCGATGTGATAAATGCACCTTTACCTGTTCGAGTGATGAGGCCTTACAGCAACACATTGAAAAGCACAATGAACTAAAGCCCTACAAATGTCAACTCTGTTACTATGAAACCAAACTATCTGAGGAGTTGGATACCCATCTGAGAGAGGAGCATAAGGTATGTCCTGTTTTGTTTTTTATGCAAAAGTAAAGCCATATAAAAGTAGGAGAAAAATTGCTGGTTGAAAAATTAGAGGCAAAATGTTAAGTGTTTAATGAATTGAAATGGGGGATTACAGATTTAGAAAACCTGGTTTCTGTCTTGGAATCATCTCAACATGGGATAGAGCTCTGTAGATATTAAATAATCTATACATTTGTTAACACAGTGGTAAAAAATACCACTAGTTTCTAAAAAAGCATTAGAAACTATACCTGATAAATATTGATAAAAATGGTTTCAGCTACTGTGCTAATGTTAAAATGTTAAAATTTTTAAAGGTGATAGTTTTGATAGGTACTGAAAGAGGTAAGCCTGTGTTAAGGTGGCTATAGACACACAGATAATAACGTACAAGAAAATTTTTGTACGATATTCAGTGCATGTATGGTGGGAAATGAGCCGACTGATAACGGCAGAAGACTTGGATATTGATCGGTTGGTTGATCAGGCTGGACGGAAAATTTTGATTGGGGTCCTTTGAAGGCACCAGAACATTGTCCAAGTGCTGAATCATCAGATGCAGGTAGAATTCTATTGTTTCTACCTGTTTATCTGATGATTCAGCTCTACACATGTGTGTTGAAACGTACGATCTTTCTCGGAAAAATCTTCTCCAAGAAAGATCACAATTGTACCATCTATGGCCACCTTAAGTTTGCACCTGTACAAATTGAACTTGAAAAACAACTGTATCTACCATTTAACTCTTGTTAAAGGTGTGTCGTAATTTTGAGTTGGTTGGACTGGTTAATTTGGATCAGTTAGAACAAGTGAAAGATAAACCAGAAAGCTTTAGCAGTGATGAAGAAGAGGTCACCAGCAAATGTGAAGGTGAGTCATTTAAAGTGCTTTATATTAACCAATGATTACTTTTGACAAAGCCAGGGGTTACAGAACAGGCTTTCACTATCCCAAACCTGTAAGTAGATGAGCACCTGCCAGCTGATATATTTGGTGTGAAAACTAAGATGCCAAAATCCATTGCTGCCCTATGAACACCAAAAAGCACCATGAGTGCAGTGAAGAGGACATGTGTTGAACATACATATTGCCTAATAGTTTAATTAGGAAAAATCTTTTTATTACTCTTTGGGCTAAATAGGGAATGCTTCCATGTTTTGTCCTTGGTGGGGTGGTGTGGAGGGGTTTGATAATTAGATAACCAGTACACAACCCCCTCCCTTCACTCATTGTTTTGTTTTATAGATAAGCAGAAGTCAATTATGCAGGAGGATTATCTCTGCTCTGGTAATCTGTAAAACAAAACAAGAAGCATACACACTTAGTGACCCACAGTATTACTTGATCTCAGAAAACTAGGCGTGTTGGAAATTCCTTTAATTAATGTGTATGTTAAGTTTTTGCTTTAAAGTACATGATTTCTTTCAGCAAAAAAATGTACATTCAATTAGTCAGTTATATAATAAAATAGAGAGGCAGAGTGATTAAAGAGGATTTATTTAGGCATCGTAGTTTGAGTTATTTTTGTAAATTTTAGAAAATGAATAAAACTTTTTTTCCCTTCTTAGATGCTGCACTTATTACTGAAAGCAATGTTCTTGCTCAGGAAAAGCGTTTTCCCTGCGAATTCTGTGGAAGAACCTTTGCAATATACACTGAATGGGAACGTCATGTGTTAAGACATGGCATGTAAGTTGGTGTTCTGGGGCCTTTACTAGTTTTCTCTCTTTTTATCCTCCAAATATATACACACGTAGGGGCAGTTAGATAGTTAAGTTAATCACATAGTAAAACCAGTTGGCTCCAAATTATTTACATCTAACACAACACCAGATAAAGTTCCCATTTTATTTAATAGCATCCCATTTAATAAATATTTGACAAATTCTATTTTGATGTACATTTTATAGAGATGGGGGACACTGAAAGCAGTTCATAAACCAGAAGTTGTCAAAATCATGGTTCATGAATTCTTCATAGACTAGCTTTGTTACTAATTAGTTTTACTCTTAATTAGAGATAAAGATCAATTTTATAGGATGTACTTGTGCCTAAATGTATTCTCTTAAAAGTATGAGCTGTACAGTTTTTAGATGTGTTATTAGGATGACGGCGGTATTGATGCAGAAACACATTCACTGTATTTTCTTTTTTGCCTTTCAAAGGACTGTTCATGACAACAGGAAGGGGGATGAAGAGAACAGAAAGCCAAAAGAAAACATAAAAGATTTCCATGTGAGCAAAATGGAAATGGCAGAGGAAAATCAAGTAGATGTTTCCCAGCAGACAAAAAAACTTTAGTTTAAAAAACTTTAGAGAGAACACGGAGACCAAAAAAGAATAAACCTTTAATTTCAAAAGAGAAACAAAGGACTTACTTGAACACTGGTGGAAGTGGTGCAAATCACAAGAGAAAAGGAAAAGCTGCTTTTAAGGACTTAACATCTTCTTTTCCCACAAGCACTGATACTCATGGGAGTGTGTACAATATACATAAATTTAAGTGAGGAAGTGTGCTACTTAGTGGCATCATTATTTCTCATTAGTTCATCATGCGTACTTGGAACAAAGCTTGAGTGATTGTTAAACTTACTTGAGGATTTCTGCTTTATGGCGTAGTTCTACTGTGGAACCTTCTCTAAAGACTCATGGATTCACTCACTAGACTGTAATTTTGAAAGCACCACTTTCGGGACATCTTTGTATTTTAATACTCAAAAAACAGAACTGCAGCTGCTTTAGAGATTGATATATAATCATTACAGTTCTGCACTTCACCTAGCCACCTGTTTCCAAGTACCTCAAGTTACCCATGGGAATGGGAATTCTATTTGCATTTGTTTGTACTACTTTTCCTGGTGGATGAATGTTGAGAAAACAGGACAAGACATGAACAAAACCTTTTTTTTTTTTTTTGGTTAAAGATAGTTTTTACTAGACACAATGTCCTGCTTGAAAACCCTTGATGGGCTTTGTTTTCAAATACTGTGACTTTTTTTTTATTTATGAAAACCAGAAAAACAGGATATTGTTACTATGTGAGCCCTTAATTGTAGGCTGCTTGTTTGTTGGCTGTTATTTAAGGGTTGGCTTTTCTCAATCTACTCTAGGTGTAGAAGACCCTACCTTTGACAGATGTTTACTTTTTCTCTTATCTTTAGATAAGGTACAGTCCTTAAGTTACTGATTTGAATGCTTGATAATGAAGCCAACTGACAACTTGGCATTTTGGTCCTTTCTTAAATAATAATGTGTTTCAGAGCATGCATATTTTAGGTGGCACCAGCAGCAATGACGGTTTTGGGTGATCTAGTATATTCTGACAAATGAATTGACGCATTTAAATTGGGCTCTATGGTGGTAATTGAAAACCATGTAATAATTCTGAATACTTTTCATGTAAAAAAAATAATATACATTTTCTGAATAGCAGTGAACACCTCCTTACCATAAATCCTCAAAAATCTAGGTAAAAGAGTAGGTATTCTTAACAGTTACTGTATTGGGCAATGTGTTGGAATCCTTTCTTATTAGGAATGGGCTTTTAAAAGGTCAGATGCATTACATTTTCTCTTACTGAATGTAGGAATTGTGCTAATAGTGAAAATATTTTGGGTTTTTTTATTTAAATTTTTAACACAAGTCTCAGCATATGTATAAGTTGACTGTTCTTATTCAGTGAATGCCAAATAAACTGAGCACAACATAAATCCTGCAGTTGCTCAAGATTTAATAGATAGAAATGATACCATCACACTTCTTGCTTTATACCCAGTAGGCAGCGTAAAGTATGAGTATATAAAATTAAGAATTTATGTTCCACAAGCAATGTTGGCGTCATCGTTAAACTGTTTTATGTAAATGTCCATATTTTTCATTAACTTAGTTTTCATTGCACTTTTTTTTAGATTTTAATCTAGATTCAATATAGATTGTTAATTTAAATTTGCATGGGGCTCATACTTTGAGTTGCTGTAATATATCCCCTACCTCATTCCTTTGCGGTGAGCAGAAATCATTTCAGGTTTACCAGTTTCTCAGCAAAATAAAAGTAAATAGCCTTTTGTTTTTTTCAAAACTTCCAAACCAATTCTCTTGTACCAACAACAAACCAAAAATGGTTTATAGTAAACGGAACTTTCCAGAATAGTCTTTGTAACTTTTACACCGAATACATGTGCTGAAAAATCTTTGCATAAAAGGTTGTCTCTTTTTGTGGTTGAGCCTTACAGCATATCTATTGGCATTTTCTTAAAGCTTCTCGAAGTAGTTGGACTTCTGGAGTGGCTACCAAAAATAATTCCATAAAGATTGTGATGTGCTTTTATCACTACTTTATTTTTCCAATAATGTGTAAATAATGTAATCCATTTGTTTTGCTAACCTGTTAATAAAACTATGGGACCATTATCCTTTTAACCAGTGTTTTTATACTCCTTTGTGTAGAGGATAATACTATAACAATGGACAGATTGTAACAGTATATTGTGATGCATTTACTCCCCTCAAACTCGATTATATGTTAAAGCTGGGGACAGACAGGGAGATTCAGGGAGATTCTGTCGCCTGGCGTTTAATCGCAGGCGACAATTTCCCCGAACTTCCTTCTCCCTGTCCGTCGCTAGTTTAAATGAAAAAGCGCCAGCGCTGTGCACACGTGGCGCGGCGATTTCCGGAATCGCCCGAAGTTACTTCGTGAGGAAACTTCAGGCGATTCTGGAAATCGCTGCGCCGCGTGTGCAAAGCGCTGGCGCTTTTTCATTTAAACTAGCGACGGACAGGGAGAAGGAAGTTCGGGCAGATTGTCGCCTGTGATTAAACGCCAGGCGACAGAATCTCCCCGAATCTCCCTGTCTGTCCCCAGCCTAAGACAACTCGAGATGGGACAGGTATGGGATCCATTATCCAGATGTCTGTTATCCAGAATGCTCCAAATTACGTAAAGGTATTCTCCCATGATAAAAATTTAAATAATAAAATAATAATAATAATATTAATAATAAAACAGTGCCATATATTTGATCAAAACTAAGATGTAATGAATATTGAAAGCAAACCCAGCTTATTGGGTTTATGTAATGTTTACGTGATTTTATAGTTCAGTCACTAGAATGTATGTTAAAGCATTGTAGTGGAGCTCGCCCGACTGTTGGTAATGCGTCTCTCCATTCCAGGGGCTGCTCTCGCGGGATATTGGTAACTTCCAACCGATTCGTCAATCCATCCTCCGTATGCCCGTTCCCAGGTGACCGCTGGAATCATGGAAGAGGCTCACTTATTAGAAATCATTGCGGCTTTATTATGCACACCAAAGTATGACAGACAGTGGAATGGTGAGAGTTCTACGCGTTTCGTGCCCTTAGCTCTCCTGGCAGTGACCCTGACGAAGTGCCAGGAGAGCATAATAAAGCTGCAATGATTTCTAATAAGTGAGCCTCTTCCATGATTCCGGCGGGCGCCTGGGAACGGGCATACGGAGGATGGATGATTTTATAGTTGACTTTAGGTATGAATATCCAAATTTCGGAAAGATCTGTACCTGTATTTTTGAAGAAATTACAACATTCCATTTCACAGTAGGATCTTGGACCAAATTTGCTGGGGCATCCCACTACCAAATAGTTTGTTTGAATAATTATATTGCCATATAGCTTATTGGACATTTTCTTGGCATTTGTTATCTTCAGAGTAATCTCAAAACTGGGAAAAGATAGCCTTGATTGGGTTGTAGAAAACTGGGATAAAAAGACATGGTAAAAATGACCTGTACGCAAAGTGCTTTAATATGAAGATTTTGATTTGCCCTAGTTGGTTTCCTGGTTGTAAGTTGCCCTTATAGAAAATTACATAAATGGAGGGCACTCCGTAACACACTATCAATTTGTAGTCAAAAATAGTGCTCAATTTTTACTCAATTTATACAGAGGTGCCATAGCCCGGGGGTGTACCTACTACAATCCCCCAACCATACAATCTATACATACGGGTATGCACACTCACAATCATCAAACTTAAACCAGCGGGTATATGCAAAAAATCTTTACTGAATAGATACAAAATACAATTTGGTTCACAAATACAATGTACAAGTGGTACAATATATAATTAATAATTATAGTCAGAATGTACATACCCCAAGGAGAACAAATGCAAAATGTGGCAAACAGATACACCTACAAGTACCAGATACGCAGGCCAATGGTGAGAAACCCCAACGTTTCGGCGCAAGGCCTTTATCAAGGGGATTCCTTGTGCATACCCGTATGTATAGATTGTAAGTTGCCCTTATGGCTCGGAATCATATCATATGTGAGCAGTTGGTAAACATGAAGAAAGCAGAGATGCTCCAAAAAAAGGCAGATAGGGTTAACTTTTCAGTTTTCACTGAACCAGATAGTATGTTCTATTCGGAAAATTTTTATTATTGGGGTCTGGGGTTAACAACTAGGTAATGAAAACTTTGCTCTGGCAACCCACAGAGCCTCTTGGGCCCATAAAAATTACTACAGTTGTTACTGATACTGAGTTATATGTCAAATAGAAATGTAGGAATATTATGCCCCAAGTCAAACCTGTGAAGGACTTCCCATAAGTACGACAACTTCACAGAATCTATTGAGCCTTCATTCTGGTGTTTAGAAAACAGATTGGTATAAACTCCTCTTTAATTCAATGTGGATGACCTTTTTGGCATGATTCCAGACACATCAGAGACCATTAGTTCTGTTCTAATTTGAGTTTATTTTGTAAATATTTTGACATCTACATTAAATAGAGCTATTGACCTTTATGAGCCTGGTGATAGGGGATCCTGAATTTGCTGCTACTGAAGTTATTATAATGCTTGTATTTAACTAAATGCTACTAGTAAGTCATGTACCTGCTAGGAAGAGGTATAGGAGGTCCTAATTCCTTTCTTCAAAGAATTAAAATTTTCTGATAAAACTGCCAAAGTAAAATACACACAGAATAAAATAAAAGACTGAAAAGTTGCCCTCCGCAGACTTCCCAGTTCTACCAGTCTACTTAGAAAATAGGCATTGGCTTAGCCATCCTGTTTTTTCCCTCTCTTTAGTTTTCTTTTGTCCCTGCTGATATGGCTTCACTTCAAAATCTTGTTCTTATTTATTTCATGTTTATTTGGGACAGAAGCAGCCCGTCCACAGTAAAAGTTTTCAAATATTCTCTACCTCAGCACAGACACATCAGTCTTATGGGATCAGTATCTAATATAGTTGATCTTGATCTGAGACTATTAGAAAAATAGTGAAAAATTAAATGATAGGAGTAGCGTGAGAGAGAGAGAGAGAATTAAATCACAATAGTACAGAGAAGTACATGAAGCAGAGAAGAATAAGTAAAGAAAAGACAGGAGGGGGGAGAAAGAATAAGCCATACTAATATTTTCTCTGATTACTTTATCTTTAAAATATAAATTATCCTTCCCAAAATGAAACCCACTGTTCTAACAGCCATCATACTGCAAAAGGTCTATCCTTAGTATGTTTCTTGAATTAAAAAATGTGTTATTATGGACCTTACTGCTGGAACAATGTAGCCAGTTTGAAAATTATTTCGCTAGCAGGTAAGATTCAAAAGTGGACTGCAGCTTGGATTTTATCTTATTTTTGTATGCATGAATAGCGCAGTCAGTTTGCACATATTCTATTCACTAGTGAAGCAAGCACAAGGGGAGGTAAGGAAGCAAATTTCACCAGCAGATATGATTCAGAAGACGGACACTTTTCTTCTCAGGACTCTGAACAAACTGCCACATAAGTGGGGATCCCCCAACAGGTCAGAGATGAGACAATCTTGTATAAAGTTGTTCCTGACTGGTAGGCTGTATGTTTGAAAGTTATTTAAATGTCAGTGTCCTGCAATTAAACCCATCAACCTTTCCTCAGTGTGTAATTGTGGATCAGATATGTTCCAGGGGAGGGGCAGTGCCTGAATTAGGGGTAGACAGAAGAGGCAACTTCCTAGGGACACAACAACTGGGGGGGAGCTGGGCAGCTACCTCTTCTGCCTACCCCTAGACCAGATGCACCTGGAACTCTAAATGCACGCTATGCGCCCTGTGACAGTGGAAGGGAGGGGGTGAGATGGCCTGCTTGGCCTGCCTTTGGGGAGGGGTATTACAACCCAATCTGTCCTGACCTGGGCAGAGGCATGTAAGTGCAGCATTTCCTTCAGTAGCAGAATAGGGCTACATATTTAATGCATATTTAGTTGGGAAAGTTGTATATTTTCTAATGGACCTCACTAATGGCAAATTGTAGCATGTTTGCAAATATAATGGGAACACGTGAAATGATAGGAGCCATGACTGGGGAATAAATAGTGTTAATGGTATGTTCTCTACTTGGAGTAAGGTTCTTAGAGGGGTACCTCAAAGCTTGGTATTGGGTCCACTTTTATTTAACTTGTTCATTAATGAGGGGGAGAGTGTTGTAAGAAATGTATAAGTGTTTGCAGATGACACAAAACTATCCAACCCAATTAATTCCATCCAGGATGTGGCATCCTTGCAACAGGATCTTGACAAACTGGCAATCTGGGCAGCTAAGTGGCAAATGAGATTCAATATTGATAAATGTAAAGTCATGCACCTGGGATGTAAAAATATCCAAGCCACTTATACCCTTAATGGGACTGCTGTATTAAAAGGGACATAGTAGGAGGGAGGAGGGGGTCATTCTTCCACTTTATAGAGCACTTGTAAGGCCACATCTAGAATATGCCGTACAGTTGTGGTCTCCCTCACTCAAACAGGACATTATTGTATTAGAGAGGGTACAGAGAAGGACAACTAATCTGGTAAAAGGTATGGAAAATCTTAGCTATGAGGAAAGACTGGCCAAATTGGGGATGTTCACACTGGAGAAGAGGCGCTTAAGGGGTGATATGATAACTATGTATAAATATATAAGGGGATCATATAATAATCTCTCTAATGCTTTATTCACCAGTGGGTTTTTCCAGCTGATACAAGGTCACCCATTCCGTTTAGAAGATAAGAGGTTCCACCTAAATATTCAGAAGGGGTTTTTTACAGTGAGAGCAGTGAAGATGTGGAATTCTCTCCCTGAATCAGTTGTACAGGCGGATACATTAGATAGCTTTAAGAAGGGGTTGGATGGCTTTTTAACAAGTGAGAGAATATAGGGCTATGGAAGATAGGTGTCACGGAAACAGGGTTATGACATTATGAAATGCTTGCTACATTGTGAATGTTACTGGATATGGCTATTACAGTGCAGACATCCAAAAGGGTTAAATCAAGAGTTGAACATGTCATGCTACTTGTGAATTCATACAATTAATTTATTCTTTCAGATAACCAAGATAACCAGGCTGCATGAATTTTCTTGCAGGGATAGACTTCCTTTTTTCATTTCCCCTCCTGTAGGGTAGGCAAAAATGAATGTTACTTTTTTGTTAGTCAAATGTTGAGTTGTTACATCCTCTGGTATTTTTATTTTGGATACATTGCTCTATTTAACTACAACTCCCAATTAGTTTTTTTTTGTCTGATCATGGATTGCTTATCTCGGGACTTAGAACTTTCATTGGAGATTTTATATGTTTCTGGGATTCTACCAAAGGATTTTGTGGAATAAATTGAACTTATTATGCTTAAGTTTTTATTAATACTTCACAATTTCTTATGTACTATTTTTGGGCCAACCAATCTATGCACAATTTTTTGCTTACACTTTTTAATTTTATTACATTTTATACGTGTATTTGTTAATTGGGTGTATGTTAACCCATTACTGCTTTCCATTAGGTGATGTCATTTGTGAGCAATTATGTAAATGTGTTAATGAACCAATCACGTCGACTTTGAGGTGTTAAATTATATTCACTTTTGCACTGCTTTAAGCTTGACATAAGAGTACAGACCCGAAACATTGCATTTTTTGCAAATAAACACGCAAGGGAATCTCCGTGCTTGAACCTGCCGTGAGTACCAGTGTTTTTGTGGAATTGACTGTCTGGGAGGGGGCCAATCCCTCCAACACTGGGCACCAGGCATAGATCGTTGAAGGCCAATGTGTGCAAGTGGGCTTTACTATCCAGGAGATTGACTTAGCACAAACTTTACTTTTGATGTGATACTAAAACCTATAGTTAGTATAGGTATGGGTAAATATAGTATATAGAGTTTATGTGAGTGTATGGAGGTGTGAGTGTGTGTATGTATGGATACTGGGTTTCAGTTGGAGGGGTTGAACTTGATGGACTTTGTTTTAAACCTGATCTAACTATGTAACTATATTCATAACTTTTAGCTTGTCATTAAAGCTGATATTGCTGCAAGAACTTTTAGGCATGGATTGTACAACCTGAGCAGAATAAAGCATTGGACTACTGCACCGTAGGTAGGCCTATGTGAAAAATAAAAGTTTTACTACTGTACATTAGCTACAGGTTTTTTGGTTTCAGGCCTCAAGACAGGGCCCCTGGAATTGCCCTTCCATATTAGTCAAATAAAAGTAAATGTTTTGTTTTACAGTTCAACAAAGGCCTTTTACTGGATATTTCCCTATAAAAATACATATCAGAATGCACATTATAACCCATTATTGAGTGATCAAAGGTATTTCCATTATGTATACAACTGAAATGGATTCAAACTTTATCTATTTTGAATAAGAGAGTGGCAACCCCATTAATAAACCTTTTAAAACATAATAAATTAATAGAATAAACCAAAGATAGTGCAAGGGCGAAGTGGATTGTGTTAAGAAGTTGTCACTGTTAATTATATATATATTTTTTTTTTTAACCATGCCACATTTGTTTTAGGGTGGGCTCATGTCTAGGACAATAGAGGATCGCTTTGGTCTTTATTTTGCTTCCTTGGACATTTTTAATAATAAATGTCCACTTCAAGCAATTTCCCCAACATCAGTAATAAAGACATATACTGTATATACGACTTATATGTACCCTCCCTATTTAAATTGACCTAAGCGTAAGTCTACTTACAGAGTTTCGCAAGGTAGATATGAACATTAGCAAAATGCTTGCCCTGGCAGATTTATGATAGTGAAACTTTGCCAGCATTCGCTGTCTAGAAGCAACTTTGAAGCCTTCCCAGGTGAAAATTCGTGAATTTGACCTCTTGAGAGATCCTGGTCAACAAGGGCAATGATTTCATCAGGCATAACTGAGACATTCTGCATTTCAATTATTTACAGTGGTTAAAATGTTTTAAATGCTTGCCTAATTACCAAACAACATAGTTGTTGGGGTATTAAAGTACTATCAACCAGATTAAGAAGATGAATTTTCAAATCTAAGAAAAGCTGAAAAAATAATGCAGATAATTAAAAAGAAAACAAACATTTTTGACTAATTGTCCTAGAATATTGTTGTCTATATCACAGTAAAACGTAAATTTTAAGATGAACTACGCCTTTCTAATTTCCTTACTTGTTTCCTTTGAGGAAATCACATGCATCTAAGAAACTCTGCCTTGCTAACAGGTCATCACCTCAACAAACATGGGATAGTCTGATGGTAACTGTTGCTTAAAAGAGAACAAAGCTAGTAATGGATAAAACAGCAGGTTTGTTTTTGTAGCGTATCCTGCAACCAATACAAGTACCTTCCTGTAATTAGAAGAACATTTTTAATCACATTAGGCATTTTAGCATACTTTAGGGGCAGTTTCCAACTAAAGTATATATATGATTCCTAGCTGAGGAAGCATCTCAGGAGGATTTGTCTCTTGTATTTCATTGTGGATAAAGAGGCTTGTGACTGAAGTGCTCAATCAAAGAGCAGGAATCAAGGCCATTCAACAGTCCAAAGAATACTACATTACTAGATGGAAAAAAATACAAACATTTACTAAAGCAAATAAAGTTCTGTCTTGCATAAAAAAGGGCATAAACTCAAGGGATGAA
>CM044432.1:106239906-106255534 GCA_024363595.1 Xenopus borealis
ATGAGCTGGGCTTCTCTCAAGCCGTTCATCTCCCTACACACAAGAGAGGCCACACCTTGGCCCTTGTTCTCCTGTCTGTGAGTTTTGGTGGGTGAGCCTCTCTTGGCAGGTTTGTTGTGGTACCATGTTCTTTCCATTTCAAGATGATGGATCTGATGGTGCTCCGGGGGATCATGAAATTTTTTTTATAACCTTACCCTGGCTTTTACTTCTCAACAACTTTGTCCCTGACTTGTTTGGAGAGCTCCTTGGTCTTCATGGCATGATGCCTCTTGCTTAGTGGTGTTGCAGCCTCTGTGGCCTTTCAGAAAAGGTGTGTTTATAATGACAGATCACGTGACACTTAGATTGCACACAGGTTGACTTCACTGCACTACTTATGTGACTTTTAAAGGTATTTGGTTGCACCAGGATTTTTTAGGGGCTTCATGGCAAAGGGGATGAATACATATGTACATGCCAATTTTTATTTTTATTATTTTTTTATTCTTTTTATATACATTTTTCTCATTTCACTTCACCAACTTAGATTATTTTGTGCAGATCCATCATATAAATAAAGTTAAGAAACATTTAAATGACAGTTTGGAATGCAACAAAATATGCTAAAAGCCAAGAGGGTGAATACTTTTGCAAGGCACTGTATATAGTTTATATAGCAATTTATTCAAGCACAGGATACATGGTAGATAACATATAAGTTCTGAAAACTCCCATTGTTTATCTGTTATCTTCTGTTTATCTTTTGCCTGTTCTCCTTTTTCAGCTTGTTTCTATAAACTATAGTAGGGGTTGTGAAGCTAACACACTGGTTGTACCAGTGCAGGACAGCACTACATTATATTTTTATTACTTTAAAACTATTTTTTTTGTATTGCTGTTCCTTTAAAAATGATTGAGCCTTCAGTTTTCATGTGGTTTCTTCCTTCAAATAACCTGGCTTCCTGATGAGCGTGTTTTTTTTTTCTCCAGGCGGGATTTCTAAAAAAATAAAAAGGTCAACAATTAAAACTTCCTGCAGAAAGCTAAGGAAGTTTAGGGAAGTTTAATCTGTTTTTTAGAAAAGAATATTCGAACCAAGGGCTCTAGCATCTTAAATCAGGCCTAGATGTTCACACAATGTAATATAGTCAGCCGGTTCAGTAGATTTTTATAGTATTGCCTAATCATCTCCTCACCAGCTTATTAATTTTCCCTTATCGACACTCCTATTGCATTGTGCTGGAATACATTGATCTTTTCACCTTTGATCTTTATACACCGTAGTGGTAGATCCAGCTCTGTAATTGTGGAGGTGTTTATCTGTGACTTTTTATTATAATTGTTCACTATTTCTCGGTCATAAAGAGAAATCTAGAAGGAGGGACAACCCACAATCACATGTGATTAACATTATAGGTAAGACTGATGCCAGACTGCTTTTTTCCACATATAATAGTGGGCTGTAGCTAAAATTAACAGATTGCAGAGTAATTAATGTGACATGAGCAGTAATATGTCTTGAAAAAAGTCACAATGGCCATACACTTTTGTAATCACCATTGTGACATTACCTTGAATACAATGTTAAGTGATGATTTATTTTTTATTAGTAGTACAAAATACAAATAGAGCAGAAAAGAACAAACAAAACCACAAGCCAATAAAAGATCATAAAGATCTGCATATTAATAGGAAATACAAACAAGTTTATTTTGACAAAGACATTTTCAAGGAGGCATATTAAAGAGGTTGAATGACTGGCTGCCTGAAAATGAAATGCGAAAAACACTGAAAACTTCAATTATTTTAAAATGCTTTGTATGTAATTAGCTTTCCTCCAGCAGTCTGGGGTTTTGTGTAACTCACTCATAATCACTGATTAAAAAACACAGCTCATAAAACATTCCCAGCTTGCACATAGAGTGAGAGTTTAGGTGGCTGAGACAGTCAAGCATTAGCTTTTAAAACTGCCTGCTATTTCTCTATTTGTTGGGTTTCACATGCAGTAACATATTAACTAACTGACTGATGTTTAACTCTAAAATGAATGCACTGGTATGTAACTGCTTCTCATCCAGACATTCTGATACATATAATCCACCTGACTGCTTCAAAGTTATAAGAGGTGTACACTGATACCGTAACTGTCTCTCCTCAGTTTATACAGTAGGTTCTGATGATTTTTGGAAAGTTCATCTAACATTCCCTGTCTGTGCAAAAATGGACGCCGGCGTCTAAAAATAGACGCCCAAGTCCAAAACGAGATGCAACAGCCGTTTCTAGAGAAATTCGCGAAAAATTCAGCGAAGCGAAACACCGCCGATTCATCCATCACTACTCTCTAACTCTGACTTAGTCAGCAACTTTAAGGGGGGCCACATAGGACATAAATGTTCAGTGAGTTTGCAATTGATATTCAGAATAAATAGTTATGACCCATGTGCCCCCCCCTCAAGTCACTAATTGGTTATTGCCTGGTAACCAATCAGTGGAAACCAAGAGAGCTGCAAAGCAGGAAATAGTTTTCAACAGGCCCTGACTGGAAATCTGTGGGTTCTGGCAGATGTCAGAGGGGCTGTTCTAAGTTGCCATAGACAGTCGCTATTTATTGGGATGGTGGGGGACTGTTTGAGCCAGGCCCGGACTGGCAATCTGTGGGTTAGGGCAAATGCCAGATGGGCTGCTATAAGGTGCCATAGAAAGTCAGTATTTAGTGGGCTGGTGGGGACTGTTTGGGCCTCTTTGTGGGCTGATTGGGCCTCTGTGTACCTGAAATGCCAGGGCCTATTTTGATTCTCAGTCCAGTCCTGGTTTGAGCCACTCTGTATCTGAAATGCCAGGGCCTATTTTGAATCCCAGTCCAGACTTGGACATCCAGTCAGACTTTATACATTACATTTTTGCATAACTAACTATATTGAAAACATTTTATATCTAGTTACCTAGTTTTTTATTTTTATACTGAACAATTTCTTTAAGCGCTAACTGGAGCCGTGGTGTATCACCAAAGACAATGTAAAGCTGCAAATTCTGTGCCTGTGTTGTACTCCTTAATAATGAGATTCTGGGTTTTGCAACAGCAACTTATTTATTAAAATACAGTGCATGAAAGAAGCATGGCTCTCTGACTGTACAGCTCAATCTCCTCTGCTTGTGGGTTGGCCCCACCTATGTATTTCTTTTTCTATAACAAACTTTATTAACATCAACAATTATCATCACAATGCCTAAACTGAAAAATAGTGTTGAAACAAACTGAAACAGAGATGTTTCAAAGAGATGTTTAAGGGGTTGTTCACCTTCCAAACACTTTTTTCAGTGCAGTTGTTTTCAGATTGTTCCCCAGAAATAAAGACTTTTTTCAATTACTTTCCATTATTTATTTTTTACTTTTTTCCAAAATGTAAGTTATAAGTTGAATATCCCTGTCTCTAGTGTTTGAGTCTGGCAGCTCAGTGATTCAGGTGCAGACTCTGAACGGTTACAATTTTGCAACATTTAGTTGATACATTTCTCAGTGGCAGCATCTCTGGAGTTTTATTTTTTTTTTATGGACATGTGTCATTTTTCAACCTAACTTACTATGTTACTATGTATTGTATCAATTCTAACAGCTGCCTGTAATGAAACCCAGACATTCTGCTCAGCAGGGACAAAGATAAGAAATGTATCAACTAAATGTATCAAATTAGAACAGTTTAAAGGGACCTCCCTCCCAGAGCTGCTTTAGAACCTGAAATATTACACTTTACACTTCCATTTCAAAATAGAAAATAGTTATTGGAAAAAGCCATTATTTCTGGTGCACCTGAAAACAATTACTTGTTTGAAGATGAACAAACCCTTTACGCTTGTAAAACATGGGCAGATTCTGGGAGATTTTGTCACCTTGCGACTAATTGCCTCTTCTTCTGGGCAACAATCTTCCTGTGTGTTTCTGTCTGATACAATGAAAAAGTCGCCTGTGCTAAACACACACAGTGCTTCATTATTCCGAAGGCACCCTCGGAATCTTCAAGCAACTTCAGAAAACAAAGCGGCACGTGTGCTTAGCGCAGGTGACTTTTCATTATAGCGGACAGGAAGACACACAAAGGCAGTCCGGGGAGATTGTCAACCAGGCGATTAAATCTCCCCAAATCTGCCCGTGTGTCGCAAGCCTTAAAAAACTGGATTGATTGTGGCCCCAGGACCTCAAGAGACACTATTATTTTACCTGCCTTTTAGATAACTGGTGATTGAATATATATACACATGTCTATATACACATGTCCCCATGGTTATCTGAATCAACCCTGGAAGAAGTCCTGAAGGTCTGAGTTTGGTGTATTTATTGTCGGGTGCAAGCTTAAATTTATACTTGATTAGTATACAGTAGGCCTTCTAATCAAGCCCAGAGTTTCTACAGAGACATACAGAAGGATAGTATAAAATTATTACAGTATAGTTGTTTCTCTTCACTAAGTTCATTTCAACCACAAAATGTATAGTGGTTTTTAAAAACAGCATGGTGCTTCTTTGTATGCAACAGAAAGTCTGAGATGAAAGTCAGAATAAAGCAGCCCACACGCATAAGAAACCTGTCACAGTGGTTTAGCACTGCAAGGCTACAAAGGATGAGTTTAAAATCAATTTATCAAACCTTTTAAATAAAACTGTACTTTGCCTTTCCATTGTTTCAGATTTGATTAATGGAGGAGAATGAAGAGACTATATAACTCCCTATGTACTGTATGATCAGTCTACAAAGTATGCTTACTCCTTAGGGGGCACTGGTATAAAACCAAGAGATAACTTTACTGTAAAACGGTGTAGACCACAAGACAGAGGGTTTTATTTATCAATGTCAATAGCAAGTGCTATGCACTAGTGGCTAAAAAAAAGGCATTCATTACAGCTATTTGCATCTAAAGTTGCTCCTTGTCCCTCTGTGTAGTTGCATTGGTACTGCTGCTGCCATCCCGCCTCCTTGCAAATTGCATGCAGTACACTCATTGGGGCAAATATATACTAAAGGACATAAAGTGTGTTTTTTTTTGTGAAAAATTGCCAAAATGACAATTTACAGGGATATCAACAATTTGCTTTTCACTAAAGTCTATTTCTCCAGGGTCTGCTGGGAATTGATAAGATGAAGCTACATCCTCATCATTATTATGTCAGTGACATCATATCCTGTACTCAAAAGTAAAAAAAAAAAGCCAACACACTGCATTTTTCATATATTAATGTGGGATTGTGTTTACAAGCAGTAAATGTTAAATATATGTTATTTACACTTTTTTTAACCATTTGAAGCTCATGCCACGTTTGTTTTAGGGTAGGCCCATGTCTAGGAGAATAGAGAATCTCTTTGGCCTTTATTTGGCTTACTTGGATATTTTTAATTAGTGGCCACTTCCAGCAATTTCACCAACATCACTAATAAATACATACATATGACCTTTATATACTTGCCATATTTAAATTGACATAAGCGTAAGTATGTTAACAAAGTTTTGCTAGGAAGAAAAGTCATGCTAGAGAAAATTCGCTGAGAAACTTTCACTGGTCAAAGTAGGCCAGTGTTTATTTGCCAAGACAAAGTTTCACATTTTGAGAAATACGTCTATTGCCACAAAGCAACGTCTGCCATAGCTGTGCGAAATATGGTGGAGTCTTCCGAATAGAAAATTCTCACATAAGTAAATGTGCCCCATTGAGTCTAGGGTACAATGGCAAGTGTCAGCTGATGCATTTAAAGAATGTCCTCATTACATTAGTCCATTATTATTAGGTAGCCTTTAAGGCAGAGCTGCAACCTCAGGCTACATGCTAGGTTTTTGGAAAGCACATATGCAAACTAAGGCTACATGCCAGCAAGAATACGTTGCAATAAAATTGACAGAAAAGGAGACTTGGAGAAGAGTATTTAAATCAGGGGTGTCCAAATTTTTGGCTGCGAGGGCCACATTGGAAGAAGAAAAATTGTCTGGGGTCACACATGAAACATACAAATCATTTTAATTTGTAAAAGTAAAGAAAATGCTAAAAAAAACTACAATACCAGTTGGATAACCAGATGGAGCTATACACTGGAATATGGGACACCTAGATATTAAATAGGCTTATTATTATATTATTTTCACTAACCGAGCAATGGGCAGGGTCCCCCCTCCTCCTATATCCTTTGCAACATGAAGTTTTCTTGGGAACTGAGCATTTCAAGCTGGACCGCATTTGGCCCTCGGATTGCAGTTTGGACACCCCTGATTTAAATGGACAACTCCAGCTATGCAAAAGTAAAGGTTCTTGAACAAGCAGTAGGAGGATCCAGTGCCTGCACCATCCTGGCAAAGAATGGTAGGGCCAATTCCTGCCATTTATAGCTTCTGCTTTAACCCTCTTCTTGGCAACATCTGTACAGCAACAGTATATTGTCTCCTGTCATCATATAAAAGACTTCCAGCAGTTCTAGATCCAGCATCCACAATTAAAACCACAGTTTCATGCCTTAGTGGCTCAATTCTATCCTATATATGTCACTTTTATGTTACAAAAGGCATAGCTGATATTACCTATTCTACGCAAAATCTGGGTCTGACTTTAAACATCAAGGTCTTTAGATTGTGATAATTGACTGTACATATTGTATACCCAAATGCAGAACTTGCCACTGTTTGGGCAAGGTTCTAGCTACTATGAGCCTTTCCAAAATACAAGGGAAATACTGGGTTTCAGGAGCTTTGAATTTCTTTTTGAAGTCTTGGCTATTTGAATACTGCTCATGGTAAAATACACTGGTGTGAAATCTGCCATACAACCAGAAACAGAGGCACATGGTGCTGGGTTTAAAGTAATTTTGTTCAAGCTCATAACAAAAATCTATGGCAATGGCCATGTTGCAGGGGATTCCTGAGAGTCTGGAATAAGATAGCAGCGGCATGCTTAGAACAAAATACCCTAAACTGGTGTGGAGTCTGGGAAATCTGTTCTGTTTTCTAACTGTCCTATTCCAAAGGGTCTGAAGAATGAGGCTCTTGGTGAGTGTTACTTACGTATACTAAATGAAACACACTAATCAATTATTTCTGATTTCTCATTTTAGAACAAAATGCTTCTGTCCATCACTCTTTACCTATTCATGGTGTTGATTTCATCCAGATTTCATCTAGTTGTCCAGTTAAGTGATCTAGTGACACACGAAACATTACTATTCTGAATTCACAAATTAGCTATATAATTGCAAAACCACTTGACTTGTCTAAACTCACTGATAACACATGCTTTTAGAATTCAGAGCATTTTTTTTTCATCTGTTCATACACATATTAATAAAAAAAACTGCTCTAACTTGTACATAAAGACAGATACTGAACAATACCAAACCATGCCTTTCTTGCTGTTTTCACAGTTTGTAAGATCATTCAAGAACAATGATAACAGCGAAATCCATTGAAATGAGTCATAGCAATAGTTCTTTGCATGTATTTGTCTGACACTGGAACAAAGGTGAATGTTGCTGTTGAGTCAACAATACTGGAGGAGAACATTTGTATGGCTTTTTTTTTTCATATTACCAGCTCTTATAAAACATAAAATGACAAAGTAACAGTTGCATTGTTATACCAAGAATAAGCTGAAAAGGTATAATATCTCAGCATTTATAACGTGTACATTCCATTAGCTATATTGTTCAGGAATGCTTTTATGTGATATGGAAATAATATCCTGCACCAGTCCATGCTGAAGGTAATGTGCAACAGAATATTCCACCTCTGCCTTTCTTTTCTCTTCCTTTGCAAAGGAAGAAATTAGTTGCCAGCTATACAGGTACACCTTCCACATATGTAGCTAGGGTTGCCACCCAGCCGGTATTTTACCGGCCTAGCCAGTTAAACACTGCCCAAGGCCGGGGCCGGTATTACAAATTTACCAGCAATATAGCTGCCAGTAAATCTGTAATACCTCTATTAAAGGCCCATAGCCCGCCCAAACCCACTAAAAACTTACCTTTTTTTCCCCCGTGGCTCCGCCCCTTTAAATTATGACACGCCCCATTCTTCCCAGCCCCCCACCACTGCCGGTAAAAAAAAATTTCAAAGGTGACAACTCTATATGCAGCAGAGGGTAAAGGGAAGCATGGGAAAATATGCAGTAGGCTCTTTATACAAGTGTCGGAAGGTCAGATTTACTACCCTGTATACAAAAGATCTTTTGTGAATCATTAAGACCCCTTTGGCTTATAGCCAGCATAAGCAATGGTTTGAGTACAAAACTCAGATTCAGGTCTGCTGTGATCAAGCTGTAATCCAAGACTACAAATCATACAATGTATTTTTAGGCCTTGCTTGCCTGCCCTTTCTTGACTGTAACCCCAGACAGAACATGAAAAATTTTAAACACACCCTTCCCATCCAAGTGGGTAATTAATGTTCTCAGGTGTATCAAGGTTTTTGCATTGGGCAAAGATCCATTCGTTTCCAAAGTCTTTGTGTTATATAAAAAGTCCATTCTCTAGAAAAAACATTTAAATTCATATATATATATATATATATATAGATTTAGATTTTTTGTATCAATCTTTATAACAAAAAAAAGGTTATTGCTACAGCTAAGTCCCAAGCAAAAGGGTTTGTCTAGTACCGCTCATAGAAAGCATGCCTACTATGGGCGGAAACAGGTTATTGTTCATTTGCCAAGATTAACATCTATAGCATTCTATACTTTAACACCAGCGTAATTACTTTTATTCGTCTATGTCGCTGGTGAATTCTATATCCAGGTCCTCCAAGTTAAAGTAAAAAAACAAATGTTAGTTAAAGTAACTTATAAAAAAATGTTTAAGGCTCCAGAAATCATTCAGACCCTCTGGTACTAGTGTATTAAGTCGTTTAATCCATTTCCCTTCAGCTTGTAATAGTTTCTTATGTCTATCCCCACCTCTTCTCTCTGTTATGATTTCTTCCAGTACACACCACCTCAAATGCATCAGATTATGTTTAAATTCATTGAAATGTCTGGAAACCTGTGTGTCTGTTGGTGTGTTTCCTTTAAAGTTTCTTAACCTTCTTAACCCTCTGTGTTCGTAAACCCTTTTTTGACTTCCCTTTTTGTCTGGGCAACATAGCCCATACTACATGGGCATTTTAAAGTGGACCTGTCACTCCATAAAAATATTCAAAATCCTATTTTATCACATTAGTGAAGCAAAATGAACATTAATTACACTATATAAATTATTTTAATCTTGTTTTCTACAGTCTGGGAATTCATAATTATAGCAAGCTGGCAGGAGCCATTTTGTGGACACTGTTGTTAAGGCAAGTCTTGTATCATCTCAGAATCTTGTTTGTGCACCAGAATGGTGGACCCGATGTCTATCTCCATGTCCTGGCTACACAATTAAATGGTTAAGAGAACTGGGGGAATGTGTGGGGAGCAGTGACATCTAGGAAGTGCTGAATGGAAAGTGAAAGTAATTATCTGCCCCGCCTCCATGCCTAAGGCAGTGATCCCCAACCAGTAGCTCGCAAGCAACATGTTGCTCTCCAACCCCATGGATGTTGCTCCCAGTGGCCTCAAAGCAGGTGATTATTTTTGAATTACTGGATTAGAGGCATGTTTTGGTTGCATAAAAAACAGATGTCCTACCAAACATTCTCTCCTGTAGGCTGGCAATCCATATAGGGGTTACCAAAAAGCCAATCAGAGCTCTTATTTGACATCCACATGGACTTTTTCATGCTTGTGTTGCTCTCCAACTCTTTTTTAAATTTAAATGTGGCTTACGAGCAAAAAAGGTTGGGGACCCCCGGCCTAAGGCATAGAGGAGGGGCAGACGATATTTGATTGACAGCTGAGATTTTTAAATGAGCTTAAAACAGCTATGAATGCTTTAATAAAAAATTGAAATTGGATTACATGTTTAATTTAAAAAGGACTTTTATTATACAGATTTTTGTGTCTGGGTGACGGGTCCACTTTAACAAGTATACAACAGATGTGGAGTTACAAGAAGCGTGACATTTAATGCTAATTTCATGTCCTTTAGTTTGGTGGTTAATTCTAGGGACTTTCATTATTGAGGAACAACAATTGCATCCCGAACAGGGATATGTGCCATGTTAGGGTTTATCTTTGAATTTCTTACACTTGGGTCTAGTATCTGAAGGACAAAGCAGGTCTTTTAGTGTGTGCCCATGTTTATAGCAGAATACGGGCGGCTGTTTGAATAGATGGCCAAATTGCCGATCTGACTGGATCAAGGGCCAATATTTATTTTTTACATTTTCTACCTTGCCACTGAGTTGGTTAAATGTGGATACGAAAGTTACTTTTTTGATGCTTTTAACCAAAAGATTATCACGTGGGATCATTTCAACTTCCTTAATGGCCTTATTTATAAGTTCAGATCTGTAACCTTTTTCTAAGAAACGATCAGTAAGGGTAATAGTGGCCTCAGTAGAACTGTGATCTGGAGGATACTGTTTTTGCTCTCATAAATTGGCCCTTCGGTATTGTGTGTTTAACGTTAGGATTATGGAAACTGCTAGCATGGGGTAGATTTTATTTATCTACTGATTTTCTATAATGGTCAGTGTGTATCTTACATTTATCCAGAGAAATCGAGAAAATTAAGTTCTGTCTGAGAGCACTCATAGGTAAAAATAATGGTTTTGTGACTTGCATTAGCTTCCCCCTTCATATTTACCAATTGTTCCATGGTGACATTCCAGATCAACAGGATATCATCCACAAATATAAAATATCCTATTATGAACTTATAATACAGTTCATTTTCCAAGTGATGTACAATTAGGTTGGTAAATGAGGGTGTGACTGTGTAGCACCCATTCATGTGCCCTGTGTTTGCCAGAAGTACACATTTTCAAATGCGAAATAATTCTTATTGATTGAGGCAATCAAGAATGAAGAAAAGATTATTAGGCAGATTGGTCTCTAATAATAGCTCCTCTATACAGGCCATGCCTTCACTATGACGAATGGAGGTATAGAGACTATGTCTATTCCGCATGGGATGACCTCTGCCAGAAGTACATCTATTTTATTAAGTCATAAATCAATTTTCATTACCTCTTTTTGTAGCAAGTGATCAACAAACAGCATAACTATTCCATGGGGTGCCCAGCAGCCCTTATTTCTTATTTTCTACCAGAAAGTTCTGAATTAAGTAAAAGCTGTCTCCATTTTATCAAAAAACTCCAAATTATTAAAAATTATTTCCTTTTTCTCTGTAATGATAAAACAGTACAATAGTATTGAAAGTCAAGCCAGCATATTAGTTTTATTTAATGTTTAAATAATTTTCTAGTAGACTTAAGGTATGAAGATCTAAATTATGGAAAGATCTGTTATCTGAATAACCCCAGGTCCCACACATTCTGGATAACAAGTCCCATACCTGTATTAAAAAACAATATTATTATGAAAATAGTTTACTTGCATGAATCAGGGTTTCACATATGAGCTGTTTTGTGCTATACATTTTTATAGAGACCTACATGTTTTAAGGGTAAAGTTTTCCTTTAATATTGTCAGTCTGCTAGTTAGTATATCTGCTACAAAAAGGCAAATTTTTCAAACATTGTGTAGAAAAAAAAATCAGTTGCAACTAATCATAATTATGATTATTCATAAATAATCGTGGATCACAATCATTAATGAAACATGCCAACTGTTGTTAGACAGACGAAAGCTGAGTACAAAAGTACAACACCAGTACAGTAACTTACTGTATAGCAATTTATTAGACGTAAGTACAGTAGAAAGTGTCTATTAAGTGTTGTCCTTTTTTTTTGTTATTAAAGGGATACTGTCATGGGAAAAAAAAAAATTTCAAAATGCATCAGTTAATAGTGCTGCTCTAGCAGAATTCTGCATTGAAATCCATGTCTCAAAAGAGCAAACAGATTTTTTTATTATTTCATTTTGAAATCTGGCATGGGGCTAGACATTTTGTCAATTTCCCAGCTGCCCCAAGTCATGTGACTTGTGCTCTGATAAACTTCAATCACTCTTTATTGCTATACTGCAAGTTGGAGTGATATCACCCCCTCCCTTTCCCCCACCCAGCAGCCTAACAACAGAACAATGGGAAGGTAACCAGATAACAGCTCCCTAACACAAGATAACAACTGCCTGGTAGATCTAAGAACAGCAATCAATAGTAAAAACCCATGTCTGACTGTGTTCTATTTAGTTACTTTGAGAAGGAAAAACAACAGCCTGCCAGAAAGCAGTTCCCTCCTAAAGTGCTGGCACAAGTCACATGACCAGGGACAAAATGTTTAGCCCCATGTCAGATTTCAAAACTGAAAAAAAAATCTGTTTGTTTTGAGAAATGGATTTAATGACTGAAGTCTTCTGGAGCAGCACTATTAACTGATGCATTTGACAGTATCCCTTTAATAAAACTTTGCACTTCTTATTACATTAGCCCTTGTAACTAAGCAATGTCTGAACTTAACTGTACCCAGTTAAAATAATCTGTTTAAATGCACAGACATCAGCACACTGAATGATACATGCTAGGATCACAAGCTTTAGTGTTTCTAATGTTGCTTTTCCTGTAGAATGAGAGGTTGTTATGTGACTTGTCTTGGAAAAGCAAGAGACAAAAGTCTACTTGTGACATTATCTTAAGCAAAATCAGAGCTTTGTGCTCTGACAAATGGGTCATTTACTGTGTTCGCAGAAGCATGCATGTTTGTTTCAGACATGTGAGACTCCCACTGATTGTTTCATGGTGACATGGGTCTTCTCTGGGGAGAAGGTTAAACTCTTTACCAGAGGATTTAATTTCTAACTTTTGTTTTAACTTCTTGACATGTGGTTGATCATTTCCAGCCAACTGCTTCTCTACAAGTCTTGTGTCCCTGACCCCAGGTGTATATCGTAAAACATAAAAGGACAGGGAAAATGTTGGACGTCCTTCAGAATGATTATTTAAGAGGTCCTTTTAAGTAACATTCTGAGTAAGGTCTACCAGGTGATTGTTGTATGTAAAATCTTGTATAAGCCTCTAGTGAAGCTTAATACTTGTAACACAGAAAGACACGTTTGTATTTCAAAGGGATCCTGTCATGGGAAAACATGTTTTTTTCAAAATGCATCAGTTAATAGTGCTGCTCCAGTAGACTTCTGCACTGAAATACATTTCTCAAAAGAGCAAACTGATTTTTTTTATATTGAGTTTTGAAATCTGACATGGGGCTAGACATTTTGTCAATTTCCCAGCTGCTCCATGTCATGTGACTTGTGCCAGCACTTTAGGAGGGAACTGCTTTCTGGCAGGCTGTTGTTTTTCCTTCTCAATGTAACTGAATAGTACGCAGTGGGACATGGGTTTTTACTATTGAGAGCTGTTCTTAGATCTACCAGGCAGCTGTTATCTTGTGTTAGGGAGCTGTTATCTGGTTACCTTCCCTTTGTTCTGTTGTTAGGCTGCTGGGTGGGGGAAAGGGAGGGGGTGATATCACTCCAACTTGCAGTACAGAGTGACTGAAGTTTATCAGAGCACAAGTCACATGACTTGGGGCAGCTTGTGAAATTGACAATATGTCTAGCCCCATGTCAGATTTGAAAATGAAATATAAAAAAATCTGTCTGCTCTTTTGAGAAAATTGATTTCAATGCAGAATTGTTCTGGAACAGCCCTATTAACTGATGGATTATGGAAAAAAAAATTCCCATGACAGTTTCCCTTTAACATATGAATATTCTAATGCTGTGTTGCTAGATTTTCTTTTTGGTTTACATTTAAAGAGTGTCCATTGAAGGGCAAAAAGTTCTTCACTATAAATACAGTACGTAGAAATAGGACAGCTTTGATATATGATATACTTTTCAAATGAATGTAGCAGTTGTTCCCCCAGTAAACCACAATGTATTAAATATATTAAATATATAAACCCCAAGTCAGTATACATTATATAGTCCTCAATACAGTAGTCAAGCGAATTTAATGTGCTAAAGGTTTAACAGTAACTTTCACAAGTTAATATATACAGACTATGGTAACTGAAAATACTATGCTTAGAGAATCCAAGTATCCATTTTTAGCTCTATTCTTATGGCATCCCAGTGACATCAAGCAATGCATCTTGATCTATTTTGTATATATTTTTTTAGATTTCTGTTCTACTATTCATTCTTTATTGTAAATTGCTATTGTAATTAATCCCAAAATTGACAGAAAAATGTAAATGATTAAAATACAACAAAACATAAAATAAGACTAGTTGTAATTTATCTTAGAATACTACTGTCTGTATCATAATGATAGTCAGTGACGTAACTACCAGGGGTGCAGAGGGTGCAACTGTACCAGGGCCCCCACCCCCTTGGGGCCCATCGGAGCCACAATAATGGTTATGGCAGGCGGTTATCTAGGGGGGGAGATTTTACAGCACACTTGCCATCAACACTCCAGCATGGGATTTATAGAAATAAGGGCCTGACAGGGGGGCCCAGATGCCCATCCTGTACCGGGGCCCCCCAGGGAGTAGTTACGCCACTGATGATTTTTAAGATAAACTATTCCATTTACAGTGAAAGTGCTGCTATTATTAAAAATTCCTTTATAACATTAAAAAATAATTTTCACAAAGTTTTTTTTTTTCTTGTTTATTAGTGAGGTTCCCCAGCCTATTTTTTCTAGTGGAACCAGGATAAAAAAAACATTTATTGGCTGATAAACTCACTTGCCCACTTGTAGATAATACCTGACTGTATATTTGAAAACATCACTAGAAGTCTTACTCTTCTTAAAATCATATCTTTGTAGTACATGATTCTGTGTTTATGTTTTCTTAGAATCAAAGCCAATCAAGCAAGAACTTGAACAAGATCTATAAATGTTCTCAAATTCCCTGGTGAAATAAGTACATATAGCATATGAAAATGAATGTTGACTCTTCGGGAATTTAAAATAAAAATGGGACTTTAACAGGTGGAAAGGAGCATTTCTCATCAGACATGGCCAGTTTGTGTTCTAGGATGGTTTACAAGATTTTAAAAGATGCCATTTGGGACAGGAAGTGCATAACCGTGCATTTATCAACATTAAACCTCATTTTCCAGTTTGCTGCCCAGTTTCCCAACTTAGACAAATCACTCTGCAAAGTGGTAGCCTCCTGCATGGAACCTATAGCTCTGCACAATTTAGTATCATCTGCAAAAATAGAAACCGTACTTTCAATGTCCTACTCCAGGTCATTAAAGGGGTTGTTCACATTTGGGACTATAAAGCTAGTTTAAAAGCCATAGTAACATAGTAACACAGTAAGTTAGGCTGAAAAAAGACTCACGTCCATCAAGTTCAACCATTTTAATTTTTTTTTTTTTAACTGCCTAACTGCTAGTTGGTCCAGAGGAAGGCAAAAAAAAACAATCCGAAGCCTCTCCAATTTGCCTCAGAGAGGGAAAAAATTCCTTCCTGACTCCAAAAAGGCAATCGGACTAGTCCCTGGATCAACTTGTATAATGAGCTATCTTCCATAACCCTGTATTCCCTCACTTGCTAAAAAGCCATCCAACCCTTTCTTAAAGCTATCTAATGTATCAGCCTGTACAACATTTTCAAGGAGAAAATTCCACATCTTCACAGCTCTCACTGTAAAAAACCCCTTCCGAATATTTAAGC
>CM044432.1:106256756-106268387 GCA_024363595.1 Xenopus borealis
GTCATGCGACTCATTCAGCCATGTTTCGGCCACACCAATCACATCATATTTTCCCTCCAGAACCAGCTCCTCCATCTTTCCCATTTTAGCAGTCAGACTCCTTTTACAAAGATACATTTAATACTTGTACCATGTTGAACATATGACATGTGGTCTTCCTTGTCCTTAACAGTACCTCCAACCAAATCTTCTCCCCCATTTTCCCTTCCTTTGCCCACTATCTCATCTAACCTATCTTCCCCTGTACCTATTACTGAACCCTCCCCCCCACGCCTAGTTTAAAATCCCCTCCAACCATCTTCTCCCCCAAAACAGCAGCACCATCATCATTGAGGTGCAGCCCATCCCTAGCAAAGAGCCTGTAGCCGACTGAGAAATCAGCCCAGTTCTCCAAAAACCCAAAACCCTCCTCCCTACACCAGTCTCTCAGCCACACATTAATCTCCCTAAGCTCCTGCTGCCTTCTTAGCATTGCTCGTGGCACAGGTAATATCTCTGAGAAAATTACCTTGTCCTCGCCCTCAACTTTACACCTAGTTTTTTAAAATCATTATTGAGGACTTCACCACCTCCTCTAACTTGGTCATTGGTACCTACGTGTACCAAGACTGCTGGGTCTTCCCCAGCCCCTCCCAATAATCTGTCCACTCGCTCCTCCACATGTCGAACCCTAGTACCAGGCAGGCAGCAGACTGATCGGCATGTAGGGGCCTTATGGCAGATTACCCTATCCACCTTTCTAATAACTGAATACCCTATAACTAGAACCTGCCTTTCCTTCCTTGCACTCCCCCCACCACCTGTATTAGAGCCACGGTCTCCCAGGGTGCTCTGAGAGTCAGCCTGCTCCATTCACGCCAGTTCAGAACTTTCCTCCCCAGCATCTTCAGCCAAAACGGTGAATTTGTTGTTTTAGACAAGCTCATGTCATAAAAAACGTTTTTTTTGTAATGTATCTTTATTACTTAAAAAAATCAAACATTTTAGGTAATAAAGATAAATGACAAAAATGTTTTTTTATGATATGGGCTTTTAAACTAGCTTTATTGTCCCAAAGGTGAACAACCCCTTCAATAAACAAGTTGAAAAGCAAAGGACCAAGTACAGATCCCTGCGGTACTCCGCTAACAACACTGGTCCAATTAGAAATTGTTCCATTTACCACCACTCTTTGTAGTCTATCTTTTAGCCAGTTCTCTAGCCAGCTACAAATACAAGGTTCCAGGCCAACATTCCCTAATTTAACCAGTAACCTTCTGTGTGGCACTGTATCACATCCACTGCCAACCCAAGCTCACCTTCTCATAAAACAAAAAGAGGTTTGGCAATCACAAAGCTAAGCTCATTAAATACCCTGGGATGAATCCCATCCAGACCCGGAACTTTTTTTATCCAGTAATGTAACTAGAGGGGGTGGGCCCTGGTGCAGGACGTGCACCCAGGCCCCCCTCCTTATGCAATTTTAATTCTGGAAATCAGAGGTGCGATTGGGCCAGTGTCTCCCGGTAGTTCTACCACTGTGTTTGTCTTAAAATATTCTAGTATTATATATATATATATATTTCCTCATGGGTGAACCATGCATCATTAGGATTATAAAGAAGGAAACCCTGAATAACTGGTTCCTCATTTGTGTAGAAAGATGAAAAATAGTTCAGAATCTCAAATTAATAGATCTCAAATTAATCTCATATTAACAGATTTAACATTTTCATCCCCCAATTTAATGTGTTCAACTCGGCAGATGTACTATAATTGCATACCTTACTGTCCATAAAACTAAAATCTTTTCCCGCATACCCTTAATTTACCAATAAAACTTCTGGAAAAAAATTGGTGGAACAAAATTGAGCATCTTTTTCAAATTGTCACTCTAAAAACTCGACTTTATTGAATTGACGACCCAAAAACTCAAAATTATTGGATTATTGAAGGAAAACCAGCACAAAAAGCCCAAAGACTACTGAGTATCCTGAAGTTAAAAAACATGAGTATTGTCTCGAAAAAGTCGAGTTTTCTTTTTCCTCTAAAAATCTGAGTGTTTAAAAACTCACTTAGAAAGACAAGAAAGTGATTGTAAAGTTCAAATTCCACGTTTTTAAAATAAGAGCTAGATGGCTTTAAAGACAGAACAACAACATTCAAATGACTAGATACCTACTAATAGGCATCAACTGATCACACACATATTTATATGTGCATGACATCATTAAACTGTGGAACAGACTGTGGAACTTTTCATGCTTATGTCAAGGACAAACAACAGAGTATGCAGTGAGGAATTTCTGATCACTGGGGGAGACAAAGACCCACAGTAAAGTCTGCTCACTGAGGGAAATGAAAGTTTCCAGACCAAAACCAACAGTAAGGGTTCTTACAAACGGGCTTTTGCTTCTGCGTTTTCAAACACATGCTGAGCGCAAAAAAAAACATATATTGGATTAAAACACTTTTTTTGCTGCAGCTAAGTGCGTTTTTCTCTATTCATAGCTGAATGTGTGTCAAGCACCAGAAAATGCAGCATGCTTTGTCTAAACAAATGCACTCAAACACAAACAGTAAAAAGCAACTCATGACGCTCATGAGGACAGCCAGGCAGAATTTAATGGAATAATGTGTTTTTCCACGCTCAAACCTGCATTTTAACGTGCATCAAATGCATAAAAAACGCCAGTGTGTAAGAACCCTTAAAGGGATTCTCTCATGATTTTTATAATTTAGTTTTTATTTCTAATTTACATTACAAATATTTCACTCTACCATGTAATGTTTAATTCCTAAATTAAAAAAAGTATTTTTTTTTAGTTGTAAAATTGGTGTGTTGGCAGCCATCTCAGGTCATTTTACCTGATCATGCGCTTTCAGAATGAGCCAGCTCTTCAGGATGAAACTGCTTTCAGGCAGGCTGTTGTTTCTGAAGGTGTATGTAACTGAAGTTGTTGCAGTGGGACATGGATTTTTGCATTATGTGCTGTTCTTATATCTACCAGGGAGCTGTTATCTGGTTACCTTCCCATTGTTCTGCTGATGTACTGCTGGGGGAGAAGGGAGGGGGTGATATCACTCCAACTTGCAGGGCAACAGTAAAGAGTGATTGAAGTTAATAAGAGCACACGTCACATGACTTGGGGCAGCTGGGAAACTGACACTGTCTAGCTCCATGTCTGATTTCAAAATTAAATATAAAAAAATCAGTTTGCTCTTTTGAAAAATGGATTTCAGAGCAGAGCAATGCTGGAACAGCACTATTAACTGATGCATTTAGAAAAAAACATGACAGTATCCCTTTAAGGGATAAAGTATATTTACACTATCACTTTACAGGGAAACTGTCATGGGAAAACATGTTTTTTTTTTAAAAAAGGGCGTTGCCCTATTTTTGTGGATTTCTATGGGCTTTAATAAACCACTCATTTCAAATTTCAATTGACGGTGTGCGGCTGGATTTTTCTACTACAAGTATTACCGACCCTGAGCAGAGGAAGGGTCTTCCGGCAACAGCACCTGGCACATTCACACAGTGTTACACAGGTCAGGTTGAGAATTCCATTATCGTGCATAATTTTTTAAATCTGACATGGGGCTAGCCATTTTGTCAATTTCCCAGCTGCCCCGGTCATGTGACTTTAGGAGAGAACTGCTTTCTGGCAGGCTGTTGTTTTTCTTTCTCAATGTAACTGAATAGTACGCAGTGGGACATGGGTTTTACTATTGAGTGTTGTTCTTAGATCTACCAGGGAGCTGTTATCTGGTTACCTTTTGTTAGGCTGCTGGGTGGGGGAAAGGGAGGGGGTGACATCACTCCAACTTGCAGTACATCAGTAAAGAGTGATTGAAGTTTATCAGAGCACAAGTCACATGACTGGGGGCAGCTGGGAAATTGACATGCAGGGGAGAAGAGAAAGCCTTCCTCTGTTTCTCTGTCTGTGACATCATTCCGCCTAGTTACAGGCTGGAGAGTGACCTGATTGGGGGGATACCGCAGTGCATCCTAGGAAGAGAGGGTGTGCCAGACTGTGGAGCTGTGTGTGTAGACCCTGGATCTGTTTGTGCAGTCTGTGTGATAGAGTTGATCCCAGTCTGTGAAGTGAAAGATTCAGCCGCAGCCAAGACCTGTAAAGCTGTTCAAGCTGTGAGATCTGCAGGAGTGCAGAAAGAGGGTTCCTGTTCCCTGCCACGCTGCTAAGGTTTCAGAGGGGAAAAGTGCCATTGGTGGGAGTGATTCTACAGCAGAGTTACTTGTGATTCCAGTGTGATCTGCCTCTGAGAAAAATGGGTGAGCACGGATACAGTGTTGAGCTTAACAGCAAGACAGGCCTTGAGTAATTTTTGCCTGCTACGTGAGAGAGCTGCTTACTTCCAAAGGAGAGGTACTTTTGGGGAAGGTAGCACTACCTGGGGGAATAAGAGCTCTGGGAAAGGGACACTGCAATCTGAACTGCATATTTATTAACCCTTACAGAAGATTGGGACTGTGATATCAAACAGACTGTTGTTGGAGAAACAGTTAATAACCTGATAGTGATTTTAGGTAGTGTCCCACATATCCCCATGCAGAAGTGAACTGTGTATAAGTTGTTTATTACTGTTTTATATAAAGTTAATATTTGTTCATCGGCAAGCTGTGTGTTTTTCCTAGGGGATTCCTCTGAGGCAAGTTCCTCAATGCTCCCTAGGTGGAGGCACTGCGCTGTAATTCCCAGTCCCCAGTACTTTTCATATTACAAAAGGGACTCAGGGCCCCTGAATTGCCTAGGAAGATTCTATTTAAAGGGACAGTAGCCAAATTAGGGTTTCAGACAATATGCCGAGCCCCATGTCAGATTTCAAAATGAAATATTAAAAAATCTGTTTGCTTTTTGAGAAATGGATTTCAATGCAGAATTCTTCTGGAGCAGAACTATTAACTGAAGCATTTTGAAAAAATGTTTTTTTCCCTTGACAGAATCCCTTTAAAGGTTGTTCACCTTCCAAACACTTTTTTCTGTTCAGTTGTTTTTAAATTGTTCCCCAGAAATAAATACTTTTTCAATTACTTTCTGTTATTTATATTTTACTGTTTTTGAAAAATCTAAGTTTAAAGTTGAATGTTGGTGTCTCTGGTGTTTGAGTCTGGCAGCTCAGTAATTCAGGTGCAGACTCTAAACTGTTTCAATTTTGCAACATTTAATTGATACATTTCTCAGCAACATCTCTGTAGTATTAGCAACTATTGTATCAATTCTAACAGCTGCCTGTAATGAAACCCAGAGATTCTGCTCAGCAGGGACAAAGATAAGAAATGTATCCATTAAATGTATCAGTTTAGAAGTTGGGGGGGGGTCCCAGAACTGCTTTAGAAGGTGAAAAATGAAACTTTACACTTCAATGTTAGAAAAATGGTTACAAATAGAAAATAAATAGTAATTGGAAAAAGTCATTATTTCTGGTGATCTATCTGAAAACAACTAGTTGTTTGAAGGTAAACAACCCTTTTGGTATGATGTAGAGAGGGATATTCTGAGACAATTTGCAATTGGTTTTCATGTTTTATTATTTGTGTTTTTTTTTGTTATTTAGCTTTTTTATTCAGTAGCTCTACAATTTCCAATCTCAGCAATCTGATTGCTGGGGTCTAAATTTAGCAACCATGCAATGATTTTAATAAGAGACTGGAATGTGAGTAGGAGAGGCCTGAATAGAAAGGTGAAGATGAAAAAGTAGCAATAACATTACACAGTGAAACCTGAATATCACTACTGACTATTGGGTTGGTGTCCTGTCTCTCAAAGCAATGGCTCAAATGCCGGAATTCTCTGGAAGAACATGAGTAATCAAAGTTAAGTGATCATTTCTGCTATTGAGAAACTTTAGACTGGTGAAATTAGTTCAGTATATAAAATGTGTAAATTTAGCCATATTCATTTTTAGGGCTTGGTTCTCCTTTAAATACCTTTCCACAGGACAGCCTTCCTGCAGAAAGTGAGCTCCAATATGTGAACTGGATCTTCTGGCTTGCCTGTTCCTTCCAGAAAACTATAGTTTCCAGGACCAGACAGCAAAATCTTTTAAACAGAGAAATTGTTCTCTGTTTAGTATAGGGTTACTGACCCGGATTTCACCCGGACAGCTCTGCCTTTGGAAGGTGAAACCTTCCTGTCTGGATTTCCAAATTAGGAAATCTGGACAGGACATGGAAAATAATGACATGCAATCAGCCAATCACTGATAACCATGACACTGGCCCCACCCCCATGTCACTGGTCCGGCCCCAACATCAGCCACCCGTCCCCTGCCCATTTTCTGGCCACAGCAATAGTGGCAACCTTTGTTTAGTAACATTTTCCTTTCAGCTTACATCACCAACTGACACATCTTTGATCGTTCTACCTCAAGATAGATAGATAGATATACTATAGAATTTAGATGTCATTAATCATAGAATTAATAATTGTTACAATCATTTTTCTTGTGCTTTTGTATATTCGTTGAGCTTCTCAGATCCTTCTAGCATTTTGGTATTGCAGTTAGGTGCCTGGTCACAATACCATAATACAAACCTCATTTTATTATTGTATTAAAAACCTGCACAGTGTGCACAACTGATACATTCCTTTTGCTGAAATAGTCTCCAATGCTAAATAGTTCTCTCTGAGATACTGACTGCATATATATATATAATATATATATACTCAATATATATATATATATATATATACTCTATATATTATATATATATATATATATATATATATATATATATACTCAATATATATATATGTATTTATATATATATATATATATTCAGAATATGCTTTTATCACAGAATGGCTGTTGATATACATAGCTTTGTGACTCAATTCTTCCCTCAGTGGATTTTTATGTACTATTTGTCTAGATGTTGAATTTTAACTCAATTCCCCAGCTTTAATAGCATAAACAGCATTGTTTTACAGATCATTACACATTATAACACTCCATGTCATGCTTTTGATTCTGTATAGCTAATAATCTCATTTACCATCTAAAATATGCACAGAAAATAAGAATTTGTGACAATAAAAGCAGCTAAAAAGAGAATGATATCCCATTAAGTAATGTTGAAGTTCAATCCAACAAAATCTGCCCGCAAAGAAAACTAGTTTTGAACAAAGAAGTTTTTTTAGGTGACTGTGTTTGACAAGGACATCATATCTGCAAGAGCACAGCAAATGCACAAGAATGTATTTTGAAAGGCATTTGAACAAAGTAGTCCTAAGAGCTGAATAGCAGATCATGCATTTCAGTCTACAAAAGCACAACATAATGAGATGAGGGATAAAATATAATTATAGGATCCATAACCTGGAAGGAAAACCATGAAAAGAACTTGGCATGGAGCTTGCATAATGCTCTCTAACCATCTGTACAATGTCTGGCAGCAATAAAAAAAAAAGGCAAACAAGATCTTGAGATGCATATGCAAAAGAATGAAAATATAAATTGGCACAGCAATACTGTTGCTGCTATTGTGCACCACTAGAAAGCCTACACTTAGGAAATGATGTGCATTCTGGGTCTTTTTCCAGGAAGGACATTGTTGAGATGGTTGAAAAGGTTCAGTGGAGGGCAGACAAAATGAGACAGAGTGGAAAGTGTGTATAAAAAGCAGATGTGTTGACCTTGTCCTGGTGAATCAAAAATATACAGCTATATGGAAATCAACAGAAGATTATAAAAAAGCGTTTAAAAAAGTGATGAATATGGTTTGCATTGTTAGCTGAAGGAAAATGAAACTTGAAATGAAAAGAAACATTTCGAAAAATATGCTTAAAATGATTCATAGGGGGCCCATATGATTCATAGGGGGCCCATACCAACGAGAAGCACTGCTGCAATACTCAAAACATACTGTGCAATCTATGTCATTATTTCATAGCTGTATAGTAGTGAATTTACCCTTCTTTTCAGTTTGTGCATTGTCTGTAGTGTTTTATATAAGTTTGTATATATTGCAGAATTACACCAGTAATAAATCTAACCCACATCCTGGCACTCATGGAATACAGTAGAGAGAATTTTCCAATGGCACACAGGACTAGGTGAAATCTTCAAATATTTATTAGTGCGGAGTGCAGATGCAACGTTTCGGAGCACAAAACTCCTTTGTCAAGCATACGGAATTAACAAGTTTGGTGGTTAAATAAAAAACATTTGCATTCAATTTACGTGTCATAATTTGTGAGCCAATCAGTGAATAGTGAGCTTTAACTGTTTCAGTCCTTTTCTTTTCTCCTTGCTTGTGTGGTATTCTGTATTAATTTCATATCTAAAAGTACAAATATTATACATAAAGTGCTAAGTGCATACAATCCAGATTAATAAAAGCACAATATAATAAGTTCAAAGTTATTCAAGAATAAAATACTATACCAATTAAAAAAGTGTACGTATATCTTATACAAAAGTTATAAAGTGATATTAATAATAATACATGACAAAAAACTTTTTTTATACGGATACTCATGGAATACAGTACATAAACATTGAGGTCAGCAAGAAAGTTGAGGTCTTAATAAATGTACTGTACCTTCTGCAGACCTAAGCAGGAATGTCCTATAATCCTCTCTTTGACTGACATGGTTGCTCACACCAGGAGCTCCCTCTTGGTGTGAGTGTCCTAGTGTTGGCGGGGAGGGGCAAATACATAAAAAACTACTGTAACCCCCAACTATAGTATGGGCTCTATTTGCCTGCACCTTTGGTTGGGGAAAACATTTCAGCCTAATAGGTGCCCTTTAAACTAGTTTTGCAAAGGACTTTTTCACTGCTGAGTTGTTCTCTAAAACATTGGTCAGATTGGTAGGTGGGCGTGTAACCAGCATTTCCCAGTAAACCAATAAGCTCCTCAGGCAAATGGACCACATAATAATACATGATATACCACTTTGCATAACTCTCCTCTCCATATGTCTGTCTCTGCTTGCAATCCAAATTATGCTTACAGTATTCATTTTTCCTTTTGTTTCTTATTGTACAAAAGTGTCTCCCTCATTGTGATTTTGAAGTAATCAAACAGAAAAATGGAATTCAGCACCTTTACAAACCTCTTGGACTATGGAATAGCTGTAAAGGTAATTGATACTCTGTGAACAAAAAGTAGTTGGTTGTTGGATAAGAGAATGATTCCTGAAAAGTTTTGATGATTTTCCTGCAGTCAAAGGTATGCAAGACCACCAACCATAGGGGACTGGTGTTTTATGCACAAAATGTACTATATATATATATCTCTCAAGACATCACAACCAGTTTTCCAAAGCAAACCAACTGAGATGGGAAAGAAAAGGGAAAGAGTAACATGAAGTCAAATAGATAAGGAGAAATGAGAGGAGGAGTTGAGTGAGCACCACATACAGAGCCTTCAGCACCACTGTAGGTTAGCAGAGCGGCAGCCTTTGTATCATCACGGTGTCATGTGGATATCCTGGAAGCCAAATATCTGAATAGCCTCCACAAAAAGAGAAACACTACAAGGGCAAAGAGTGGCACTATAACTGGTGTCTCAAAACTGTATATTTTTCATGAATACCCATGGTAGGCAATAAGGAACACAACAGAGCACAGGTTGCTCTGCATGACAGAGGTACCACAAACTGAACACAGGTTGCACAACAGGAGTTCCACAAACTGGGTACCTTGGTACCAACAGCCACAACATAGGGAGAGCTGTAATGTCCATATTGAGTAGCATACTCATGGCTCAGATGGGCAGCAATACCCCTCTCTCTCTTCTCTACTCTACTCTACTAATGTGCGGGGGCATTGCCACCCATCTGAGCAATGATTATGCCACTCAATATGGACATTACAGCTCTCTCTATGCTGCGGCTGTTGGTAGAAATATAATTTAAAAATCTTAAAGGGTTCACAAACTTTCACACAACACTGTATTTTAATCTCACCAAAGAGAAATATAGTACGCTCTATAAAACTCACAGACATGTATGATGCGTATGATGGCTATGAGACAGCACTGAAATTACTCTTGTATATGTATCTAGGCTAGAAGAAACATATTAGTATCATGGGAGTAAAATAACTTTACTGCTACAGCTACTGTACTTCTGTTGTATGATCTGCTTCCTTTTCATTCTTCCCATTTTCAGGCATTTTATTCAGCGTGCAAGTTATAAGCTGACCACTAGAGGTCCTTTCAGTGCAACAAATTGAATACTTGTACACCAGAGAAGATAGTGTGCTGCTTTCTAAGAACACATAACATGCCATATTAGATAGAGTTAGCAAACATTATTTATTGTTAATAGTATTGTGTTTTTTTTATATAATACTGATATATTTTGCAGTGTTCTACAAAGATTGTTCACCATTCACATCAGTTCCTGTCCCAGTGACGCTTACACTCACAGGTCCCCATCATATTCACATACACAGTAATCAGTGGAGCAGGATATAATTGTGATATAAACTGGCAGAAAACGTGGAGTACCTGGTGGAAACCCATGCAAGCACCCATGCTACATCCTGTGTGACCAGAATTTTGAAAAACACTACCAGCACTTGGGTTTGCTTTAACGTGCCTAATAAAGGATGTCAGGGGGTTGGCAGCAATCAATTTAGTAGTAGTTAACACTTTATTTTTGACCACAGGAAATGTTTCGCCGAAACGGTGATAAATTTGCGAAACGCCACCAGTGTCTCTTTTTGGATGCGGGCATCTGTTTTTGGAAGCCGGCACGCATTAGATATATAAAACAAACAAGAGATGCACACATTTTTAGAAAAAAAATGACTAGCAACACTGACTTAAAGGGGCTGTTCACCTTCCAAACACTTTTTTCAATTCAGTTGTTTTCAGATTGTTCTCCAGAAATACTTTTTAAAATGACTTTGCATTTTTTTTATTTTTTACCATTTATTCAAAATCTAAGTTTAATGTCCCTGGCTCAATTTTGCAACATTTATTTGATACATTTTTTTTGCAGCATATCTGGAGTTTTACCAACTATTGTATCAATTCTAACAGCTTCCTTTAATGAAACTCAGGGATTCTGCTCAACAGGGACAAAGATAAGAAATGTAGCAACTAAATGTATCAATTTAGGACAATTTACAGGGTCGACAACCCCATAAAACAGAGCTGCTTTAGAAGGTGAAACATTGTTAGACTTCAATATTAGAAAAACAGTCACACATAGAAAACAGATAGTAATGGAAAATATTATTTCCGGTGGTCTATCTGAAACCAAATGAACTGAAAAAACAGTTGGCAGGTGAACAACACCTTTAAATGAGAATTCCACCACCTTGGCGCAAAACTCCCCCACCTCCCCTGAGTAGGACCCTCCGGGCCAATGCCCCTAACTTGTTACTTACCCCTTCTTCTAGGTCCTCTCAAGCTGAGTTCACAGGCACCATCTTTCCCTGAGCGGTCTTCTTCCTGGATCCATCAGCGTCTTCTGGCACAAAGTTTTATGATTTCTTTTCAAAAACTTTGTGACTTTCGCCGTAGTGTATGCTTTTCCCTTGGAAAACATACACTTTTTTCTCAAAAGCAGAATCCTCTACAGACTGCAGGCAAATGTTCAAACCCCATGTCATGGACACGGTACTCCCAACCGCACGTGACTTCAGGTGTGGCTGTCAGGGGTCACT
>CM044432.1:106284292-106324998 GCA_024363595.1 Xenopus borealis
CCCCCCCCCCCTGGAAAATGCCCCTAATTTGTTACTTACTCTTCCTTCCAGATCCTGTCCAGTGAAGTTCACAGGCGCCATCTTCTTTCGACCTCTCTTCTTCCTGGACTGACCGCATTTTCTGGCACATGCGCAGTACGAGGGATTTGCCGGTGCAGATCCACTGTGCATGTGCCAAAAGTAACAAAGTTTCCAAAAAAAGAAATCGGCAAGATCATGACTTTCAGGAGCATGCACAGTAGTTCCGTACCTCCGGACTCTCCATCTGCGTATGCGCCCAAAAGTCACAAACTTTCTAATTCTTTTTCGGAAACTTTGTGACTTTCGCTCATGCGCAGTAGATCTGCACTGGCAAATCCCTCATACTGCGCATGCGCCAGAAAACGCCGGTCAGTCCAGGAAGAAGAGAGATCGGGAGAAGATGGCGCCTGTGAACTACGCTGGACAGGACCTGGAATCTGGGGTGAGTAACAAGTTAGGGGCATTTGCCCAGGGGGGCAGATAGGAGGGATTTTTTCACATAGGGGTTGAATTCTCCTTCAAACCATTGCAAAAAATGTACCTCCACCTGTACCTGTTACTAACTGGCCATCTGGCTCAGCCCTTCTAACAAGAATTAAGGCTCACAAAGGGACCAGGCCCACCCACAGTTTGGAAACCACTCTTTGGAAAATTCCCCCCCCCCCCCAATTTTTTTTTCTTTTTTTTTTTTAAACACACTTGTGTAGAAAAGGTACAAAAACTTTAACTGAACTCTGAAATATCTGAATTTATTTTTTTCTTGTACACAAACATACCCGATTCCAGGTTACCATATTAAGCTAGCCTTATAAGACCTGATTGTTCGGCAAGCCGATTTAGCACTGGCCCATATCGGGTTGGATCCGATTGTTTGGCCCAGGGCCGATAATTGTATCATAGCACCCACTAAGGCAGTCTACTTGAGGAGGGCCATATCAGTGCGGTGATGCAGTCCCTCACCAATTTTCAGTTAGATTTGTTGTGGAGAAATTTGGAAGGGCCTGTATGTTTGCCAGCTTTACTTTTAACAAACCTTTCCCAGCCTCACCTTAAGGTGGCCATAGACACACAGATAATATCGCACGAAACGAAATTTTCGTACGATATTCGGTTCATGTATGGTGGGAAATGAGCCGACCATTATCGGCTGGTTGATAGGGCTGGACAGAAAATTTTGATAGGATGCCTTTGAAGCCACCTTTAACATCGGCCATTGTTGCTGAATCGTCAGATGCAGGTAGAATTCTACTGTTTATACCAGTATATCTGACAATTCAGCTCTACATGTGTGTGTTGAAACAAACAATCTTTCTCGGAAAGATCTTTTCCGAGAAAGATCGTAATTGTTACGTCTATGGCCACCTTTAGGCTTACAGTGTTATGCAACCCCCATCTTACATTGTTAAAAGAGAACTAAAGCCTAACTAAAGAAGTAGGCTAGAAATGTTGTACAGTATGTTTAGGCTTCTGTACCAACCCCAGGCAACCACAGCCCTTTAGCAGTAAAGATATGTGCCTCCAGAGATGCCCCAGTAGCTCCTCATCTTCTTTTCTACTGATTCACTGCACATGCTCTGTGCTGCTCTCACTTACTGAGCCACTTACTGAGCTTAGGGACTGACTCAATATACAGTACACATAGAATAGAAATGTCACTGTATAAGGCTGATTAGTAACTACTATAGATAATTACTACTTTGCAGTACAGAGACCAGAGCAATTTAATAATCAGCCTTGTAGCCTCCGCTTATATGACAGGCCAACCTCATTTTCTGCTGGATTATTTGTGTCGACCCCTAAGCTTCGCTTCTCCACAGCTGCTCAGAGCCCACTGAGCATGTGAGTGTCGCAGACAATTTGCAAGATGGTGACTCCCTGTAACAAGTTTGTAGTCCTGGATCATTACTGCTATTGAGATTGTGAAATTTTAGACTGGTGCAATAAGGTCATTATATAAATGGTTGCCTTTTTAGGGTTTAGTTCTCCTTTTAAGTGATTGACTCTGGGACTTGAAGTCTCTTTACTTCAGAATCTGTGCACCATCAACACAGTGTTGATGTGTATAGGGAATAATACTCGAGAGCCATGAATATCCTATATCCTTGTAAACTTTGCTTCGTTATAATCGGTGTCTAGTTATTTAATTTGTCACATGACCCACTGAAATGTATGTACTTCAATAATGTACCCCCTCTTAAAATATTTGTGGATATTCAAATCCAAATCATGGTTCCATGACCTGTATAGAAGCACTTGGCCTTCATCCTCTTGCTTGGTGGTTTATAATATCCTTCTATTTTACAATGGGGGTACGTTATTCACTATATATACCAAAATTAGCGATGTTTTAAAATACCTGCAATTTTCTTTAGCAATACCACTGGAATTTTTAAATTCTGTAAATTATCATATACATTTTTCTGTTTCTGGTTTTTGTTATCACTGAAAATTTAAACTTTATTCTCTTTCCTACATTAGGTCAAAGCACTGAAAGAAAAGATTGAACTAGAAAAAGGGAAGGATGCATTTCCTGTTGCTGGTCAAAAGTTAATTTATGCAGGTAAATATATAGATTAACACCATGAACTTGGTTTCACTAAACTATATTTGCGATTAGTTGTGGTTGTGAAACTGCCTGAATCTGAAACATCGTTCATACTGGTAATGTATTTTGTTAACCTTTTCCCTAGTAAACTGTTAACGGGTATATAGAGACAAACCACACAGTTGCTGGGTCAGTAAGGTGAGGCATTCACTTTGTTGGCAAACGGAGGTGTGTTCTGTCTTGTGATTGACACTTGTCATTAAGTCTAATGTTGCCTAAAGGAGAACTAAAGCTTAACTAAAGAAGTTGCTAGAAATGTTGTACATTATGTTTTGGGCTTCTGTAGGCAACCAAAGCCCTTTAGGCTCAGGCCAGACAGGAAGATTCGGGGAGATTTGTCGCCTGGCGACTAATCGCTTCCTCTTTGGGGCAACAAATCTCCCACGAACCGCTTCCCCCTGCCTTCCAGCGTCTTTAATGAATAATCGAGTGGGCCTATTCACACGCGGCACTGGCTTTTCCGAAGTTGCCTCCTTAGGCAATTTTGAGCGATTTCGGGAAAGCGCAGCGCCACGTGTTAATAGGCGCAGGCGATTTTTCATTAAAGACGCTGGAAGGCAGGGGGACAAATCTTCCCGTCTGGCCTGAGCCTTGGCAGTAAAGATCTGTGTCTCCAAAAATGCCCCAGTAGCTCCCCATCTTCTTTTCTGCTGAATCACATGCTCTGTGATGATGTCACTTACTGAGCTTAGGGACCCACTCAAAATAAACAGAACACAAAGAAAACTAATGTTGCAGTATAAAGCTGTCCATGGAGCCAAATGAGCAGATCTTTACCCGATATGCCACTAACTGGCAGGGCTATATCGGGGTAATTCGATCGTTTGGCCCTATTGCCAAACGATCGTATTACGACTAGCACAGTGGACTTTCGACGGGTCAGTCGGAAGAAAATCCAACCTTCCCCATTGATATCTTAAAGTGATACTGAAAAAAACTACTTAAATATGAATTTACACTAAAAGTTACCTATAGGTCATGTTGATCGTTTTTTGCTAAGAGGTTTATTTTTGTATATAATTGTTAGTTGAAGTTTATAAGCCTGACTGTTTTGTCAACCTGACTGTCCCATCTAAGCCTGTCGGTTAGAGTTTCTAACTCTAACGGACTCCTGTTGCACAAATATGGCAGCCCCTCATACAGGAACATGGGACATCAGACAGGTAATGTAAAAGCATTGTGCAAATACTTTATGGCAAAGTTAGAAGTAGCTTCCAATAATATGCTAGATGTAAAAAACTGTTTAACTTCTGGTGTCAGTATCTCTTAAGGCTGATAGCAATTATCTGTATTAATTAGTAATCTCCTTATAGGAGTTAGCCATGGAGGAGAAATTGAGCACAGAAACCAGGGCAGTTAGCATCAGAATTCAATAATCTGCCTTGTAGCATCTGCTTATATTACAGACAAACCTCATTTTCTGTTTGATAATTTGTGACAACCCAAAGGCTTAGCTTCTCTACAGCTGCTCAGAGCCCACTGAGCATGTGAGTGTCTAATATTGGACCAGCAGTTTGACCATGTAAAACAGCGGTAGTCAAGACACCGACATATCCTAAAAAATGATGCATTTTTACACAGAGAAATCTGCTTCTTGCTGCTAAGTGAGCTTCAAGCTCAACATTTCCTGTAGATTAATCTAGAAAGCAGTAATTACTATACAAGTTAATTTTGACTGCTGGTGCTTCTTCCCAATGGCATTGGTGGTCAAACGGCAAGTTTGACATACCGAATTCCTATATACAGGCATCTCGTTTCCCCTCTCTGCGAACCCCCTCACTGTCTATACACATTTACTTCAATATTATTGTTGTCACTTTCAAAGCACGCCAGCAATACTGTACCATATGCATCCAGCACCACTCTAAGTATGATGTAACCTCTTCTCTCCATGTGAATGCCTTCTCTCCTCCTTATCCATTACTACTTACTCCAGGATCCAAAACTTCATGTTCAGTTTCCTTTCTTAGAAACTATTTTCACCATCCCATTAGACACTCTCAGAGCCTCCATGCTTTAAAGTTATACATTTAAACCCACCTTTTCATGTAAGCCTGTAACCGAAGTCCTCAAAAACTTGGCCATCTTCCTAACCCCCCTTACTCCTAGTTTACACTCAATATCTACTGTTTTTTTCTTTCACTATGCACTTGCTGTCATAATCAACAGCAAATCTACAAGAAAACTAGTCATTGTTACTGTATGTTTTCACTTCCGTTCCCTCATGATTGTAAGCTCTTACAAGCAGCCCTCCTTTTTATTGTCTCCTAACAATATTCAAATATTTGAATGAAATGTTTATCTGTATGTATAGGGAGAGCTGTGGGAAGCGATGCTACCATATAATATTAAAATTAAGTTGTGGAATAAAAACATAAATTGCCTTCTCTACTTTCCTTAGCAAATCAAACTGTGGCACGTACAGGAAGACTTTGGGCACACAAGTGTATAGAAGGCTTCTCACTGCCTCATGAATATTAATGAGGCGGACAAACAAATACTCTGAAATTGGTACTGCTTATATCTGCCGTTTAAGTATCCAAATGGAGGTGGTGCTTCTTGTACTTTTTTTTTTTTTTGGCCCTTTTTGGGTACACGAGCACCTAAAGTTAATTGTGTATGGTTAGCTACACATACAAATATTGGATACATATAATTATTATTTTGCTGCAGTGCTGTGTAAAGTTTTTCAGCTGGCACACGTGACCTAGTCCACATCTATAATGCCAGTTATTGTCTATAATGGGAATTGAAAGTTAAAGCGGGTTTAAAAGTAGTGAACACTGTTTTCTGAAGACAGTATCCCTTTAAGCATATTTTTGTTTGATATTTTGGTAACATTAATTTGATCATTTTAACTTGCACAGGTTCACTTTTCACAGGTTCACCTTTTTTTCCCTCCATAGGTAAAATTCTAAATGATGACACCGCTCTTAAAGAATATAAAATTGATGAGAAGAACTTTGTGGTGGTTATGGTAACAAAAGTAAGTTCCTATAAGTACTTGGTAGCTATATAATAAGCAATCTGAAAATATGGACACACTATTATGTTCTTGGTTTATTAAAGCTGAGATCTGAGAACAAGGCGATAAAGATAATGTAAATTTAAAAGGGGCTTTCCAGTTTGTTAGGCACCTCCAGTGATTGATCATGAACACTGGACCTTGAGCCAAGATTCCTCTACAGCAGTGATCCCCAACCAGTAGCTCGCAAGCAACATGTTGCTCTCCAACCCCTTGGATGTTGCTCCCAGTGGCCTCAAAGCAGGAGCTTATTTTTGAATTACTGGCTTAGAGGCAAGTTTTGGCTGCATAAAAAACAGATGTCCTGCCAATCATTCTCTCCTGTAGGCTGCCAGTCCATATAGGGGTTACCAAAAAGCCAATCAGAGCTCTAATTTGACATCCACATGGACTTTTTCATGCTTGTGTTGCTCTCCAACTATTTTTTAAACTTAAATGTGGCTCACGAGCAAAAAAGGTTGGGGACCCCTGCCCTACACTAATAAAAAGTTTTGGCCCAGGATGTAGTCCTGAGAATGCCACCCAGCCATCATTTGTGAGTTTTTGTTGGTGCTTTGTGATAGTCTGGGAACTTCCAGATCCTTCCTTCACTCTTACCTTTTTTCTTAAAGGGTTTGTTAAACTTAAGCATGAGTGCTGTTCTGAACAATTTGCAATTGGTCTTCATTTTTTATGTGCAGTTTATTTAGTTAGCTCTTGGTTCAGCAGCTCCCCTGTTTGGAATTTCAGCAGCTGTCTGGTTGCTAGGGTCCAAATTAACCTAGCAAAAAGGCAATGGTTTTATAGAGAGCCACAAATATGAATAGTAGAGGGCCTAAATAGACCAATATGTAATAATTAACAAATTGTAGCCACACACAACAATAGTTTTTTGGCTGCTTGGGCTCTGTGACCCCCCTATTTGAAAGTTTGAAGAAGGTGGCAAATAATAGAAATTATAAAAACAAAAAACATTACATAAAGATGACCCACCCTTTAAACCTTTAAATGTAATTTTTATTAATAATTTTATGGACAGTGAGACAGATCTATTTTGGCTACTTCTTTTAAGTATTTGTAGTTCAGATTTACAATTTTTCATGGAAGTAATGCTTCCTCAATAACCACCATTAACCATTATATGTATGTTTTTTTTTTAATGCCGACGCTATGTCTGAAGTCTTTTAGGACTACAGAACAGCATTAGTAATAAACACATATACAGTGATGCCCATACTGTATTTTAAAATGTAAAATGAGGAACTGTATTTAGTGAACTTTTTTTTTTTTTTTTCAAAGGGCCAGTTATGTTACAAAAGTATATTTTATATATTTTTATCTCTTTCACACTTTCCTGGAGCCAATCATCCTATTTTATAGGGCTTCCCATTCTATACTTCTGTAGTGCCATGAATGATATTTGACCCCTGCTTATCTTCCTATGTAAGCACTAAATCAGTGGTTCTCAACCTGGGGGTCGGGACCCCTTTGGGGGTCAAACGACCCTTTCACAGGGGTCCCTTAAGGGGTTCCAGGAGCAGGTTCATCTCTCTCCCCACTAACCCTGGGGCAAGGTTGTAGCACCCAGAGGTGTTGGTGCTGGGAGTTGTAGTTCAGTAACCTGTGTAGGGAAGCCACTACAACTTTCTATATCCCCTTAGTAGGGACTGCCATACAGCTCTCCCTGCCCATTTAAAATTAACATGGTAATTGGGGTGTGGCCACAAAATGGTTGTGGCAAAAAAAATTTTTTGCTGCACGGAAAACAAACCTTTATGCAGCCACGCTGTCTACTGTACTTTCCTAGCAATCCACTCTGGCCTGGCAACGTTAATATTTTATGGTTGGGGGTCACCACAACATAAGGAACTGTATTAAAGGGTCACAGCATTCGGAAGGTTGAGAACCACTGCACTAAATCCACTGAATTCTAAGCTTATGTATGTGCCCTCCTTAGTTCATATGACTTCCCCCAAGGCTGCAAAGCATGTAATTTATATTTATTGGAATAGTAGTTAGAACTGCTGCTTTGCAACTCTGGGGTCCTCCATTAGATTCCATTAAGGACACCATCCTCAAGAGGTTTGTATCTTATACCAATGCTTGCATGCATGGCTTTCCTAATGGGTACCCAGATTTCCCTCCCACACTTCAAAAACACAGGCTCCTGAATTAAATTCACCCTAGTGAATGTTATAGGGTCCAGAGCTTGTAAGCTCCACTGTTGCAAGGAATGATGTATAATCTCTCTGAAGTGTTTCTGAAAGTAATTTTTAATGGTGCAGGACATCTGTGCATTGTATTTAAATGTGTATTATAAAATATATTATTTTGTGTTTATAAAATTGTACAATAAATGTGTTTATACATTAAAGGGCAAGTCAACCCCCAAAATAAAAATTTGCCACATAAAAGAAACTAATTTTAGGCAACTTTCCAATCAACAATTATTAGATAATTTGAGTGTTTTTAAAGTTCTTTGTTCTTGAAAGCAGCGTTCTTGCTTAGCCCTTTTTAAACAATGTTGCAAAAGTCTTAGCTGATTAGCAGACCTTTCTTTGCTGGAGAACTGTCTTGTCTTACATTGTATCCCCAGCCTGCGTGATCTGTGCAGAGAATAGAAAAACTGCTTTCAATAGCATTACATATACAAATAACCTAAAGGGGAACTCTGGCTTCCAAACCAAAGTTTGATAAAGGGGCCCACATAAAAAAGAAACCCCATATGTACCCATCACGGTTGCCTGCTTCTTCAAAAAGTATGAATAAATACAACTTTTTATGTTGAATTCTAGCTGTTTAACAGTTCTTCTCTTTCTGCCTAATTTGAAATCCTGGCAGGACTAAAACACTGATGTTACAAATTGTAACAACTGCTCCACAGCTTACAGACGACATGCAGGAACTACATAACCCACAATGCATTGCACAGTGATTGAAATCATGTGTGCAGGGAATTGTGGGGTTTGGAGGATGCTGGCTAAGGACAGCTATCTGATGATATAAAGTAACAATCTTGCAAAAGTCTTTGTTCTCCAGCAAAGACAGGTCTGCTGCCTTGTCTTGCATTGTATCAACAGTCTAAGTCACCAGTGTAGAGAAAAACATCAATAGCATTACATATACAAATAAGTTAAAAACCATATAATGAATGTATATTGCAAAGTTGCTTAGAACTGTTTTTTTTTTATTGGACACATTTTTATTCTGGGGTTGAGTTGCCCTTTAAACATACAATTGTAACCTATAACCAATACAAGAGTTAAAGAGGACGCTGCCATATCAAAGGGTATTTTGGCGTTACTGGTTCTAAATGACACTTTTAGTTGCAAAATGTAAGAAATAATAATAAAATAATTCTGTGGTTGTCATTTATTGCTCTTTTTAGCCAAAAGGTGCAGCATGTTCTCCGGCTGCTTCTCCAGCAGCATCCCAGCCAGTCAGTGCTGCAGCTCCAGCTCCGGCCTCACCCCCTCTTACATATACACCAATTGCCAGACAAAACACCCCTATACCCTTGCCTGTCCCTTTACCTCTACCCGCTGTTCCTGCTCCTGTTGAACCTGCTTCTGAGCCATCCACAACCACTGCACCTAAAGAAGAGAAACCTGAAGAGAAAATTGTCAGTCCACCAGAGACAGGGAGTCCTTCATCAACTGAGTGCAGGTACACATAATTTTTTCTGGACTTACTTTTGTTTGCTGTGATATTCGGTTCAAGTATAATTAGCCATTGCCGTGGACACTAAGGCTTGGGAGCAGGCACATGCGGTGGATTTTGGCACCAAAACGAGAGCCTTTGCATTTTGGAACATTACGTGAAATGAAAGTTGGTTTACCTAGACTAAATGTAAAAGTTATGAATAGCCTAAAATAAATGAACTAGAATATTGTTTAGGTTTTTAAAGGATAAGTAACCAATTTTTTTATTAAAAAATTTGTTGGTTTAGAACGGAAAAAAAAAAACAGACATATTGGACTTTTAAATCGCTAAGTCTTTATTAAGAACTAACCTACTGAAAGTCTGCTTTCGCTGCTCTTCAGAAAAGGTGACACTGCGATGATCCATCGTGTGGTGCTCAATTTCTCCTCCCTGGCTCTCTCCTATAAGGAAAGCACGGAGTAGAAATAGAGTGCACAATGGGTCACCGGATTGTCTTTTAGAGATTTAGGATTAAATAGAGACATGGGATTAAATGGAGACATAGCATGGAAACAAGAAGAAAAAGTAAAGATCAAATGAGAAAGTCACAGAACTCATTCTTTTCAGACAGACTGTAGTAGCCAAAGCAACCGATGTTCAGTAGCCTAAATAAGAGAACCTTGTGTATTTAATTTGTTAGTAAATGCTAACGGCTTTATATTTTCTACTTTACAGTTTACCCACTGATTTGAGACCATCTCTTTTTGAAGATGCCACGAGTGCACTTGGTAAGTAATTCTTTATTTTATAATTCTTTACTTTATTTGTTCTAATTATACTCCTTTTTATTTTTGTTTACAGTTTTCCTTTAGATTGTAGATGTAGCTTTGGGTGCATTTTTCCCTAGACAATTCCCTACACTGTTGGGGCAATATTTTATGATATTATTATGCTTATGATATTGCATCTCTTTTTTTAAAACATTGCTGCAACTATAATTCTGACTTCAAGCATTGCTGAAAGTTTCTGAAACATATATGACAGATAAATATAGGCTAAAACATTAGTGTCCATTTAACTTTATCCCAATTTATTTGCTTTAAAGAGAAAGTATTGATTTTTTTCCATTAAATGGGCACAGTCCTGTTTTGTGGTCCCTTCCCTGATTTTGAGTTGAATGTGTGCCAACCTTTTTTATATTTAATACTATTGGTAATTACTAATTTTTTGAATTAAAGGTTGTGAGAGACACACACACAATTAATTTCAAATAAAACGACTGGGATGCAGTTGAACTGCATATTTTCAGCTTAAATTCAGTGGGTTTAACAAAAACATTGCATAAAAATGTGAGGAACTAATGCCTTTTTTAACACCATCACTTAATTTCAGGGGCTCAAAAGTAATTGGACAATTGACTCAAAGGCTATTTCATGGGCAGGTGTGGGCGATTCCTTCATTATCAATGAAGCAGAGAAATTTGATTTGAGGGGGGGTGCTTGTATGTGGAAGATTTTGCTGTGAACAAATAACATGCAGTCAAAGGAGCTCTCCATGCAGGTGAAAAAAGCCATTCTTAAGATACAAAACCAGAAAAAAACTCATCCGAGTAATTGCTACAATATTAGTAGTAGCAAAATGTACAGTTTGGTACATCCTGGGAAAGAACGCACTGGTGAACTCGGTAACACGAAAAGACCTCAACCCCCATGGAAGAAAACAGCGTAGGATGATCACAGAATCATTTCCAATGAGAAGAGAAAGCCCTTCACAACACTCTCCAGCTGGCAGGTGTATCGATATCCAAGTCTACCATAAAGAGAAGACTGCATGAAAGTAAATACAGAGGGTTCACTGCAACGTGCAAGACACTCCTACGCCTCAAGAATAGAAAGGCTAGATTAGGCTAAAAAAAATCCCACACACTTCTGGAAAAACATTCTTTGGACATATGAAACCAAGATCAACCTCTACCAGAATGATGGCAATAAAAATGTATGGAGAAGGTGTGGAACAGCTCATGATCCAAAGCATAACATCATGTGTAAAACATTTGGGAGGCAGTGTGGCTTTGGCGTGCATGGATGCAAGTGGCACTGGTACACTAGTGTTTACACAGGACAAAAGCAGCCTAATGAATTCTAAGGTGTTCAGATGCATACTGCTCAAATCCAGCTAAATGCAGTCAAATTGATTGGGAGGTGTTTCATAATACAGATGGACAATGACCCAAAACATTCAACCAAAGCAACCCAGGAGTTTATTAAAGCAAAGAAGTGGAATAGTATTGAATGGCCAAGTCAGTTCCCTGATCTGAACCCAATTGAGCAAGCATTTCACTTGTTGAAGACTAAACTTCGGACAGAAAGACCCACAAACAAACCGCAATTGAAAGCCGCTGCAGTAAAGGCCTGGCAGAGCATTAAAAAGGACGAAACCCAGAATCTGGTGATGTCCATGAGTTGAAGACTTCAGTCTGCCATTGCCAGAAAAGGGTTTTCAACCAAGTATTATTTTCTGTTTTTTAATTTGTCCAATTACTTTTGAGCCCCTGAAATTGTTATTGTGTTCAAAAATGGTTTTAATTCCTCACATTATGCAATCTTTTTGTTCAACCCACTGTATTAAAGCTGAAGTTCTGCAGTTCAGCTGCATCTGAGTTTTCATTTAAAATTCACTGTGGCAAAATTAGAAAAAAGTTCTGTCCAAATATTTATGGACTGAACTGTATACATCAACCCTTATAACACTGACCTGTTAGGTGGCACTTGAATAGCATTTATAGGGCATCTTGGTAGCTCATCCCAACCCCGCTATCCTCGTCTATAACTCGTCTACTTCTTAAAGGGGGTATTATAGTGAAATGAAACCTTTAAAATAAGCTTCATCATACTGAAATGAAAATCTAAAAATCAGTTAAAATTTCTGACCCAGAATTAATATAGTTTATCTTCACCATCTTTTTCTCTGCATCTGTTCACTTTATGCAGGAGTTTGGTGTCAGATTTTGATTTGTTAGATCTAACTTTAAAACATTTTAGTGGACTCCCTTTCCTAGCGCATGTGATTGCTCAACTGATTCCAGCACAAAAAAGACTGACTTTGACACAAATCCTGCATGTCGAAAAGACCGGGTTCTTTTCAGGAGCACCCTAAGATATTTGATAAAGATATTTTGGATCTAATTACAGTCAGAATCAGACTCCCAACTCCTGTGTATGATGAAAGACGGATTCTTAGAGAAGGAGAGTAAAGTTTAACTTGATTATTTCATAAACAAATCAGAATTTTTAATTGATTATGTTCAGAAAACTTTTTATTCTGGTGATGCTTATGTGACACTTTTCATTTTCCCCTTTACTGTTCTTTAAAGAAAATAAATTTTATAAACAAGCTGTACCTACAAACCATAAGTGTTACAAATATTTTAAATATTTACCACTGTTAAGAAATACACCTTTCTATTCAGTTACAGGTCAATCGTACGAAAATATGGTAACTGAAATTATGTCAATGGGCTACGACCGAGAACAAGTAATTGCTGCCCTGAGAGCGAGTTTTAACAATCCCGACAGAGCAGTTGAATACCTTCTTATGGCAAGTATCTTCTTAATTTAAGATATTGAAAACAATATTAATATGTATATTAAATGTCACTTTCCCATTATGTGTTGAAATTGCTGTCTGCTGGTTCTTAGAATAAAGATGTTTTCCAGACATTTCATGCCTTCTCTTACTATATAAAGTTAATGAAATGACTGGATGTCAGGGTCACTGGGTGGAAGAGACTTGAGGGTGTGCACTTGCTGGAAGATATTTAGATGTTTCTGTTGCAGGCCCTCAAATCTTTAAGGCAGGCTTATTAACCTTTTGCTGCATCTGCATGGCCTCCCTTCTAGATCATTTAGCTTATATTATTTTTAATGAAGATAATTCAGTAGACCAAGGCCAGTATCCGTTTTATAGGAAGGAGTGATCAGTCTTCATCAAATTTGAGGACAAATATTAGTGGTAACTGTTGGACAAAAGTTTGCATATCAGTCCCCCATTATATCTTTTTTTTTTTACCTATGTTGGTATTCAAAACATTTGTTTTGTGTGTGTGTTTAACACGTTAACATGTTATTTTCTTAGTTGAAAAGTGTATTTTTACTTTAACAGGGAATTCCTAGTGATAGTGAAGGTCAGGCAGTTGCAGAACCTCCCGAGACTCTTAGCAGCACTCCTACTGAGCCTCTTCCAGCTGCGGCAGGTGTAGCTGCAACGACTACTACACCATCTACACCTTCAACAGGAGGTGAGATTTCTCAATAAATCACTGGGGGCAACTAATGTGTGTGTTTACATGAGATATGGGCTTGTGCTATTAATGATCCACACCTCTGCATATAACCATTAGATCAGGGATGCCCAAAAAAGTAGATTGGGATCTACCAGTAGACCTTTAGCTACTGGTCAGTAGATCTCGAGACTCTGTGAACAACCAGCTTGTCTAAATCAACCTCCTGTTTCATGTTCTCATTCAGTTATTTATTATGTTGAGATCACATAAGAAATAGATATTTGTTAAAAATCGCAATACACATTTTCCCATTAATTAGTATTGAAGTAATAATTGGAATCTAATTTAAAGCAGTAATTTTCCATGGAACAGAATGCTATCAATGCTTTTATGAATGTAGATCATAATAGGATAACATCACTTAAAGTAGAACTCACATTTGAAAGTATGGGCACTCCTACTTTAGATATTGTTTCCCGGGCCTCATTATAAAATATAGATTTAGTTTTAGGAAATGTTTAATATTCATAAAAAGATTGGGAGGCGGGGTAGTGGTAGATGAGGCTGCTTCATTTGTGCTGAAAGCTTTGGCTGCCTATGGAAACTGTCAGTCACAACTACACTGGCAAAGCATTTGATGGGTCATGGGCCTTCATCAGCTGTTGGACATTGCTTTGGTAATTGTCAAAACTGACATGAAAAAGAACTTGGACAAGAGTTACTGGATGTCTATCAATTATATTTCTTGATCCCAGCTTTCAACTTGATTTTTTTTGCTCTTATGCTTTGATGTGGAAGACTGAAGTCAGCTGATCTTGCAGGTGGTAAAATTTAGGTCTTTTGGTTCTTCTTGTCTGTGCCTTGAGTAACAAAAGAGAACAAATGGAAATTCATCTTGTCCCTGTCTTTTGTCCTAAGGTAATATGAGAACTGGTCTGTGTTATAGGTACATTATTTATTCATTTATTTTATTTCTAGGAAATCCCCTTGATTTCTTGCAGAATCAGCCTCAGTTTCAGCAGATGAGGCAGATCATTCAGCAGAATCCTTCCCTGCTACCAGCACTTCTCCAACAAATTGGTCGGGAGAATCCTTCACTACTGCAGGTAGTTTCACTGGACTTCTGTTCTGTACTCTAAGCACAATTGTATTGGTTTTACCATTTAGTCAAAGGTTTAAAATGTTTTGACATGGCAGAAAATGACTATTTTCCATGTAGTTCGTGTAATGTTTACTTGGTGTTTGTAAATTCTGTAGTATTTCTAGTTTTTGCTTTTTTTTCTGTGGCACATTATAAATATTTATTCAAGGCTCCACTGAACAAAAGCTGTATCAGACTTTGGTGAGAGAACAGATTAGCTGCAATTGAAATCTATTTATTTCTGAGATGGAGTTTTAAATGTAAAGGATATAAATAGCTATAATGTGAGTATTTAATATTAGACCGATATATTTTGGATAATCCATAGTCTCTCTGCACCTTGCTGGAAATGAAATGAAAGTCTGTACATACCTGAAATATTATGGATAAGTGGAAATTTAAAGATGCATTTTTCTAAAATGTTTTATAGCAAATTAGCCAGCATCAAGAGCAATTTATTCAGATGTTAAATGATCCAGTCCCAGAAAGTGGGGGGCAAGGTGGAGGCGGTGGAGGTGGTAGAGGTGTTGCAGCAGAGGCTGGGAGCGGTCATATGAACTACATTCAAGTCACACCTCAGGAAAAAGAAGCTATAGAAAGGGTAAGTGAACTGCCAATAGCCTTGATATATCTTCAAATATTCCTTTCTTTCTCGGATACCATACTACTCTTTCCTAATCTTGTGTAATTCTTCTCGTTTTGTTTTAATATTTCTGCCTAATCTTTTATCAGTCCTCACCATTCTTCTTCTGACATCCCTTAAATAGTTTCTCTAGACTACGGTTTCTTTCCACGTTTGCTACTGAGAATTTCTGTTCCATGTTTTTTTGTATCTTTATTGGTCAGTTTGGCTTTCAATATGTGTAGCTTGGTTGGCCCATCTGGATGCTAGTGTACACTAGTTGAAAAACTGAGTTGTATTTCTAGGTATTATGTCACAAAGCAGCTTTGTTTTGTAAGAACAATTGTTGCTGTGGATTATTTGTACTCATGCAGTTTTTTTTTTTTTGTAATTTAGCTAAAAGCACTAGGATTCCCTGAAGGACTTGTGATACAAGCTTATTTCGCATGTGAGAAGAATGAGAACTTGGCTGCCAATTTCCTCCTACAGCAAAACTTTGATGATGATTGAAAAGAAGAGACTATTTTTTGTATCTCACTTCACACCAGTGCATTACACTAACTTTGCTCACTGGATTTACTCGGATGATTTGGGTTCATATCCACAATATTCGGTGTATGGTAGTAACGGGGGGTGGGAAGGATTGGGAAATATTGGGAAAAATTAGATAATGAAAATGCATACAGCTGCTTTAATTAAGCAGTAACCGCAATCCGCTTGTATTATAATACAAAGGAATTAAAACTATACAACCAAAATAAAGCTTCAGCAGACATTTATTTTTTTCGAAACACTATATGTTCTCTGTTCTATATGTTAAAGTTTTCCTTTACTAGTATGCGTCAATCCAGAAATTTAGTGTAATGCCCTGCTTCCTTACTTCATTTAAACAAAAACAAAAAGTTGTTTAGAAATAATCTGTGGTTTCTTTTATGTGCACAATTTTTGTCACTGAAACCTTGGATTATTTCTATAGGGCTTTAAAGAAATTTGCAAGTTGTTAATGCCAAAATAAACATAGATGATCATCTGCTGCTTCAAGAAAAATCTATGTATGAAATGAGTGCACAAAATTATTATTTTTTTTTTTTTTAACATGGTAATCCTGTGAAAGTCAATTCAGAAATGTTTCCTTCCAATAAAACAATCTTCGCAGAGCTGATCATTGATTGAATAGTGCTGAGTACCATGGAGGTTGTTTTTGAGTTTTTATTTCTCTTGCAGATTAAGAATTTGCTCCAATTCGCTTTCTAATTGCAATTTCTTCAATGTTAAAATTGCAGTAAACCTTTTTAAAACAACTGTTGCATGTTCTGGTTTCCCACATGGTGTGTTAAGTATTATTTACTCATTTGATTATTTCTTTTTAATTAGAATGTGCAGCCTTCCATCCCTGGCTTGCACATGTAAAACTATTTAGCCCTAAATCACATTCATTACTTTGTGAAACAATCCACCACCAAAAAAAAAAAAAGCCAGATGACTGAAATACATTCATTTGTAAAGCAGGGGTTTTTCATTTTTGCACTCTAAAAATTTGTACACTCGTACCTAGTAAACGAATCTCTTTACTTGAGTGGCAGTTCTGCTTTGATGAAGCTGGCATGGCCGCAATGAACACATCCTCTGTTCTTAGCAAAGAAGGCATGTTTCACAGATAATTAAAATTGTAGAAAAAAAATGTGTATGTACTGCTTTTACATTTGAAGACTTGACAGATAAGCAAGAAGCAAAGGATGAGAAAATACTTAACCCAGAAACGTTATGCACAACATTAAACGTTCTCCTTGTATATTGATTGTTTACATTTTTTTTCTGGTTGTGAACGATTTGAATGGGGAAAAGCTGTTGACATTTTAAATAATATCAGTAGCTAACAATGCAGACATTAGTTTGTGGTTAGAAGCACATCATTGTATTCTGATGTGACTGGGATGTTCAAGGTTGTCTCTGCCCACTGGGCATTGCTGTTTACAATATATGAACTGCCATATTGCTTTTCTCACCAGATTCTGGCACAATGCCCGATAGCATTTTGCATTTCCAGGCAAACAAATTACATGTTTTGAGGGAAAATATCACATGACCAGTAATGAATTTCTACAAAATTGCAAACTGTAAGTCATAGCACAGTGAAGCTGTTTTTGTTGTCTTGTGGAAACTAGGGACATTATAACCAGAAACAGCCTGAGCTGTTGTACACTACATTGTAAATAGCATAGGGCAAACCATTGAACTGTAATGAATCATTTCAATGAAAACAGTAGTCAAATGTGCTTCTACATAACACATTCTTACTGCAACTGTGAAAGATGAGGAATGAAAAAATCTACTGAAAAATGTTGGCAGTGTGACATTGTGCCACTGTGTTCAACACTCGTTTACATAGGAGAGATTTATTTGCCCACACATTGACTTTGGTGGGTTATGCCCAGCCGGAGGCATTCTACACTAATGGTGTCATTTGGCAGTGGAAAAATAACATTTATAAATTAGCATAATTATCAAATTGTTTTTTTTTTTTTTGTTTTTTTTTTATGATTGCAATGCATGGCTTTAATTGATATGTAATGCCCACAATGAACCTATATAAATACATTATTTTGCGCCACTTTTTATACATTGGGTTTTTGATTGAAAATAGGTAGAGAAAAGTCTTTTATTCACTGTAAGATTTCACCGTAATACAGTCTGCTGATCATTTGAGTACCACAAATGTAAAACTATGGTTTGTGGATAAAAGGCACAAATTCAATCTGCTGCTTCATTGCTTCCTTCCTTCTTGTCCCAGCCCATGAGCAATTGGCAGAGTGGGGGAGAACATGTGGTTCTTCATCACCAAAGGGCCCCCTAGATGGGAACACATGAAAACAGGCTGTTGACTGTCCAGTGACCCTAAAGTCATCAGCCAAATAGAGCCCTCCTTATTTTCTTGTTTCCTTCCAGCCTTTGGTTGGTTAACACACTTTTTTTTTAATACTGGCTAACCAAATAAGCAATGGATGATGCCCATTTGGATTGGCAACTGGATGGTAGTTTTTGACAGCTTGACTCTCCCACAAATTCTGCAGTAGAGTGGGTTCTGATGTGTCAGAAGAAAGGCGGGAAATTTGTGGTTTTGAGAAGCAGAGTAGATACAAGCAATAGTGTAATAACTTACCTAGGGATCCTGACAACAAGTTTGGCCTAAGTTTTTTTTAATGAAACAGGAAAACGAATGCTAGCACCTTTCTTCGCTGATATCTTTTTGGGGTACTGGAACCTTGCAGTGGGACAGACAGGGACCCTGCACATTGCAGAGGTAGACCAGAGTAAATGGAGCACAGACAAGTGTGAGGCAAAATTGTATCTGGGAACATTAAAGGTAGGGCAAACAGCTAGTATTGCAGTCATAAAACAAGATAAAGTCAAAGACCAGATTGAGCAAAAAATTATGAAGAAAAGAGAGGGGAAAAAAAAAAAGTACCAAACAGGAAACCGTGATAAGAAGCACATCTATCTAAGCCATTTTGAATATTTTTGTTTTCAAATATTTACCAGTGCTTTAATGAGGTGCAATATCTCAAAAGTGTTAATGAAGACAATGGGAAGTCATCAAGGACCTCTCCGCTACCCATTAAGGTGTCGGGCACACAGGCAGATGCAAGGAGATTAGTCGCCCCAGCGACAAATTTCTTCGGAGCAACAATCTCCTGAACTGCCTTTTCCTCCTTCCCACTGGCTAGAATGAAAAAACGCCAGCAGGATGGCACTTGCGGCACTTCGTTTTCTGAAGTTGTCCCACAAGGAAACTTTCAGGCAACATCATAAAACGAAGTGCCATGAGTGCCAACCTAGCTGGTGACTTTTCATTCTAGCTAGTGGGAAGACAAGAAAAGGCAGTTTGGGGAGATTGTCACAGAACCTGAAGGAGTAATACAGTAGCATCCACAGCTAAAAGTTTCTAACAACAGCAGTGATAGCAACAAACTGAAAAAAAATGATCTGTCCATAATAGCCAATCACCGCTAAGCTGATGCCTGCATTAGTTAGTGCACATGCCAGTACTGGCACATGGGAAGAACCAGGAATTCTGACCAACTTCAGTTAGTAATATTAGAGTTGCTTGCTATATACCCAATCCCTTATGCTTATGATAGGTATGTTGACAACAGGAGGATCCATGATTAGAACAATCACTTCAGCCTGTATATGTAACACTGTGATATGTAGCATTAATTGTATGAGACAGCCTAGTCTCTTCAAGTCCTGTTTGGCCCTGTGACACACATGGCAATTATAGTCCTCTTATCTGCTAGTGTGAAAGGTCTAGATGGGGGCATGGAAAATACAATTTAGAATATAATGTAAGTATAGGGTCACTAAAACCATCTGATCTGAATAGTTGTATTAGAAACTTAGGTGAGATATTTGTTGCAAGGGCCAGTTCCAGCACATAGGGTGTATAAGATTGCTGGGTATTATATGGTAATGGACTCTTAAAATCTCTATTAATTAACACTAGTCCTAATTAACCTCGGGGTTGGAAATATATATCATGCTTTGCATGCACATGAATACATGGGCTGTTTTGACACTTTTGCCAGGGCCGCTTTTTCTTCCCAGTCCGACCCTGTGTGGGAATGATTACCCCGGGAAGACATTTTCCTGTTTCTTTGGCTTGTTAGGACAGAACTTAACTATGGGACATTTTAGACCACAATACATACACAGGCCTGCAGATCACCTGTGAGATCTCACCTCAGATGAGTGGCTCCAAGCTCAAGGCGTTGAGCTTATCATTAAAATCTTTCAGGCTCTGCCAGAAAGGCATCATTACTCCAAGACACCTCTATAGCTAAAGACAATGGTATAATCTGCTGTGAATGGGGGACCCAAGTAATCCTCATAAAAGGATCATAGGCATATAGTCTACATCCTAAACCATCAAAGATTTCATACAAGGTAGTCAGGAAGGTTGTAGCAGTACATGAAAGAGACACATCCACTCCACCAAGAAATGCCAATGCTAGAACTTTTCTAAAGAGCAGGACAATGACGTGGGAAAATTTTCCTAGAATTGCTGAGGAGGGAGCTCAAATTGAATACACTGATTCAACAGGTCTCAGGAACTATTCCATTCTGAGTGTGTGCAAGAATGTGGGTTTCTTTGGCTGAAACACTTTGTGGAGTTGCAATAGTTCCTTGTGAAATCTGCAGGATGTATAGACTAGCTAGAAGATCTCTCAGCTTGGGTTCAAAATGGAACCCTTGTAGGCTAACTGAAGAATCTGTTAATCACCCCATGTGATAGCAGAATTAGCCTAACTTCTTCGTGAATGTCCTTGTGGGACTCTGAAGTGTTCTGTGGTGGGAATGCTAGGGAACCTGCATACTACAGGGGTAGACCAGAAGTACAGTGAGGGTGAGGTATAATTGTATATGGTAGCAGGCTGCAAGTTAGAACAGGCAGCTAGTATTGAGGTCAGAAAACAGGCAAGGGTCAAACAGGTTTCAATAGGAGTGGTGATAAGGATCATAGCAGGGGAGATTTCTTGCAGCAGAATTTAGTACACATTGTAGTGAGATAAATGGGATTTAGGGAGGCCAGTTAACAGCAGTTTACAGTAGTCTATTCGGGATAGGATGGATATTAGATTTTTTTTAAGAAAGGAGGGGATGGATTTCTACCATATTGTGCTAGAAGTGACAGGTTTTGCCTGGTTGCATGCCATCAACAGAAATAGTGAGGGGTGGGGGGTATGGCCAGGTTTAAGTGGAAAGATGATTAGTTCAGTTTGGGTCAGTTTGAGGTGGCATTGATCCATCCAGTAAGAGATTGCTAGGAAGCAGTCTGAAATTCATCTTGATTGGCATGCTTTATATAAAATAAAAAACAAGAGTTTTTGTTGTAGTTGGTTTCTATTCATACTTATGATGTGACACATACAGGTATCCAACATTTCTCCGGCAATTGTAAAAACAATGCTTGAATCGAAGTGAAAAAAGTGGAGGGATGCTCTGTATAGTGAGCGTAGTGCTAAAACAAGTCCCGCCCACAACCATAAGCCACAACCATTGTTATAAAAAGTCAAATTTAACAAACGCCCGGAGACCTGTAGGGACCCCAAAATGAAAATTGTGCATTTGACTTTTCTTGGCTGCCAATTCAGTGTCTGCAAACAGAGAACCTTGCCTGTGTATTGTGTGTCATAAAATAGCACAAACCCATCATATTCTAAATTATCCAAGATTATTTCATATATATCATTCTCTCACTATTCCATAATCTGCTGCTGTTTAATACCTTCATTTCTCATTTTGTTTCCCCTGTTTTCTTCGTCTCTCCTTTTCTCTATAGCCCTCTCTGATGCCTCCACCGTCTTTATCTATTTAACAGTTCTCTAACTCTTCTCTACTTCTCGCCCAGCAATCTCTTCTCTCCTTTTATCCTCTATATATTTAATTGTAATATGAACGTGGAGAAACATTATGGGGGGCAGATTTACAAAATTCACATGAGTGATTGAATATTCGATCGAATTTTCAAAAAGATTAGAATTTAGAATATGCAAATTAGGCAAATTTGACCATCGAATAGTCGAATTCGAATTCAATTTTATTAAAAATTAGATGGTCGAATACTTCCCCTTTAAATTTTAATTCGACCACCTACATCGTCAGATTAAACCTACCGAAATGGGGATCATTCCCTAAGATCGAATATGAAAAATTTGATTGATCGCTTAAAAATCGTTCGAATATTCAATTCGATTCGAATGATCGATAGAATTTTCTATATTCGATCGTTCGATAATTCGAATTGCGGTAAAATCCTTCAAATTCGATAGTCGAATATTCCCTGGTGGAATTTCTAATTTTTTTATCATTTGAAGTTCGACCAATAGTAAATCTGCCCCTATGTGTGCCATACAACGTACAGATCTGAAAAGCTACACAAGCTTATTTAGTTTAGAACCTCTGGAGCAAATACGCAGTTTTCACTAGAGCTGGGTTGCAGTAAACTATATTTAAATGCCTACAATAGACTGTCATGTTTTGGTGTTTCTGGCACTTATAATAAGAAGATGTTTTATTAATGGTACCAAGCCCGGACTGGCAATCTGTGGGTTAGGGCAAATGCCAGATGGGCTGCTATAAGGTCCCATAGAAAGTCAGTATTTAGTGGGCTGGTGGGGACTGTTTGGGCCTCTATGTGGGCTGATTGGGCCTCTGTGTACCTGAAATGCCAGGGCCTATTTTGATTCTCAGTCCAGTCCTGAATGGTACACACACTTTTCATAACATTAAGTTTGCAGGTAGGGCTCAAAGTGGAGTCTGTGGAATGGGGTACTGTATAACACTATAGTCAATGAGATCCAGATCCATCATTCGCACTTATTTTCCACCTAATGAAACCAGCAATTGGTGCATAAGAATAAAATGATGGAATGTGGCAGAAGAGATCTGAAGCTGGTATATTTAGGATGACAATAAATGTGAAATATAAAAAAGTTTCCTATTTGCCTTTTGGGGCTTAACCCTACCATATGTTAAGCAATGATGATGAATGCATCCGTCCTGCTGATGCCGAGGGGTTAACATTCTGCAGCCTGCTTCTCTCCTATTCTCCATGTCTGACATATTGATTGCTTACATATTAAAAACACTGACTTGGCATAAGATAATACTTATAAGTAAACTGAAACATTTGTTTTGGCCCCCTATTTTTTTTTTTCATTTCCAAATAAATATGTACCATGTGTTGCTACACATTTGCAATGACAATTCCTATGGAAACTTTTTAAGCATACTGTATCAATGAAGATGAACGCAATATTGTTTTTATTTCCAGTTTATTTCAGATGCATTTTATTCAATTCAGCAAACATCAGAAAGGATTACTGATCTGATGCCAATATTTGAGGAAGGAGGATACATTCCTTCCCGTTTACAATACTTTTAAGTAGGAAAACTGATGCAGTGCCATATTTACTTTGGCTTGCAATGGATGCAGAGATAACCATGGAATGGCTCAAAATAAAACCCTGTGCAATGGATAATGCATAATGTATGCAGGGCAATAAACTATAGGATTCTGCTTCCAGCAATGGCTTAAGGCAATGCAATGCCTATTGGGGCACTTACGCATCAGGCTGTCTTTTTGTATGTCCTAATAAATGGATTGAACTTTTAACTACATTTGGACATTATTTTTTCTTTGGAGGAAGTACTCACATTCATTTATATTCAGTCATCTTAAACTTAATGTCAAATGAAAGAAGATTCTCCACCACTAAACACCCAAGTAAAGGTGGCAATAAACGGGCAGATTTCATTGTGGGAAACAACCGAATTACATTTGATAAATCTACTACTTATTGCTATTGTTTTATCAGTACTGTTGTGCTTTGATAGCCGAGGATGAGCAGAGTGTATATATATATATATATATATATTAGCAGGTTCATGCAGCCATTACACTGCAGTAACTTGAACTCTAATCCTTTTAAGCAGTATAGAAAGTAAACTGTATGCACAGTATACTCTTGTCCACAGTGACACCTACAGGCACCTTGCACAAACAGCACACATTTCCCCTATAGTAGGAAAGCATTTGGGTAAATGTAATAAACAGAAACCATAAAACTGTGTGCATCTTAAAGCAATATTATGCATTCTTCACAACACAAAGTCTTTGGTCCATGCAGGTAGTTTTCTGATTCTCTCAGTATGCTTCATAGGTTCACTTCCTTCAGGCCTATCGCAGTTGACAAATCGGGAAATGTCCTTCATCTAATGGAATGTCTCCAAAGTCATATCTAGCAGGAACAAGACAACTTGCATTCCATATGTGTCCATCAGACAGTTCATATGTGTATGGTCCTTGCTGGCATCTCACTTTAAGTGGTGTAGTAAATTTAGATTGTCCTTGTTTCAGTATTCCTGCTTTCGTAATTCTGACTAAAGATCCAGGCTGAAAGTGCACTTCTCTTGCACTACATTTTCAGTCAGTATAAGTCTTGCATTTGGCTTGTTGACATAGATGATTTTGTAGGCACAGTATTTTGTGGAAGTTTGATGCCTGCAACATGTAACTTAGTGCGCATCTGTCTGCCATGTAATAATTCAGTTGGAGGTGTTTGGGTTGTTGCATGTATGTTGCTCTGTAGTTATGTAGTAACTCTTAGCATTTCATCTGTTAGGTTCCCAAACTCACAGGTACAACCAGCTCTCTTAAAGCTGCTACAAATTGTTCTGTGGATTCGCCATTACGTTTTCCACGTTGGTGGAATTTATATATTTCAGCAACCTCATTTACTCTTGGCACGAAAAAGTTATTTATAGCAGTAAGAACAGTTTCATAAGTCTCATTAGGTAATGGTAATGTATAGAATATACACTGTCCCTCTGCTCCCAGGCAGTGAATAAGTAAAGCATGCTTTCTAGCAGCAGAAATCTCTCCTTGATCAGCAGCAATAATGTAATAGTCAAACATACAGATCCAAGCAGTAAAAGGTAGGGTAGGTTCACCAGGGTTTGGGAGAAATGCTGCAGGCTTCTGCAGAGGTGGAAGAGACTTCCCGTCGCCAATTTGTTGTGTTTTGATAGCCAAGGATAAACAGAGTATTACAGTGCTTTATTAGCTGGTTCATGCAGCCATTACACTTCAACAGTAATCTGAACTCTAATCCTTTTAAGCAGTATAGAAAGTACAGTGTATACACAGTATACTCTTGTGCACAGTTAAACTTACAGGCACCTTGCACAAACACTACAGTATAGATTTGAGAATCTGCTGGGCTCATATCATCTCATAGCATGCTTTAACCCTGGATACACTCTTACAGAAGGTTTACATCACGTTTTTTTTTAACTCAGTAAATAGAAAGAATTGTCATTTTATGGGATAACATTAGCATCTGTATAGTATATTAAAGCACTACAAACATCCAGCCATTAACCTCTTACCTAAAATGATTTATTTAAGCCCAGTGCATATGCATTACTCATCATACATGGGAACCACAATATCTGCTAACTATAAACACATAAAGAATTGTGCAAACAGATTTATGATAGAATTATAAATAGGAAACTGATATTGAAGCCTTTTAGAGGCCCATAAGTCCAATTATCTAATACTTTTGCTGGTCCAGTAAAGATTAATGGCTTCAACCATTATTGCATCTAAATCCAAACATTACAATATAACAGATCCATTTTTTTTTCTTTCTTCACCCCTTTATAGGGAAAAGAATCAACCCTGCCAACAATGCACTGGTTATGTATCTGCTATTTATTCCAAGGAATTGTAAAATGTAGCTATTAAAAGTTTTTTCGACATATCATTTTTGAAAATGCTGTTTCACAGTTTTTGTGAGGAAAATAATAGCTAGCAACTGGATTGGATTTATAACAGGATAATACAATTGAGTGATAAAAGATGACTCCTAGCCAAGGTTTCTAAGCATTCCAGGTATTGTCTTTGTTGATTTATCATGAAGAATTTCATTGTTATATTGTCTTCTTCTAATCTGTGACACATGTTTTGATTATATCATTACACAGAAAATGTTACTGCTCACCATTAGACATAATAAACCCTCTGGTTTTTAAAATGAGTGTTTACAGTATTAGGGAGACTGATAGATTAATTACCCTTTAGGTAACTCTAAGGTTTAGACAGGTAAGTTTGTGTTGTGTTTGGTAGCCGAGGATACAGTTTTGAATTCACAATCTGTACATCCCAGCAGTTCCCTGACTGAGAGTTTTAGCCTCTGCCACAGCTGTTTCAATTTGGTTAGCAACTGTAATAGCCTTTGCAAGGGTTAAATCTTGCTCTAGGAGCAGTCTCTCTCTAATGCGTGGTGAGTTTGTTTTTTCCACTATTTGGTCTCTTAGCATTTCATCTGTTAGAATCCCAAACTCACAAGTAACAACCAGCTCTCTCAAAGCTGCTACAAAATGTTCTGTGGATTCACCATTACGCTGTCCACGTTGGCGGAATTTATGTCTTTCAGCAACCACATTTACTTTTGGCACAAAAAAGTTCTTATAGCAGTAAGAGCAGTTTCATAAGTATCATCAGGTGATGGTAATGTATAGAATATATGCTGTCCCTCTGCTCCCAGGCAGTGAATAAGTAAAGCACACTTTCTAGCTGCAGAAATCTCCCCTTGGTCAGCAGCAATAATGTAATTATCAAACATACGGATCCAAGCAGTAAAAGGTATGGTAGGCTCACCAGGGTTTGGTAAAAAAGGTGCAGGCTGCTGCAGAGGTAGAAAAGACATCCTTGTCGCCATTTGTTGTGTTTAGTAGCCGAGGATAAGGAGAGTATAACAATGCTTTATTAGCAGGTCATGCAGCCATTACATAACAGCATAAGGTCTTACTTTCACTTTCAAGTTGTACAGAAAGTCTTATGTATGCACAGTGCCACCTGCAGGCCATTTGTATAAACACCACAGTTTGGTTTCTAAAATATTGTTGGGAATAGTTTCTAAGGTTCATCCTCTTTTCTTTTTGGATTCCTCTATGGGCAGGCACGTGGAAGAAAGGTAGTTCTAGTAGGGAAAGTTAGTTATGAGGATATTCTCTTTTATAGCTTGGTCTAGGAGTGAAAGCTAGTTTTGGAGATTTAGTAAGCATCCTATTGCTCCTATGTGGAAAACAGAGGGATTCGAATCCTGGGTTTACTACTCTCACAGTAGGGATCCAATATACAGACTTAGGAGTAAAAGGTGGCCATACACAGAGTGATCTGCTCGTTTGGTGATGTTGGGCCCTAGGGCCCAACGATCGGATCATATTTCAGGAGTATGTGCAGTCAGATGTTGGTACCACATTAACAAACAGATGCGGTCTGCGATCCGACTGGATTTTTAGCCTTGCCCAATCAACTTGGTCTGTTGGCCACCTGGAGAGCCAATAAGCTGGGGTCAGTGGTATAACTACCAGGGTGCAATTGCACCTGGGTCCACATCCCCTGTTGGGGCCGAGACTAGTTTACATTTGTGAGATGACTATCTACAATAGTTACTGGCCTCCAATAGCAAGGACTTCTACAGGTTTAATTGTGGATTTGTAACCCTTTGTTAGTACATGGTCTTATATAGTAATTAACCCATTGCAATCGAGAGCTCTGAATTCCATTTGCATGGAAGATATTGGAAACTGGGATTTACAGCGCAGTGCCCTTCACTACAGGGGAATTCCACTAGGAAAATAAACCACACAGTTTGCAGTAACCAAATATAATGTTATATAAAATTAATAACTGTAAATACAAATCACACAAAATAACTTTGTCCTGGGGATCCTGTGTGGATTATTAAACCCTTGGCACAGTCTTTCAATTCCATGGTCCCACACTCTACTCCGGGTGGGAGGCCTTATGTCCCCAAGTAGTGCTGCCTACCCCAAAGTACCTTTCCCATTGGATGTAGCAGCTGATCCCACATGGGGACCTGTCTTTACCCTGGGGACTCACACTTAGCCAAAACATCCACACACTGGAGACAGAAACCACACTTTCTTTAAGTTAAAACTCAGTGCTTATTCAAATCAGAGCACGCTGCAGCCCACTCCAAGCTTTCATTGTTCACTCTTTTATTAGTAAAAAAAGGTGGATTCTGGTGGGTTTAAAAATGTTTTCTACACATGTTGTCTTAGTAGGCAATTCAGCCTGGATTTAAGGCTAACATAAACCTTCCAGCAGTTGAGTGTTGTTTCACGAAAATGTGGAAGGACGACTACACCCACAATTCTGCAACATTTTTAAGGGTTAAGCATGATGGGGATAGTGCTCCTGCAACCATAGAGGTACATATTTAAAACAACGCTCTTCAAAAAATATTTTTCCCAAGTCCTCCTGTAGCACTGCCTAAGTGAAGCAGGAGAATTTGCCAACAAGGAACTTGCCGTTGTAAAAGGATATAGCAGTAAGCAGTAAAAAGAATCCAAAATTATTTTTTAAATATATTAATAGTAGAAAAATGAAACAGGAAGGGGTAGGACCTTTATTATCAGAGGGGGGTCAGTTGGTTGATGAGAACAAGCAAAAAGCTCAGATTCTGAATGAATACTTCTCATCAGTATACACAAATGAGGAACCAACTAATGAAGGTTTCCTTGTTAATAGCCCCAATTCTAATACATCCAATGATGTATGGTTCACACATGAGGAAATTCAAAAGAGACTAGAAAATGTTAAGATAAACAAAGGTCCAGGCCCAGATGGGATTCACCCCAGGGTACTTAACGAACTTAGCTCTGTGATTGCCAAACCTCTATACTTAATTTTTCAGGATTCTTTGAGGTCTGGCATGGTGCCGAGAGACTGGCGAATTGCTAATGTGGTGCCGCTATTCAAAAAGGGATCCCATTCTCAGCCTCAAAACTATAGGCCAGTTAGTCTGACGTCGGTGGTAGGAAAGCTTTTTGAAGGATTAATTAAGGATAGGATACTGGACTTCATAGCAAATAACAATACTATGAGTTTGTGCCAGCATGGTTTTATGCGTAATAGATCTTGCCAGACTAACTTAATTTCTTTTTATGAGAAGGTAAGCAGGGACCTCGATTCTGGGATGGCAGTGGATGTGATTTACATAGACTTTGCTAAAGCATTCGATACAGTGCCACGCAGAAGGTTACTGGTTAAATTAAGGAATGTTGGCCTTGAACATAGCATTTGCACCTGGATAGAGAACTGGCTAAAAGATAGACTACAAAGAGTGGTGGTAAATGGAACATTTTCTAATTGGACCAGTGTTGTTAGTGGGGTACCGCAGGGCTCTATACTGGGTCCCTTGCTTTTCACCTTGTTTATTAATGACCTGAATGTGGGCATTGAAAGTACGGTTTCTATTTTTGCAGATGATACTAAATTGTGCAGAGCTATAGGTTCCATGCAGGATGCTGCCACTTTGCAGAGTGATTTGTCTAAGTTGGGAAACTGGGCAGCAAACTGGAAAATGAGGTTTAATGTTGATAAATGCAAGGTTATGCACTTTGGCAAAAATAATATAAATGCAAGTTATACACTAAATGGCAGTGTGTTGGGAGTTTCCTTAAGTGAGAAGGATCTTGGGGTTTTTATAGATAACAAGTTGTCTAATTCTGGGCAGTGTCATTCTGTAGCTACTAAAGCAAATAAAGTTCTGTCTTGCATAAAAAAGGGCATAAACTCAAGGGATGAAAACATAATTATACCTCTTTATAGATCCCTAGTAAGGCCTCATCTGGAGTATGCAGTGCAGTTTTGGACTCCAGTCCTTAGGAGGGATGTAAATGAGCTGGAGAGAGTGCAGAGACGTGCAACTAAACTGGTTAGAGGGATGGAAGACTTAAATTATGAGGGTAGACTGTCCAGGTTGGGGTTGTTTTCTCTGGAAAAAAGGCGCTTGCGAGGGGACATGATTACACTTTACAAATATATTCGAGGACATTATAGACAAATATCAGGGGACCTTTTTACCCATAAAGAGGATCACCGCACCAGAGGCCACCCCTTCAGACTAGAAGAAAAGGACTTTCATTTGAAGCAGCGTAGGTGGTTCTTCACAGTCAGGACGGTGAGGTTGTGGAATGCACTGCCGGGTGATGTTGTGATGGCTCATTCTGTTGATGCTTTTAAGAGGGGTTTGGATGTTTTTTTGGACAGACATAATATCAAAGGCTATTTTGATACTAAAGTCTACAGTTAGTATAGCTATGGGCATACAGGTATATGGTTTGTGTTTGAAAGAGTGGAGATGTGTGTGTGTGTGTATGTATGCTGGGTTTTTAATTTGGAGGGGTTGAACTTGATGGACTCGGTCTTTTTTCAACCCAATTTAACTATGTAACTAACTATGTAACTATGTTGTATAAACACTTAAGAGAATTCAACCCACCCTTGAAGTTAGGTGCTCATCAGCCCCCCTCCCTGCCTTCCCCCTTGCAAAGTCTTACCCCTAAATCCTTCTCCCTTCTCCAATAGAGATCCGAAAAGCAGCGTGAGCTCAGCGGAGCACACAGCCGCCATCGTCAGTAATCTTCGCAACCTTCATGAATGGACTCTGTGTTTTGGCGCATGCACAGCTGTAGCAAATTTCTGCGGTTTTGATAACTGCACATGTGCCAAAACGCTGAGTCTATTCATGAAGATTGCAAAGATTATAAAGATTACCGAAGATTGCAGCTGTGTGCTCCAATGCATTCACTCTGCTTTTCATGTTGCTAGTGAAGAAGGGAAAAGGATTCAGGCATAAGACTTTGCAGGAGGGAGGCGGGGGGAGGCAGGGGGGGGGGCGAACTGAGGGGGTTGAATTCTCCTTTAGCAATCTCTTTTTTGTTTTTTTTGGGGGGGGGGTTAATATGATCATTGCTGAAGGCATTGATCTGAAGACCTAAACAGCAGTGTGTCAACCTGAACAACTGTGTTACATAGGCAAGGAGAAACTGCACAAAAATTACAACTTGGCTTATATACAACTAGCCATTATGATTGTCATATGTAATTATGTTTCAAGTTCCTACTTTATAGAGTTAGGAACACAAAAGAGTTTTAGAGAAGGTACTGTATGGATCTCTTTTACACAGTAAGGGCGTTTTTACGTTGCATTTTTTTTTCGAAACATAATTGAGCATAACTATTCACAAAATAAAGCCATACTGAAAACATTGAAATACAGACTATAGCAATTGCTACTGGGCATTTCAGAGCTAACATCCTCCACAAAATGCCAGTATTGCATTTTTCATCACAAACTCTAATATTCCAAAGAACTGTCTAATTATTGAGCTCTACGGGATCTGCAGGTTTGGAAATACACTTTGCTGAAATACACCAGGTATTTTCAATATAGCAGACAAAACACTCACAAGATGGATTGCACATATATACGTATTGGCGGCATTGTCTGCTGGTGACATAATTACAGTATGTTGCGTATTGTGGGGAACAAGAAATATCAGAAATGCATGTTGGGAAAAGAAAACTGCAGGCTGAAGAATGCACATTATCATGTGCATGTGGTTTAATTGGTGTAATTACTCTCGACCATGCGTTTTTAAGAACGCAGTGTAAAAACACCCTGTGTGGCCTCGCCCTAATACATCAGCTGGTACAGTTGTAATTATAAACTAAATAAAGAAAGTTTAAATGGGCATATACCTTCCCCAAGTTTGTGTCCCCCTATAAAGTAATAATTTAAAACGTAATTACAAGTGCAAGAAGGTTCTCCATTCTATGTACTGCTTCTGTGCCATTGTAATGTAACATATTAAACTGTGGAGTGTTTGCTTCCACAAATGTCTTGCAAAACTTTGAAGATTCCCCTGTATGCATCCAGTTAAAGAGAGTCAAGTGAAAAGAATTATTGATTGATTAGTGCTGGAACATCCTTCTGAATGAATTGCCCAACTGACCCTGGAAAACCTGGAGAAGCTTAAAATGTTCCAATTTGCTTTAAACATTCATCTCTATGGTTCCTGGGATACTCTCCTGTCATGCTAATTGCTGAGAGTTGTAGTCCAGAAGCATCTGGGTGCAGCAACACTGCTAGGTATATGTCTCTTTAGATTGTAAGCAGGGCCCTCACTACCTTTTAAATAATTCAGTATTTGCATGTAATATGTATGTTTCATGTATAAAAGTTTCTTTTCTACAGCTCTGCTGAATAATTCTGGAGCTTTAAAAAACATTTGGTAATAATAATTAAAGGAGACATAAAAAAATCCCAATAAGAAAAGCCCTTACCAACTTCAACAGGTCGCCACCCCTCGCTGCTGCCCCCCCCCACATAGTTACAGTAGTTACCCCTGAAATTGCCCGAAGAGTTTGCTCATGTATCGGCGCAGAGTAAAAGCAGCAGAGCTTGTGGGTGCCATTCTATGTAGCTCCAGTTTTCTTCAGGTCCTCTTCCATTCAGCAATTTCCTGCACTTTTGGAACATGCGCAGTTACTATGAACCAGAAGACTACTCCAAATGTACATGCGCCAATAGGTTGCTCACTTAGAGAAGAAGACCAGAGACCTGGAAGGTGATGTAAGATAAGGATCAGTTGCAATCTCACTGAACAGTTATGTCCCATGTCCCACCACCCCTTAAAGTCACTGACATTACTCAAGTTTTGTGTACATATATGTATATTTTCTAGTAAAATATATTAATTTGCTCATTTTTTACACTATAAATTATTCATTGCAGGGAGGACCAGAAAAAATATTGAATAAATGTCACACACTCAACCACTGCTATGCAGAAGGGGGGATTAATTAATGACAACATTACAGGGCTGGTCGCCATCAGTCTAGTAGGGACCTGAAGAGAATGAGGTCAAGAACCCTCAAAGGAATGATCATTGTAACCCTGCCTAAGATGGTCCTGAAATCAGTGTATTACCAGGCAGATACATTACATTTTGTTACCTTGTACTTGATAGAAGTTGAAGCTAATGACAATATTCCATTAGCTAGAGTGCTTTTGTCAGTGAGTATATTTTGTTTAACTAGATATGGTAATGTGGCTTGGTCAATAAATGTCACTTGCTTCAGAATTCATGATGCCAATCAATTACAAAATCTAAGATTTAAGAAAAAAAGAAAAAAGAAAAGCTGTTTACTTTTAGACAGACGTTCAGGTTTAGAGTTTCAGCTACATGTTAAAGTCCATCTCAAGTTACCACAATTGGTGTTTATTATCAGAGCAATGACATCAGAAAAGATTTTATCTGTGGCTACGTGATCTAAAATATGTCAGAAAAAAGATGACATCACTATGGCCAAAAGTAAAATTCAGGCTCATTGAATCAATCCCAAATCTGGAGCCGCATTCCAAGGACAAGCAGCCCCTTCAGTGCGGTACACAAGACATGAGTGAATCTGTCCCCAAAACTCTTAAAACGCATTGAAGCTAGCAAATTTCTGGCAGAATACGTTGTAGTGTTTTTTCCCTGCAACTTTTACTTATGTAAAATACTTCAAGGTCTATGGGTGTTTTGTCACTGCATGTTTTTGCAGAGAAATTTTGTGGCAGTTTTGCAAACATATTTTCCCATTCCAGAAATTTCGCTGGAGCAAGATTTTACTTATCACTACTGTAGACTCATTTGCATAATCTGTGAACTGCCATTGGAAATTGTTCAAACCCTCAATAGCGCTGTGGCCTTATTCAATTACAGTAGAAACCCTATTTTACATTTTCCCCAAAAATTATGTGTAAATCCAGGAATATTGTATGTAAAATCAAGAAAAATGCAATATATATATATTGGTGAGACCACAAAATACCAGTGTAAAATGAGGGACAAATTCAGGTTATGTAAAATTTAGGTTTTACTGTATATATAGCCTTCACTTAGGGGACAGGTGAGAGCAAATGTTATAGTGGGATATACAAGTAATAATTGTTAGTTTTTGCAAAACCTGCCTGCTATCTTATGTCAGAGAAGGCAGCTACTTAAAGAGAGATATAAGGTTTGTTTATATAATACTTATTGTAGCTGAGAAAAGTTATCCATTCAGGCATTAGCTTTCTTTATTCTAACTGTTCTACAACATTAACACTTCCAGTATAACGAGTAAGTGATTCTTCTCAGCCAGGATACATGTATTCCAGGTAAATTCCTCTAAGGCTCAATCCAGACGGGAAGATTCAGGGAGATTCGTCACCTGGTGACTAATCGCCTGGCGACAAATCTCCACAAATCGCTTCCCCCTGCCTTCCATACTTAAATGAATAATCGCCTGCGCCTATTCACACGCCGCGCTGCGCTTTCCCGAAATCGCTTGAAATTGCCTAAGCAGGCAACTTCGAGCGACTTCGGAAAAGCCAGCGCCGCATGTGAATAGGCGCAGGTGATTATTCATTAAAGACGCTGGAAGGCAGGGGGAAGTGGTTCGGGGAGATTTTTTGCCCCAAAGAAGAGGCGACAAATCTCCTCGAATCTTCCCATCTGGCCTTACCCTAAAGAGATTAATCTTCCTCCTTTTTTCCTATCTCAGGTTTTAATCATCATTTAAAAGGGAACTATAATGTATTATGAGCTTTGTCTTATTGAAGTAACTTTATCCATGAATTCAAATTTCTGTACTGTTTCTGAAATAATCACATTATATTTTAGTATCCCCCCTCTCAGCAATCTGTCTCTCTACATGCAGGAGTCAGATTCTGAGTGACAGTTTGGCCAAATACAGTACATTGTTGTGTGCTGACTTCACACAGACACAATTTATTACAGCTAACTGCCTTTCAAAATATTAGATGAGATGAAGTGGATATTATATTTTCATTTTCATAATAGTTCCCCTTTATAGGACCTACCCTTTTGTGATCTCTGGGTCTGGGGTGGATCAAACTTCATAGATTTGCCTTATTAATTACTTTATAATTACTTTTTGTGGGGGTTGTAAATGGGATCTACTGAAGTTAGAGCAACTCACCTATAGGTTCTAGCATTTATAGACTGGGAGCTGACCTAGATGTAGCCAAAAGGATCTCTTTATGTGGTTCTGGAAATTCAGTCTGTACCACCTCAAGATATACTATTCATGGTCTGGTCTAAGTATGACAAAGCCACTGGAAGTCTTGTCCAACAAATAACAAAATATCAGTCTGAAGGTTATGTACAATACAGTAAACTGTAAAAATGCAATTCTAAGGTCCTTATATGAGGTTTTCCTCAAAAGAACAAAAAGACTTGCAATGCTATGCAGCCCCGGATTCAGAGGGAGGGTGCCCTGAGGCCGCGCAGCCTAGCGACCACATACCCTCTCCGGTGCACCAGATTGCTGTCGAGCTGCGCTCCTCAGTACTTTACAGAGAGCAACTGGACAGCATGCCGTGCCCCTAATATTTTACCGCCCTAGGCCTGGGCCTATGTGGCCTCGCCACAAATTTTGGCCTGATGCTATGCATTAAATTAGCCTTTAGATACTCCACAACCTAATGTGTTCAATTTAAACACAGCCAACATAAATCTCTGTCTGCGAAAATATTCCTAACTTTTTTAGTTTAATATGTTCTGAAGACAGCCATACTTTTATTTCTATGCCAACACATAATTTCAGTTTGGGGTACGATCCACAACCAGGCTTATAGACTCACTCGGCTTATGGAATGTGCGTGTGTGTTAAGACTTCAAAATCTCTCATCTTCTTTTGAAGCAATTGATATCATTATATATTGACATTCAAAAAAATGCTGAGATGAGGCATAGCAAAACATGGCCAAGTGTACTGCATAATAATGTTTAAAAAAGACTGCCTTATGTTGAATACTGTGTGTTCAGCTCTTATTATGCCTTATTTTGATATGAATAATTCAATGCACTCTTTGTCTGTCTTCAATTATACAGCACAGCACTTATATATGCTGTAAGCACAATTTGCTTACATGCTATGGTACTTGGAGAGTAACTGTATCCCTGCCCTCAGATGTAAAAAAGTATTCTGTAAAATAAAATAGCAATACAACAACAAATTTAAAACATCTATAACTTGGTACACCTAGATTGGGGCTGTCCAACTGAGGGCCGTAGACAAGATGTCTAGGGATTTTTATCATCTCTAGTCTTCCTAGACATATGTATGCTATGAGAGACAGGCCAAGGAGCTTTGTCACCCGAAGCAATAGTGGTTCCAACAACACACTTACCTCCTTTTTGTAAGAATTAGTGGTAGGCACAGACCAGATGGCACAGAAAGGATAAGGATCAGATCTGTCAAAATACACTCCAACATCCAACTTACACTCTACTTCTGACCTCTGTGTTTTGGTAGCCGAGGATGAACAGATTATAACAGTAGTGGCGTAACTACCAGGGGCCTTGGGGCCCCTTGGAGCCACAAAAATGGTCATGGGAGGTAGTGACCTAGGGGGAGATTTTAAAGCACACATGCCATCAACACTCCAGCATGCAATTTTTAGATGTAAGGGCCTGACAGGGGGGCTCAGGTACCCATCCTGTACCGGGGCCCACCAGGGAGTAGTTACACCACTGTATAACAGTGCTTTATTAGAAGGTTCATGCAGCCATTACCCTTCAACAGTAACTTGAACTAATTGAACCTTGCACAAACACCACATATTCCCCCTACAGTAGGAAAGCATATAGGTAAATGTTATAAACAGAGTTTGAAATCTTTCTGAGAGAGAGGAATATTGTGCATAGAAAATCTTCAGTTAATTACCCACAAGCAAATGGAGAAATCGAGCCATTCAATCAAAGTCTGAAAGAAGCATTACAGACAGCAAACCTTACTAGGAAATCTTGGAAAGTATTTACAACAAAGTTGCTACCTTGGTTCCTGGGTATTCCTAATTTGTTCCTGATTGCTTTCCTGGACTTTGACTTTTGCCTGAACTTGTTTCCATGATCCTTATCTGCCTGCCTATTATACTACTGCCTGGATTTGACTACACTTTTTCATGATTCCTGAGGCTCCTGCTCTTGTGATCAAAGTCGAGACACATGTCTTCGAGAACACCAAGCTGACAAGGAGCGCAGCAAGAAGTTTCAACCAACATTAGCGCCATGATTTCAGCGACCCCTTTTGGCTGCTCCGTACCAACAGCCTCCTGTCATTCCTTCGGAGGAACCTATGCAGCTAGGAAGGGCATGTCTTTGTGAACAAGAGAAAGTTCGGAGACGCTTGGCTAGCCTGTTTTTGTACTGTCATGGCCAGGCTCACTTTGCCAGCTCCTGCCCCTTGAAACAAGGAAGTTCCTCTCATCAAGGTAAAATTGGGCTGTCGTATGTGGGGGTGTTGCAGCTGGACACCAAGAATATACTCACAGATTTCTTCTACCTCTGCAGATTCATCTGGCCACTAAGATAATCAATGTTTCGGCCTTTCTTGACTCATCTGGCCACTAAGATAATCAATGTTTCGGCCTTTCTTGATTCTGGAGCTGCAGGGAATTTTATGGATGCTGCTTTTGCCAACCACATTGGTGTTTCTTTTTGTGGGTTCTGGCTATTGATGATAGACCATTGATGTCCAGAATAGTTGGCTACAAAATAGACAGTCTCCCACCACCCCCCACCAATAAAAGACATCCTGTCTTGCTACTCAAGGGGACCCAGCTTATCCAGAAGTGAAGCATGGCCGGGCCCTCCTCAAAAACCACTTGTCATGGCACAGCTGTACCCCTGTGCTCCTCCTGATGGCAGCCCGATTCACAGAACCTCATCTAACCTACATTATAGAACTGATCCTTCCTCCAGTGCCTAGTTTAAAATCTCATCCAATCTTCTAGCCCCAAAATATCATCTGAAGTGCAGCCTATCCTTGACTGCATAAGTGACTGTAGTTGATGGAAACACCAGCCCAGTCTTCTTGAAACCCAAATCCCTCTTAATTGTATTTATTTCAGCCATACATTAATCTCCATAAACTCCTGCTGCCTTCCAATGAAGCATGTGGTCAGGGCTATATTCATTGTCAGACTATGGGGTCCAGGCCCACCGGGGCTGCCATATCAGGGGCCTGAACACAATTGCCCTGGGCCCTCAACCCCCCCTGCAAACTCCAGGACCCGCAACCCTCCTCCATTGTTCTCCCCTGACCAGCGGGTACCTGCAATCCTTCTATAAGTTGGGGCAGGGAGAGGTGGAAAAGCAGAATATCAGGAAGGGAGGAGTGGGTCTGGGCCAGCCAACCTATTTTGACCTGTGCTAGGGTGGCAGCTTTAAGGGGGCCAATGTTGTGTGGTATGTTGTGACGTCACTTCTGCTGATGTCACCACATGCACTATTGAGTACAAAGAGGTCCAGGGCCTAGGACGGAAATGGACCAGAATACAGGAAGTACTCGCCTTTAACTTCTCACCTAGTTTTCTAAATTCTCTAAGTTCTCTCATTTTAAAGGACCCATCCCCCTCTTCCTGTCACTGGTATAATGTTTACTATGACTTTCCCATAGCTCCTTCCAATAACAGAACAATAAAAACATATACTTTGGTATATAAGGTCCATGTGACAAATTGATCCATTTTACACCTCCGCCCTCCTGCACTGAGGTAATTTCCCCTCAGGGTACTACCTTAGAGCCTGCTTGCTTCATACATGCCAGTTCATTTTATTTTTCAACCAAAATGATTTTCAACAAATTATTAGGGCATATAACAAGTTAAAGTGCATCTGTCGTAAGAATCGAAATTTGTAGGCATTTTCTGCCCATTTATTAACTTACTCCAATACTGCATACATACAACATGAAGATGTCATATTAAAGGAACATTAACACCAAATAATGAAAGTGGTAAAACTGGTGTGTTAGCTTCAGAAACTATACTATAGTTAATATAAACAAGCTGTTTTGTAGCCATGGGGGCAGCCATTCAAGCACAGGATAGACATTAGATAACAGTTACTGTAATACTTGTATACTACAGAGCTTATCTGTGGTATATCCTGTGCCTTGTCTCCTTTTTCAGTTTTGAATGGCTACATGGCAGCAACTAATATAGTGTCTGAATCAAACACATCAGTTTTACCAGTGCAGCACAACAGTCCATTATAGTTCATTACTTTAACAGACTTTAATTTTTTGGTGTTACTGTTCCTTTAAGTCAATGAAACACAGCCGCTCCAAACTCACCCCTCCTCAGTGTTATGTTTCCACCGTACTCCACTCCAAACCTGGGTGCTCAGCCGACAGCGCCTCAGCTGCATACAGATCAGAATCACAAAAGGAAGGACAGGCGGCACTCCGTAAAAGAATAGGAATTTATTCAGAACAGGAAGGGATCCGCATTGCCTTACGCGTTTCGGGAGAGAACTCCCTTAATCATAGGCTCAAAGAACAGAAAACACCGTTTCTTTAAATACACATTATAACAGTGACATCTGCTGGACAAACATAGTAACGAAAAATAGATACATAGTTTATAGTGAATAGGTGGTAGATATAATGGTTACCAACTGTATACTTTGTATTACTATTAAAATAATACTTTAATGTTATATATTAAAAACCTCAAAATCTGCTAAAAGAGAAGGTATAAAAACACCTATCTCCCATAGGGAGAGACTATGTCTGTTAGATAGTAATATGCATATATTATTATAATCTAGAATAAATATATATGAAATTACTGTATACTGGGAGGGTGCTAATTTCTCCTATAAAAGAGTTATTTAATTTGGTTCAAAGGATGTAAATTGTCTTATATAAAAAAAGGCCATGTTTATGTAATTGTGTGAGGCCATATTCTAGTATAGATAAGTGAGATCATATCTCATATTCAGACCTTTTGGTATCCTGGTATCCAATTTAAAGATCCAGAAGGCCTCTCTTAAATTTAGTGGTCGGAGGGTGTCCCCTCCTCTCAAAAGAATTTTCACCTGTTCTATAACCTTAACTGTCAGGTCAGAGTTTGCCCTGGAGGAGCAATTTACAAAATTTTTACCAATGGGTGACTTTTCATCTCCAATTTCTATGGCTCTTATGTGTTCTCTCACTCTATCTTTTAAACGACGAGTGGACCGGCCAACATATTGCTTAGTGCAGCCTTTACATTCCAGGAGGTAAACGATATGTTTTGAGTTGCAGTCAGGACTAGACTGAGAATCAAAATAGTCCCTGGCATTTCAGGTACACAGAGGCCCAATCAGCCCACATAGAGGCCCAAACAGCCCCCACCAGCCCATTAAATACTGACTTTCTATGGGACCTTATAGCAGCCCCTCTGGCATTTGCCCTAACCCACAGATTGCCAGTCCGGGACATATTGCAATTCGGTAGGTTCAATCTGGCGAAGTAGAGGGATTTTAAAATTTTTATTCCTTTGATCAACGAATGATCGAATTATCGAATATCCGATCATTCAATCTTTTCGATAATTCGGTATTCAATGATTGAAGAGGCCAAATTTGTATATTGGAATATCCGATTAAATCGTAGGATCGTTATTCGATCATATTAGATCGAACTATGATCCATTCACGTGAATTTTGTAAATTTGCCCCCTTAGGTTTCCTTTCTTGAATCTTGAAACATCTCTCTTCTTTTCAATTAAAAAAATATATATATCTTACACTCGTCTTGTAAAATGATCCAAAATACCTCAAGATGACCTGTGGAATTCCATTATCAATGGAACCATTCTAATAATTGTATGTTTTAACTTTTCCAGATCTCCTGTTAACATTTCCACACACTCATTCAGTTGGCTACAAGCTTTGGCATATACAGTAAATATTCCAATATGCTTTATCTGGCCTCCCTGAACACTGCAGCATTTTTGAAGGGCTCTGGCATACCTTGTAGGACTTGCATCACATTTGTTCAAAGGCCTATTCAAGTAAATATTGTCACAAAACAATTTTTTTTAGTATTTTCATATTTACAGCTATTGTATACATAAAGTATATGATCACACACAAATATATATATATATATATATATATATA
>CM044432.1:106326226-106344914 GCA_024363595.1 Xenopus borealis
CTTTAAGAATAAATCCTGGTAAAGCTGTACAGGGATTGGATAAGGGGATCCAATCCCAATGCAGATTTACGGTGGCTTATTCCTAAAGGACCAATGAGGGTACATGAAATCTTAATAGAAAAGCTCCATGCATGGAGCTGCTGTGTCCTATTTTATGAAGAAGCTGGCAGCACGCTTAAGAGGGGGGCCCGGCTGATCAAGTAAGTGAAGCATGGCTTGGCCCCCCCGTCAAACACAAAACCCTGCGGGCCCGGGACAACTGCGGGTGGCCCTGGGGTTAGCCAGACAGGTCATAGATTAATGAAACACACTGCTTGTGTTTAGTTCTTGTTACATATTTTGGATTTTTTAACCACTGCATGTCCCATAATCACCACTAAAAGGCACTGTGGTACAGGTATTCTGTAATGACCTAGATTTTACTTTTTTGTTCCTTTCATGTTGCACATTACAAAATAAGATCAGTGGCATGCAATAGCAATCTTTGCTACAATGATTAGCTTTTTTTTACAAAATAAAAGTCAATTTAACAAGTCATGGAGGCACTTAGTGGGTAATGATAAAAAGGTACAGTTTTTTGGGGTCTGTTAACCCTTAGAAACTGATTAAAATTAAAGGAACTCCCCCAAAAAAAAGATTTTATAGCTTCATGAGCAGGATCCCAGAAATGTCATCACATATATCATGTGACCACATGATTTTCTAACTTTAGCCCAGAGAAAAAAATATTTTGTTAGCTACTTTAATTTGCCACTAAAAACTGGCAAATTACAGAGATGAGACAAGTCACTGCTGTGATAGTATAAAATTACTAGGGCCAAATTTCCTGTTCTTATCAAAGCTTTCAAAACTATTCCCAGACAAGTCTGTTAGGACAGAGCAGTTATAAACGAATAGATTTAATGAAAACTTGAATTGACAAGATTAAGACTGGCCAAACATGATAATGTAACTTGTACTGTATTTATAAACACATGTTGCACAGATATTATAGTATTGTTTAGTTATTAATTTAATGGGTAGTACAGAGAGGCATTTTAGTCATGTGTGAGCATATAATATATATATAAATGAAAACAGATTGTATAGGAGACAAATGGCTATGGCGTTAAGTAGATTACAATAGTCTACTACAAATAGATAAGAGCTGAATTTAGCAGAGGCTTGAAAAAAAGAGTAATGTATTTACAGGAATTGCGTCAGGTTTTATGAATAGTGAGACTAGGATACATGGGGTCAAATGCAATTCCAAGGCAATTTATTGGGCCCATTGGAGTAGTCTTTGTTCAGACTGTTTGAAACTAGTTTAAAGGTAAGGAAAACAAGAATGGACAAATTTGGCAAGCAAATGTAATTAATGATGTGACACACGTAAGATTAATGTTAAAAAAATATAACAGAAGATAAGGAGAAATTTAAGGTGTGGGTATGTGCACTGATTAAATCCTGGGCATACAGGTGTGATGTCAGAGGAATTCAGATTCAGGGTAACCGGTATCTCCTCGACAAAGAGACTTCTTGGAAATAGCCAGAAAAGACTTAAATAGAATGGGAATGAATTGAATCAACTACGTCTACAGTTTTGGAAGTCTTTGTGCAAGTAAACTTCCCCCTACTTTCATCCAATAGCAAGTGTGGAGGTTCAAAGTCAAACATGGAAGTTACTAGAATGACACTAGGCAGTGATATTTTACAATTACTAAACAAAGGTCAGAGTTACGGGTGTCCGGTTCCAAACAAAAGAGGTAACAATTTAGAAGAAAAACCATAAGAGTCAATGGAAAATATTTAAAGACCTCTAGAAGGGGTCTGAGGGAGCAAGTTTGTGACATCTCTCGTACAACCCTGGTTTTATTTTAATCAAACCATGTAAAACAGATGTTAACAGGTCTGCCTTTCTTTAGAAAGGTGTTTGTAAGCCATGTTTGTCTCAGTAGTTATTCTGCTCTCTATTCATTTCTAGAAGCTTTTTTATCAAATTATGAACCCTCATTTTCACCCGTCAATAAATGTGCCCCTAAAAATTGCAGAGAAAAGGATGGAAAGTGGTGAAATGTATATTCTCCTTGAAGTAGTGAGGCATTTTCAGACACAGTAACTGAAAGCAGAGCTGTATGTAGGTCTGGTTGCACCCTAGTGACTGGATCTAGCTGTGGCCCCCAGCTTGTGGAAGTGATGTCACGCACATGACTGTACATGACATCACTTACACTATGCATTACGTCACGTCTACCAATCCTGACTGAAAGGCGTGGAACTGATGAGACACTGTAGGAAGACCCTGAATCTGAAAAGTAAAAAAAGGTGTCCACAACTACAGGGGGATATAATAAAGGGGCCGTTATTAGTCATGGTCTCCACAGAAGCAAACTCCAAGTTATCCAGTTTTTTTTCTACAGTGGTATAAATCATACTATAGAGCTAATAAAAAACGCACAGTCCCAAACGCACATCCAAAAATGACTATTTATAAACAACAGTAACCTGCCATTTTTACTAACAATGGAGATACATTTCTAGAGCGATTTCTGGAGAAGTTGCTCATAGCAACCAATCAGATCTTTGTTTTCTAACATATAGGTGGCTATTTTAATCTAACTGTTGATTGGTTGCTACAGGCAACATCTCTAGAAATCTCTCCAAGTAGACATGACTCATAGGGGAAATTTGTCAAAGAGTGAAGTTCCGCCACTAGAGTGAAATTCCGCAGCTCTCAATTCATTTCTATGGGATTTTGAAAGGTGTATTTATCAATGGGTGAAGTTTCAACCTTTGATAAATACGCCTTCAAAAATCCCATAGAAATGAATTGAGAGCTGCGGAAGTTCCCTCTAGTGGCGGAACTTCACTCTTAACTTCACTCTTTGATAAATATACCCCTTAGTGTCATAAAGGTACTGCAATCCCTGCAATGGTTACATTTAAAGCAACAATGGTCATGTAAAGTAACTGTGCTGGTCCATATACCTGACACTACTTTTATGTGACTGGCTGAGCCAACTTTATTCATTGGCATTTATACCATACCATATCAGATATCTGTAACAATAGGCTAAAATACACTAAGGGGGCTATTTATCAAAATCAGAAAAAGATTCTCATCTTTTTCTGAAAACTACTCAGACCAAATCCATAGACTTTCCCCCTTTATTTTTCAGTACTTTTTTTTATTTTATTTCTTGTGTGGGAAAAAATCGTGAAAGTTAGAGCCAAATGATCTTATCCTAATGCATACAATACGGGAATATGATACATGCCGATCCGATTGTGGGCCCCAGGGCCAAACGATGGGATCCTAACGCATACAATACGGGCGTTCGGATCGCATCAACGCACATATGCAGCCACAATCTGACAGGATTATTTAACCTGCCAGACATCGGCCAGATATCAATTGGGGAAGCCCTTCGGATGCCCCACACATAGGCCAATAAGCAGCCGACTCTGTCTGTTGGCAGCTTTTAATACGGTCCGCGTATGGGGGCCTTTACATTCCTGTCACAATTTATTCACTCATGTTTAAGGGAAATGGATACTGGTTGCTATTGCACAAATATTCTGACTGTTGATTTAAACAAATACAATATCACTTGCCAACAGGAATATCCTGTTTGTGACCAAACAATCGTTTGCGGAATCAGCTGTACAAACCTTTCTCAACCTTCAGATAAGTAGCTGGAGCTCAAAATATTTCTGCCTACAACCCTAACTATTAATATGAACATAGGTGTTCAAATTAGCCATAGCAAAAGCAATAATTACTCTTTGAAGTTAGCTCAGTCTTGATAAAGCCTGGTGTTTGGTTTCTTTGTATACACAAAGGAAAAGAAACATGTAGCAAACCACAATTACAGTTTTTGAGTACACTGTGAGCTCATAAAAGGATTTATTGGTATTGGCATTTATTTGTCTTTATTTCTGGACTAATGTGATAACTGTAGTGTAATACCTACTGTATATATATATATATATATATATATATATATAGTGTAGTGTAATACCTACTGTATATTACAAATAGGTATGAAAAAGTTACAAACTGAGAGCATTTTAACATGTTAAAGGAACTGTAACACCAAAAAAATTTCAATTAATTAAAGTATAGTGTATTGCTGCTCTGCACTGGTGAAAAGGGTGTGTTTTCTTCAGAAATGCTATGATTGTGTATATAAACTAGCTGCTGTGTAGCAATGGGGGGGTAGCCATTAAGGGCATGGGCACACAAATGCTTTTTTCCCAGCAAGTTTTGGCTGTGGTCCTCGCTGCGGTTTTTAAAAAAGCTGACCACCGTGTAAATACGTTTAAAGCTTAGGCAATGGCACATTACACTAGAATATTTACCTGGCGGTCAGCTATTTTAAAAACCGCGGCACGGACCATGCCGAAGAAATGCATGTGTGTCCATGCCCTTAGAATTGAAAAAGGAGAAAAGGCACAGGTTGAATTGCAGATAACAGATACGTTATACAATGGGATTCTACAGAGCTTATCTGTTGTCTACTGCATGTCCTGTGCTTGATTCTCTGCCCTTAAGGCTACATAGCAGGTGTTTATATACACAATAGCAGTGTGAGCAACACACATGTTTTACCAATACAGGGCAACACTACATTATATTTTCATTACTCTTACGCTTTCCTTTTTTTAATGATATTTTTCTTAACAAATCACAGAGAATATGCATTTCTCTAGGTACATATATGCATACATATAGAATAAGGACTGCATACATTTGTGAGGGATTAAATGGCAAACCACACTTGCAAACTCATTTAGTTCTATTTAGAATTGTATCAGAGGTAGAACATTATAATTTAATAAGGATAAATTATGAGTTTTTTTATTGTTATTAAATTATTAGTATTATCTACTGAACCATACAAAGTCAGCTTCAATGAATTCAGAAGCACTGAACTTCTATCTTCTTGCGAAAGAGTGAAATTACAATAAGACATTTCTCAATAACATTTTTGAACCACTTCATTGTTAGGGGGAATATTTCTAATCATGACTACAAAAGATTAAATATCATTTCTAAAACTTTGCACTATAATTTAAGGTTTTCCATGCATGTTAAGTGTGGTGTGAGTGCATCTTTTTAAAGATCATCAGAAAGTGAACATTTTATAATAAAATCTGAGCAGAATTACCTTGTTATCATAATGCCATTAAAATTATATGAGCTTTATAGAGTCATAACATGCAGATCAAAGTGGTATTTCACTCTAAAACATACAAAATACAACACAAATTATCCATGTAGCAGGACCTCTGGCCTCTCATACACTGTAGAAAAAGGGGTAGGCACAAACCTGATCTCAGTAAAAAAAAATGTTGTCTAAAATTATTTTATTAACCAGAATTACATCTTATTGTGTTGCAAATAAAGCGTGACACATTTGTGTGCTTCCTGGGCTCTTAATAGGCCAGAGAAACAGTTTATGAGGCACATTATTTAAAAGACAAAAATCACAAAGGGTTTAACATCATCCAGTCATACTGCATCAAACCATGTGTTTAGCCTACCTTAAAATGTTTTATACAAATCTTTATACAACAAATACACCCACAAAAGATTAAGTGTAATTTAACTTTGTAAAATATGAATATGAGCACAGCTATCAAAGTAAATGTATCATTCAAGAACATCAAGAAACATCAAATACCAGATTGATTCAATTTGTCCGTCAAGTATTGAAGTAGAAGATTCACTTTGATTCTTTTCTCAGTAATTCAGCCACAATATCGCCCTCTCTAGGGCTTGGGATCAGTTTTCTCTATACCCCCGCCGTAAATGAAAAGTAAAGGAGTTATCTGTTTGAATGATTTGAGTGCATTTTAATTTTTTTCAATTAGTTATTCAAGTATTCTATCTTTAAGTGCTCACTTGGCTTGACCTACACATTGTTTATTACATTTAGTACAGATTATAAGATATATTACCAATTTGCAATTGAAGTTAAAGGAAAACTATACCCCAAAATGAATACTTGATAGTTTATATCAAATTAAGTGGCATATTAAAGAATTTTACCAAACTGGTTTATATATTTAAGTAAATATTGCCCTTTTATATCTCTTGCCTTGAACCACCATGGCCTGTGTGCTGCCTCAGAGATCACCTGACCAGAAATATTTCAACTCTAACTGTAACAGGAAGAAGTGTGGAAGCAAAAGACACAAATCTATCTGTTAATTGGCTCATGTGACCTAACTTTATAGTTTGTTTGGTATGTTTGTGTGCACTGTTGAATCCCATGATCCCAGGAGGCTGTCCTTATTTTTTAAAATGGCTATTTTCTATTTATGATTACCCAATGGCACATGCTACTAAAAAAGTGTATTATTATGAAAATGGTTTATTTACATGAAGCAGGGTTTTACATAAGAATTGTTTAATGCAATATTAATTTATAGAGACCTACATTGTCCAGAGGGTATAGTTTTCCTTTAATAAATTGCTTAATATTGTAAACTTTATTGGTATGAATTGAATTAAATGTATTTGCTATATTTACATATTTTCAAGTAATGCAAATGATTTGTACTTCCCTCTGGAACTCAACCACATTCCACAAGGCTTGAAGATAATTTATCACTTAGGGGTAGATTTACTAAGGGTCGAATGAAAAAATAATTCTAAATTTGACCAGGGAATAGTGGGAGAATAGTGGGGAACTAAAAAAATTCCAATTCAAATATCGAATTCGAATTTTTTTAGTGCAATTCGATCGATCGAACGATCGAATAGGGAAAATTTTTTTTCAAATTCGATCTTAGGGAATGATCCCCATTTCGTAGGTTTAATCTGGCAAAGTAGGTGATTAAATTTAAATTTATTTGACCCTAGAATTTTAAATATTCGAATAAAATTCAAATCATTCAAATTCGAATATTCGATGGTCGAATTTGGTCAAATTTACCTATTCGAAATTCTAATTCGATCGAATATTCAAATCCCTCATGTGAATATATGTGAATTTAGTAAATCTGCCCCTCAATGTTCTTCTGTTTACAAATCTGCAACTTCTTTTCAAGATCTCATTAAGAACAGCATCTATTTATAAAATAGCTAATATCTTGTTGAATTTTGGACTATGTCAAAGTATAAGAAGGGTTTTTTAGCTAAAAGCTAAATTCCTATTATCACCACTCACTGATGGGTATATAGCAGATGACTCATAATGAGTTCTATATTTTTTAAAAAGCAATGCATGTCTCTTAAAATATTTGTTTGTACAGCACTTTTAAAGGCTATATCAATGTTCTCCTTAGCATTGTAGTAAATTGGATTTTTCAATAAAGCCAGAGTCATCAAAATCAGAACAAGAGCTGGCGGAGTTGTAGAAACTGGCTGTATGGTATATTTTTTTTATCAAATGACTGGGATGACAAGAATCTGCAAACAGTAGGGTATTACCTGAACATTCCTTTCTATAGATATTAGTCACAACCCTATTTCCTAATCCCCTAAGTGCAATATCTAAAAAGTTTATACCTTGTGTACTAAAATCATAAGTGAATTTTAATTTCAGTGTGTTATTACTGATGCCTGACCAGATAAACAACAAATCACTAATAAATCTTCCAATAATTGATGTATTCGCTATATTGCTAGATTCTCCAAATATAAACCTTTATTCCCACCAACCTAAATATAGATTGGCATACAAAGGAATTTAGAACCCATGGCAGTGCCTGTTTTGCAAATAATATATGCCATCGAACATAATGTAATGGCTCTCAAAAGAAAAGTAATAGTGATTGAAAGTTTCAAATGAAATTTAATAGCCTGAATGGTGAGGTATACACATATATAGGGATGCAACATCTACAGAGTCCCAACTATGCTTATTATTCCTTTGAAACTTTTAAATCACATGGCCACCATCTTTTAAATAATTAGGTAGACGAAAAACTAAAGGTTGCAAATAATAATTTTATTATTAGATAGATCCCCCAATACGTTTAGGTGTACCCAAGCACGTGTCATATATGGGCCCCAAAATGAAGACCCCCATATGGTCTGTCATTTCAGGTACTGCAAAATCAACACATTTACATCATTTTGAGGGGGGCAAAGTTAGAAAAAAGACAAAAAACATATATTCGGAAAGGACACATTCCCTCTAATCCAAATTGGGTATGCATGTCTTTCTTCTCCAAAGCACCAAGCAGCAAACCTATCCTAAATTTGGCAATTTTGGTGATATTTCCAAAAATTGCCTCAAAATTTCCACCCTGCATTTCCACACATACTTTTAGGTATCAAGATAGGTAATGAAAGCCTGGGGTCCTCTGAACAGTTTTATGTCCAATGTTCATAGAATTATCGAAGTACATTGCATGTAAAGACCCCAGAATCTACCTTGTGCATACTTATTCGATGGTTTATATTTACACTAATTTATAAACATTTACAATTTTATGGTATGAAAGCTACAAAAAGTTATGGCGACCCCTAAAAACCATATATTTTTGGAAAGTACGCATTCAGACGAATCCAGAATGAGTAATTGTGTCTTTCTACTCCAAACCATCATACTGCAAAGCTACGCTAAAGGGAACAATTTTTCTGACATTTATGAAAATCGCCTAAAAATATTGCAATTGGCCAAATTTATCTCACCCAATTTCTTACATACAATTGTAAAACACCTTAAATATTGACGCCAAGAGTCTACTTAACAGTTGATGCCCAGTATGCATAGATATACCAAAGCAACTGGCATGTGTGGACCCCAAATACAAATAGCACATGTGAATTTTCTCAGCTGCCGATTCGCCTTTTGTGAACAAGGACCTGTGACTGTGCATTGTGTGCCACAAGACCCTCCTAATGGCACAAATACCCCGCAAACCCATATATTTTTGGAAAGTAAACATTCTGATTAATCCAAAATAGGTAATTATGTCTTTCTGCTCCAAACTACCATACTGCAAAACTAAGCTAAAGGCAGTGGCTTTTATGACATTTCTGAAAATTACAGCCAATACAATATCCTTGGGCATGCACTCCACGACTTAATGAATTTCGTTAAAATGAATTGATTTTGAATGAACTTAAGTGTAACTTTAATGAATTGTTATATCTAATTGGACATGGTAGTGAAGCGATTTTTCCCAAGTGGGATACAAGCAGGAGGAAATACGTCAATGGTGACGTGAACTCCTAATTCTTTTTAAAGGAAATGTGTGTATTGTAAAACTATTCCCATGGGTACGTGTGGGGTCACACGAAATGCATTGGGAAGCATACTGTTTGGGAAATAAAATGCTTTTTAATTTTACCGCTGCCTACTGAGTCGTGGGGTGCATGCCCAAGGGTATTGTATTGGCTCCGATTGTCTCCCCAAGCTGCGGGTTCGGGGCGGTGCACCCGGGCCAGAGAAGTGGAGCGGTGAGTAACCTGTTACCATCAACTGCAAATTGGGAAGAAGTGTGTTGGAAGTGATAGGTCCGGGGCATAGGCACCCAGGCCCACCCGAGGCAAGGGTGGGCACCGTAGGAAAAGGGTTTCCTGCCTGCGGTTAATTGTTTGGAGGTTACGGGACTTGAGCGCACCATTTGTGTAGTAGTGACATTATTTCTGAAAATCACCTAAAAACATTGCAATTGGCTGCAATTATCTCACCCAATTTCCTACATAAAATTGTAAACCACCCTAAATATTGACACCAAGGGTCTACTGAACAGTTTTATGCCCAATATGCATAGATATACTAAATGAGCTGGCATGTGCGGATCCCAAATAAAAATAGTGCTGCTGATTTGCCTTCTGTGAACAAAGCCCCTACAGTGTATTATTTGCCAAAAGACCCTCCTAACAGCACAAATACCCCACAAAACCATATATTTTTGGAAAGTAGACATCTTGACAAATCCAAAATTGCTAAAAATGTGTTTGTACTCCAATGATCAACGTGCAAATGTAACAACAATGCAAGCATAAAAATCCCAAAGATCACATACAATTAGCCAGATCAATAAAATCAACAAAATAACTGATGGTTAGTGGTCAGAACGCTTGATCCAATAGTCCCACTGGGGAATAACAAAAGGGAAACTGATGAAATAAAGAACTAAAAAAAATGTAAAAATGTAAAAAAGAACCTATAAGTGTGTGTGCTTATGAATACATGTGTACAGATCTAACAAGTGTATTAGTGTGTGTATATGTTTATGTGTATGTGAAAATTTGAAAAAATCTACCTTTAGCTATGTGTGTACTGTGTATATGTAAATGCATGAATGTGTGTGTAATTGCATGTATGAGTGTGTGTGTTTAAATAGAAGGGCACTTACCATTTCTTGTCTAGGATAGCATAGATCAGCAGCAGGAAGTGCATGGGCAGAGCTTCACACAAGGTCAAATCCAGGAAGAAGCAGCACTGGGGAGCAGCATGTAGCACACACGAGGAGGTAAGAAGTTGGGTCCTGTGACAATCGCATTGCAGGACCCGTGTGGCAGCCCCCTAGGCTCATTGTCTAGGGGGTTGAGCAGCCAGGAGAGCTTCTCTGCACTTCAATTTTGCCAGAAGTGCAGAGAGGCAGCCCTGTAGCGCCTACGTTCTTGGCACTTACAGCCTTTTTAAGCAGGAACATAGGATATACGTTCTTGGCGTAAAGACCTAAACAACTTTGTTGTAAAGTTTCCGACCAAGTTGCTTTTGCGAATGTTTGCAGTGTATGTAATAACATTTTTCAATCACAAACCATTTTTGCATAAAAATATTAAATGAAACTCCACAGCAGGTGTTACTGGTTTGCAGTGCTCTATTGAGATTCATAATAAAAGCCTAATGAAGAAAATGACATTGCAATAGGTGAATTGTTATTTACAAAGTTTTGCTCTATGCAAATTTTATTAGAGCAATTAGTGTGTGTATTCACACACAATCCCAGTAATTATGGTCCATTCAACAGGTGGTCTGTAAGGCTTTTGAATCTTTGGTAAGCAATGACAAATTGTGGTTTTTGGATGTTCTACTTTTAGATGATGATTTTTAGAGATTTCAGTGTGCTGATCCTTCACTATATGGAGCAAAGGAAGAAAGACCTGGGTTTGCTGGTGTAATTTCTGTAAACAGGATGGAGTCTCTGGAGCTTTCTAGTGAAGGCATCAGTTGCACATAGAGCACCCTCAGCATGGGGCAAACATTTCCTATGTGAGGAGGATTGGGACTGAGCAGTAATAACTGAGACACATGCAGATATATGCTTGCCATGATTTTACTTTTTAGTAAATGCAATTTTAAAATAGTCTTTGGCCTTTTAAGTGTATCCACAAGAGCACATTTCCATATTCTCCCTTCTCACCCTAACTGGACTTCAGTTTAAGCACCCCCTACCCTCCCCCAAGCTTCCCAAGGGGAGCCTGTCCCACAGTGTTGAAAACACTGGTCTATGCTATGAAACTGTACTCCAAAATATATTTCAGCAGCACTCCGATGTAGTGAAAAAACTATTTATTTGTGCAACAAGTGAAGCAATGTTTCGTGAAATCGGATATGCAAATGTATCAATATGTACACTATATAGCACTTTCCTTTTTCCTTTATTTTTCTGTTTTCTGCAGATGAGCATCAGAACTGATGGATTTGCTTTATGTGAGGTGCCTATTTTTCCTCAGTCAATAAGACAATGATGCATTGTTATGTACCCCTTATTTTACATTTTTTAATGGCTACATCATTTAACCTGAAGATAAAAAAAAACATTCCATATGATTTATTACCAAAGATGTGGATTTTTTAAAATGATCCAGGCAGTTCTCTAAAGAATATCTATTTGCAATGCTTTAAACAACTGCCACCTACTCGCTTTTGCACTTTTCTCTAGTTTTACAATGCCATTGGTCATTTAATTGTCTGAGGAGCGTCATCACTGTTCCAAGCCTTTGTTGTATCAATATAAACATCCATGTCATCTGCAAACATTTTAGCTCATTGTCAATATTGGAAAAATTGCATAATAGAAATACTTACCTGGTGACCATATCTCTTTTTTCTCTGAATGACCTTCGTGACTTCATTTAAGGTCAAGGGGAAGTTAATAAAATTAACAGTAATTCTGTCGGCACATAAGAAATAGTTTGATAGACTAAATCACCTGTCCAACAACACACCGAAAACAATGTTTAAGCAGGAGACAAGGTAAAAGATTATCAAAGAGAGAGATTTGGAATTTCTTGGTTACAGTACAATGACATAGTATATACGAGGAAGTCACGGTACATATGAAATGTTAATGCAAAACAAGCAAGACCACAGAACATCAAACACATTAAACAGGTTTACACAAACTGCCATAATTATGAACGAGAAGGCAAAAAACAATTAAGCTGTATTACAATCTATACAGGATTTGAAATAATAATGGGAAAAGAAGGTACAGACATGTTAGCGATTTACATGATACCAAACAAGACAGACTTTTTATTTTTATTTTTTATTTATATCAGCAAGGGGAAGATAAAAAAAAAGAGTAATCTAATCTAAATCTAACAGTACAGCTACTAAAAACAGGCTTATTTCACATAGAGATATGTTTATTTGTGCTTTGTTAAAAGCTACAGTTAAGTGACAAATTATGGTAAGACCATCTACCATAGACTCCATTTTAAGCAAATATTAAAAATTTTTAAAAATGATTTCCTTTTTATCTGTAATACAGTACTCCTTGTACTTGATCCACATTAAATTATAATTAATCCTTATTGAAGGTCAGTTAAGTCTATTTGGTGTCATAGAGAACTATAACTGAGTAACTGATACTCCAATGTTGGGAGCCAAGGCTACCCTGACCTAAAGATGAGAGGCACTAAAGTCGCTCTATTTGATCAAGATTTGAGATTTTGTTTTGCACTGTAAATCTTCTCAACCTTGGGAAAAAAAAACTTCCCAAGGTTGTGTTCTAGAATCCGGTTTCTCCACATGACCAGAAGTAGGAAACTTAGTGTGTGTAAAGATGTGTGTAAAGATATGAGAGAATGTGATGTTTGCTAATACACTGACCAGCGAATGTACATTACTCCTGTCTGTCCCAGCAGTGTAACAGCAAACTGTAGTAACCAGCCTACATTTCCAATACAGCCACACAACCATCATTTCAGCTACAAAAGCTTCATGCCTGCTTTTTTTAAATTCCAAATTTCTGCAGGGGAAAATAACCCTGATTTTTTCAAACAAAACTGCCCTAAAGCAGACAATAAGGACATGGGATGAGCTGTGCATCCTGATGCTGCACTCTTCACTGAACACTGGATTTTTGATGAAAAAGTTCAAATGTAATTAGATGATTCATCATACTAAAATAAGAAACTAAATTGAATTAATAGTTATGAGCAAAATTTTTTATTGTTTTGCCTCAAAAATGATGCCCATTGACACATTGACAAGAAAAACAAAATTGCTGCCCATAGACTTCAATGCATTTTAGCAATTTTTGTCTTTTCACGAATTTTTGGTGAGGGAAAATGGGTCAGATTTGCCATTACTAATAATTAATTAAAAAGTCTGTACTATTTATATAATAAGTTACTCTTCACTGTTTCTCTTAAAGGGGTTGTTCACCTTCAAAACACTTTTTTCTGTTCAGTGGTTTTCAGATTGTTCTCTATAAATAAGGACTTTTTTCAATTACTTTCCATTATTTATTTTTTACAGTTTTTCCAAAATCTAAGTTTAAAGTTGAATGTTGGTGTCTCTGGTGTTTGAGTCTGGCAGCTCAGTAATTCAGTCACTCTAAACTGATACAATTTTGCAACATTTAGTTAATGCATTTCTCAGCAGCATCTCTGGAGTATTAGCAACTATTGTATCAATTCTAACAGCTGCCGGTAATGAAACCCAGAGATTCTGCTCAATAGGGACAAAGATAAGAAATGGATCCATTAAATGTATCAGTTTAGAACAGTTGGGGGGGTCGGTGACCCTCCTTCCCAGAGCTGCTTTAGAAGGTGAAAAATTACACTTTACACTTCAATATTAGGAAAACGGTTACAAATAGAAAATAGACAGTAATTGGAAAAAGTTGTTATTTCTGGAGATCTATTTAAAAACAACTAGTTGTTTGAAGGTGGACAACCCCTTTAATTCTCAATTCATGCAGGAGTTGGGTGTCAGATTTTGATTGACAGGTAGGTGTATTAGAGCTTACTCAAATAACTAATTCCAGGACAAACAAAATCTAACAAAATAGTTGACTTTAGTACAAAGTCTTGGTGACATGATTTTGGGTGCGCTCTAATACATCTTCTAGGCAAAAAAGTACCCCTAAGGTTGTATTAGTGCAACTGTCAATTAAAATCAGATTCCCAGCTCATTTGTGAGTTCATTTTTGTGATATTTCCCCTTTAAGTACTACTTAGTATGAGTAAATAAAATATACAGAAATAAAATATAAAATACAGTTTCTACCATGGTTTAGCTCACCTTGAGGATAGAGAATCTGATCTGGAATGAACTGATAATTGGCAAATCTACTTCTACCCACAAGATCCACATAATGAAACACATCCATTCTCCTGGACTGAGGCCACAGACCTTGGAACATATAACAGAGAGAGCAGCTCAGTTATGATAAAAGTCTGACACTGTGAAAAAAAAATATAAAATGTATATAGCTGTATATAAAAAGAAAAGTTTTCATTTCTATTAGTGTGACTGCACTCTGTAGTTGTAATAACTAGGGATGTAGCGAACGTCTGAAAAAAAGTTCGCGAACATATTCGCGAACTTGCGTCAAAAAATGCGAACGGTTCGCGAACGTCGCGAACCCCATAGACTTCAATGGGAAGGCGAATTTTAAAAGCTAAAAAAGACATTTCTGGCCAGAAAAATGATTTTAAAGTTGTTTAAAGGGTGCAACGACCTGGACAGTGGCATGCCAGAGGGGGATCAAGGGCAAAAATGTATCTGAAAAATCCATTGTTGACACAGCGCTGCGTTTTGTGCTGTAAAGGGCAGAAATCACACTACATTTCTAAACCTGTGTAATAAACTGCTTTAAAACGTCCGGCGTCTACATGCCAATCAAGTCGTGTAAAGGTTACAGCCTGTTCACACGCAAAGACGAAACGCTTACTGCAACGCAAAAAAACGCAAAGAGCTTTAATGAATGTCATTTAATGAATGTCAAAGAGATTTAATGAATGTCACCCTTTAAACAACTTTAAAATCATTTTTCTGGCCAGAATGATAATAGTTGTTAATTACTAGTTGAGCTTGTCACCTCCAGGATGTTCGTCCTGTTGGTGGCAATATTTCTGTAGTGGTGTGTTTAGCAGTCACCGTGCTTGTGCGCACGTGCACGGTCAGGCAGAGGTAATTCAATGTACAGTGAAGTGAACCAAAAAACACTGATTCTGCAGTGTGGGCCCAGTTTTGGTCTACTTTATTGATCACCTGCGGTGACCATAAAAGATGCGATTTTGCCACTGTTGCAGAACCCTGAAAAATTAGGCATGTGTACTTTCCTGAAAAATTATGTTTTTTTTGTCGCAGCCACTGCAGCACAGAGGCCAGAAAAAATATGCCATATAAATGCTGAAAATAGTCATTTTTTTTGTCGCAGCCACTGAAGCACAGAGGCAGACTTCTGTCCCTCCAATACAGAGCAGTATCAAGTAGATTACTAGCCAGCAAACTTACTATCCACTGTCCCTGAAATCACTAACAGCTCTCTCCCTACACTAGCTCTTCCAAGCACACACAGGCTGAATGAAAAAACGCTGCAGGGCTTCAGTTTATATATGGAAGGGGAGTGGTCCAGGGGGTGTGGGGGTGGTCCAGGAGGGAGAGCTTCCTGATTGGCTGCCATGTATCTGCTGGTCTGGGGTGAGAGGTAAAAAAAAAAGCACCAGCTAAGGCGAACCCAAAATGGCGAACGTCTCGCGACGTTCGCGAACATTCAGCGAGCGCGAACAGTCGATGTTCGTGCAAACAAGTTCGCCGGCGAACAGTTCGCGACATCCCTAGCAATAACAGTTGACTAAATATAGCAGTGAACAAGGCAGACAAAATGTGTAAAATAATATTTTTGTTATTACTCAGGAATGCCTCTTGCTTTAGAAAAAAACTGATGCTAATCATCACATGTTGCTAATGAATTGAGACAGTATCATTTCATTAAATGGGTTTGTCAGTAACCAATACAACCCCTTTATATACGTAAAGTGTATCCTTCCCCATGAGGGGCAGATTTATGCATGTTAAAATGGTAAATTCAAATATTTTTTTGTGTCAAAACTCACAAATTTGAATGTGAGATTTATCACAACTCGACCACTGAAACAGTTCTAATTCAAATATTCAGCACCTAAAAGCTGCCGAGTTCATTTACAAGTTAATGGCAGAGGTCTGTTAATTGCCTTCCTGACATTCAAGTTTTTTTTTGGAGGAAAACTCAAGTCGAATTGATTCGAACTTCATTAAGGGCCCTTACACACGGGTGTTTTTACCTGCATTCCCCTGCGTTCCGTTTTGAAACGTTCAGCCGCAAGGGAGCGCAGGTATAGACGCCCGTGTGTAAGGGCCGTAAAAATTTCCTGTCAGGACCATTCGATCGAATATTAGACATTCAATTTTTTTCATAAATAACCTCTTATTCAAGTTGTGAGTACATACAAATTTATTAGAGTAAACAAAAATTCACATCATTTAATAATATTCCCTGCATATGTTATTTGCAGTGGCTCTCACTAATGAAGATTTGTTTCTGTGTAAATGTTTCTAATATCAACTCAAATACATTTGCGGCAGGATTCACGAGGTAAGTGTACAGGCAGCTAAGACTAAATCCATTCCAAGACTCATTGTCCTTCCATTATCATTATTATTATTATTACCATGTATTTTGAGAAAGCCAGCATATTGCACATCACCAAAAGAGACTTAAAGAGATACTGACACTGGAAATTAATAGTGATGGGCGAATTTATTCGCCTAGGTCGAATTTGCGGCGATTTCCCGCGATTCGGCGCTGGCGAATAAATTTGCGACTCACCAGTGAAATTTCGCTTGGCGAAATTTCGGCGAAAAACGAGTCGCGCGTCAGTCGCTCGTCGTTTTTGACGCGACGCACCGAAAACGATGCAACGCGCGACGAAAACGACGCGTCAAAGTTGACGCAACGCGCGAAAAAATCGGCCCGCGACTCGTTTCGCTAATTTTTCGCCGATTTTCTAGAGAAATTCGCGAATCTCTAGGCGAAGCGAATCGCGGGAGATTCGCCCATCACTAGAAATTAAACAATTTTTTGCATCTATTATAAAATTGGCTTTGAAAGCTTCTAACTTTGCCATAAAGTATTTGCATGATGCTTTTACATTACCTGTCTGATCCCCCATGTTCCTGTATGAGGGGGCTGCCATATTTGTGCAGCATGAGTCCGTTAGCATTAGAAACTGTAACTAACAGGCTGAGATAGGACAGTCAGGTTGGCAAAGTCAGAGTGTCAGAGAGTCAGGTTAGGAACTTCAACTAACAATTAAATACAAAACAAACCTCTCAGCAAAAAATGATCAGCATGACCTATAGGTAACATTTAGGGGCAAATTTACTATTATTCACCCAAAAATCCCTCGAATCCCCTCGAAATTCAATAAGCATTTGACTATCGAATGCTTATCGAATAATTTTAGACTATTATTTCCTCGATATTCGATTTCTCGATGAAATCGTACGATCGAATACCGATCGTTCGATTTCACAAAAAAATCGTACTTTTTCCTTCAAGCGCTCGAAAAATTTGTATGATTCGAACGATCGGTAGGTTCAATCTGGTGAAATAGGCAGTCGAATAAATTTTAAGGTTAAAGTTCTTCGATCATCGAATGGTTGAATGATCGAATATCCGATCATTTGATCTATTCGATCATTCGAATTTTCGGCATTCGTTGAGCGAAGTGCCCAAATTTGCATATTCAATCCTCCGAAAAATTCATACGATCGAACTTCGATCTCTTCACGTGAATTTTGTAAATTAATGTATACTCATATGTTAAAATTCATTTTTTAGTGTCAGTATCACTTTAACTAATGGTATTAAGTTGAGGTCACCATCCAAAGCAATGCCTGCAATCATTTCTTTGTTTTGTTTGTGCTGCAAAAAAATCTTACGCTCACCCCCTTGCAGTTAGCTCATGTTTCCTATGCAATATCCTCCAGGACTCAGTTCAGGGCTCTCAGGTTATTCCTGGCCTTAGGATATCAGTCACTATGCAAGTGTTCAGAGTTCCACAAAGACAAAAGATGGAAGGACATTGTTATGGTTGCACCAGTCTTGTGTTGGCACAGCTCAGTGACATAAGCAAGCCAACTGGACAAAGAATAGGAAAGTATTTTATTATGTGAAATTCAAATTTGAATGGTTGCCAATGTCAATGTTACCTGGCTAGTTAGTTAGCTTACTTTCCTGCTTGTCACTCTGCCTGTAAATTACCTTGTATCCTGATGTCTGTTAAAGCTTATTCTGCTTGTCCTGACTTATTGCCTGAACTTTAGCTTGTTAACCCTGACTGAGCTGTATCTTGGACCTTTCCCTGCATATCCAACCTAATATGCTATGGGCCAGAGGCTTCACCCTGACTGGCCTTATTAACTTACCAGTCCTGCAGTACAGTGTTCACCTTGTCATGCCAGACAATCAACCATATCTGTGCAAACATTCTGAACTGCCTTGTACC
>CM044432.1:106344924-106366846 GCA_024363595.1 Xenopus borealis
GGTAGTTAACCCCAGGAGGATGTGTTTTTTTATAGTTGAAATGATATTAAGTAAACCTTGTACTGAAAGTTTTAATGACCCCTTTACTAAGAGGAGTAATACATTGTTACAGTATCATGAAACACAGCTTATAATGCCATTAATTATGGGGGAAACAAGAATAACTGTTACAGTACAGATGTATAACTTTGTCCCCCATCTAGAACAGGCTAAACCTTGCTGACAAGAAAAAAAAGTAGAGCATTGGTTACATTTGACCTTCTCTCCACAGGTTGGCCTTTGCTACTTGATAGGGTTAAGGGGGAGGTGGTGTGCAACTACACCTCACTTGTGCTGTGTGACAAAATAAAATAATTCGATGTCAGAAAGTGTAAATGGCGCTTCTCTCTCTAAAACGTCATCTCGCAGGCGTCCGTTTCTGTGCTTGGTGCTACGTCGCAGGCGTTACATCGTGGGCGTTAATTCATGTGTGTTACGTCACGGACGTCTTTTTCGGCGCATGCACAAAGGGTTTAAAAGGACGCCAAATAACTGTTTTCATTGCGAAGTGATCGTCACTCCTGTGAGACACTAAGCTACCATTTTCCTGATTGATAGTCTTGTGTATTGACTCGGCCTGTTTCCTGGATCCTGCTTTCTCCTTGCCGCCTGAACTGACCTTGGCCTGTTTTCGTCTACTCATTTGCCTTATGCTTCCTAGTTTTTGCTATTGGACTTTTCCGGCACTCCTGCCACTCCTCCACTAGGTGCAGTCCTGTTTCCCAATTTTCAGTGCCTGTCATCCTAAGTTGGAGGTGTAGGAGAGGTCAACCTTCTACAAATCTCTTCCACTCAGCGGTCCTGACAGAAAGTTCTTAAACATAACAAAACTCTAATAGGCTTTATTCTCTTAAATAGCAAATCAGTCCTTTGAGGTATACACTTACATGTCAGGTAACATCTCAACCTATTCAGAGCCAGCACCTTGTGACATCCCTGTGGAGATAGCATATCATATTCACAGATGCACCCTCAAGATCTCTGGACAGTGACATGGATCCCCAAATGTTGAATCGGAGAAATAACAATCTAAATCCCTATTAACTTGTGATCCCTACACTACTACATTGCCTGATGGGAGCTCTGCCCCCTTGTTATCTATCCTAGTCAGAGCACAGGCTGCTTTACTCACTAGTTCTATCTGCCTCACTTTCCTAGAATTTGCTTTTACAGAGAACTCTGTTCAGGCTACAACTCATTCACAGGGTTCCTGTATCTCCAACTTCATCCAGGGCATCACCACCCGTGTTGCCTTTCCTTTAATGGGCCTAAGTCCAAGGCTCCCAGCAAAATTGTGGCAGGAAATGGTCATTAGTCTCTTAGCCAATGATACACTTTACACATTATGCTAATAACCCAAACTAGATACATTCCCTTCTGACCAGCAACTAGGGAATAAGGAAGTGTAGGGATTTAAAGCCATAATGGAGCATTAACCCTGTGGGTCTCTACAAATACAGTGGCTGAAAAGTACAAGTCTTTGTATGAATCCAATGTCTAATAGAAACGTTGGTTAGTGGTTACTTAAGCCATTTCAGTTAATAGAGCCAGGGCTCATTAGGACAGGGGGTGACCAACATCAGACCTTTAATTTGCTGTAACTTTTGCATGAAGCAACAAATAAAGAAATGTTTTAACATAATATTTAGCAATTCCTTTGCACAATATATCCTAGTATTAGTAACATACAGTACATGTTACTAATAACATAACCTGGTTCTAGTATTAGTGCATACCTGGATTACAGGCATGCAGCTGATTGTTAAACATAATTAAAACAAAATAATCATTATTAATAATTCATAACTAAATAAAAGTAGAAAATTCTGAATATTTATGAAAATACATGCATGTTTACACAGTGGATTTCACAACACGTCACAGAGCACAGGTGTGCTTTTTTTTTCTTAAACTCTGTCTCCCAAACAATGTGAAAGCTGGGACAGCTAAGTAGATGTTAAATGGAGCATATGAGGTAAATGATATTCTCACGAAAAGCAATAGGTTTGTTAATTGCATTTCTGAAGAAATTGATACACTGGTTTGTTCCATTCTTGTTTACAGCTAATACCTTTCTGTTCCTCTGTCTATACATACTATATATGACATTAGAATCCTTTACTTGCTCTGCTATAGGAAATTCTGACTTTGTTTTGCTCTTATAGCTACATATTCAAGTTGCTTCTCTTTTTATCCCTTTTGATGCTATTGACGCTGGTTGTAATGGAGAATGAACTTCACCCGACGGCCTCAAGGCAAACCTAAATAGCCCAGCAGCATTACAGGAAAAGAAAAAAAAAAACATGGTTATAAAGAAGAATCGAGTGTCAAGGATTAGATAGGGGACACTGTTGAGGCAGCAGGAGAAAACAAGTCTTTTAGGAAAGAGCTGGCTGAACCCAAGGGACACAGACAGACAAGAGCAGGAACAGGGTGATGAGGGCGATGAATAAGACTGGAACAGGTGTAGAACAGATCAGGAAGAAGAGAGCAAAGGTCAGGAACAGACTCGGCAGGACTGGATGGTGGAGGCGTAGATCAGGAGACAGGAGCAGATTAGAAGTATAGGACAGGACTGTGCGGGCATAGCTCATGAACAAGAGGACTGGATAGTGGGAGGAGACTGGAGCAGATGGCAGGAGAGGACTGGATAGCAGGAGAGGACCGGATAGCAGGAGAGGACCGGATAGCGACAGGGCGAGGGAGGTAGGAACAAGGCAGAACAGGAAACAGAAATCAGGAACATGCAAGACAAGGTTGGTTCAAGGTCAAGGCAGGGAAGGGTTTGGAGTAGGGAGCAGAGCAAGATACAGAATAGCAAGGAAAGCAAGGCAGGGAACGGTCAAGACAAGGTTTAGAGCAGGACTGGAGCAGGACTGGAAGGGGAAGAGAAGGAAAGGAAAGGCAGATCAGGACAAGACAAGGTTCAGAGCCAGGCAGGACAAGACAGGGAAGGGTTCAGACAAAGCAAGGCAAGGAAGGACGAGGTAAAGTAAGGTAAAATAGAAAGGAACCTTGTTTTTGGAATGTTGCCTTAAAATAGAAAGGAGACCTGAACGGGAACCCGTATCTAGGGACAATGCAGCACTGCTAGGATGGGAACCAATGCTCTGGCAAGGAGTGTTCCAAGGGCTGGCTTTAACTAGTCTGCTCTTATTGGCTGACTGCAACCAATCAGGCTGCTGCTGGGCTTGGGCTACAGAGGCCAGGTAATCTATAGTGAACAACCCTACAGGCTGCTCACCTGGCCCAATGGTTAAGGCATTGAGCCAGAAAAACAAAGCTTCCTGGCTTGAATCCCAGCAGAGCCTGACAGTGGGTGGAAAAGTGCCCTAATCTGCCTCCCTATCTTAATAATCTTTTGACAAATGTAATTTTATTTAAAAAATGTTTTTTCTCTCCAGTGCATTGTATTGTTTTGTACAGTCAAACATTGAGTCCACATCTTACACTTTTTTTTGTAGTTCCTCCAATGCAATTTAGTGGATGCTTTCTCCACATTTTGCACCAACACTTCTAAAATTCACCCTCGGTGAGTGTCATTTCTTAGTGAAACATAAGATTTTTAATATTGAGTATTATAAATTGTCAGTTCTCTATCCACAAATCACTTGTTGGTTTAGGTTGTGATCTGCATTTCAGCATAATCATCCAAAATCTCATAGTGTAAACAGTAATGCTTTACTCTGTAAACCTTGCCATGTACACAGTATTTTATATTGCAGAGAAAAACAAACTCCTGTATGACCTTTGAGAACCAAAAGTTTAAGCTGATTTAACAACTTTACCTTGACTTTACCATTTTTTCTGGTTCTTTGAAAACATGTAATGGGAGTTCTATGGTATATCATCATCTATATGGCACCTGCTTTTGCATAACCATATTGTAATGATGTACAATCCTGCTGCATTTGTGGTGTAATATCTTGCCAATAGATTTATCAGCATATGTCTGCGTTCTCCTGTGTTTATTTCATGTGTCAGTACAGGGGTGATCCTGAGGCAGAAGCCCTGATGCCGCCCACACCTCTTCTGCTCTGAGCTTAAAATATTTACATTGTAGTGGGTCAAAGGGGGGCTGCATCGATAGTGAAATGAGCACAATAGCACTCTCTGCACTAGTGGAGCTAAATCCGGGTTAAAACTCAGAAATCTGGCTCTTAAAAGACATATGAAGCCTACTTTTGCCTACCATCTATATAAGTTATAAGTATATTTTAAATGCAAGGTAGCAATCTCTTTGCACAATATATCCTAGAATTAGTAACATACCTGTTACTAATAAATAATAACATAACCTGTTACTAGTATTAGTGCATACCTATGCATGCTATGTAGGCAGCTGATCAGACCCGGATTTGTGAAGAGCCCACCTAGACCTGGGCCTAGGGGGGCAGGATTTTAGGGGGTGGCATGCTGCCCAACCACACCCACATTGGTTCAGAAATTTCAATTTCCTGTGTGCCAATTCCCATTGCTCCGTCCTGATGATGAAAATTTGAGCAAATAAAATGGAGGGTACAGCTGGCCTAGGGGCGCCCGCTGGGTAAATCCGGCCCTGCAGCTGATTGTTGATTTTAAACATAATTAAAACTAAATAATAATGTGTCATACTTTGATAAAAAGTTCTGCTGGGGTTGAGCAGTGTAATGGTTACTCTGAGCTCAGGAGAAGTGTTTAGGAGACAGCTAGAGTTTCTGTGGGAACCAGCAATGCAATCTCTTCATTGGCTATTAGACTGGATGATGTGTTTAGTAATCTGAGCTGAGAAGAACTGAGCATGTCAACAGCCAATTGCTGAGGAAGGGGGCAGAGTGGGTTAGAGGAGTAGAAGGATTTATAAGTGATTAAGGGGATGCTGCAGACTAATTGTTAGCCTTTTACCAACCAGAGTGGCTGAATTCGCTGATTAAATTTTTGTGGAGGGGTTTTACATGTCCTTAAAGTTACAAGAGGTGTTTTTTGCCACTCCATGGAGCATTCTGCCCCCTGAGGCAAGGCTTGAGAAAAGTATGGGAATTGAGTAGTTTTATGGCATTAAATTGCAAGGAAATAATTTAGAACATTGCAATCAAAATACTAAGAATAAATCAAAAGTAACAACTGCCCCAGTAAAGTGAGATATCCTTTTACACAAATACCTACAAACCATTGGTGTTCAAATAACCCTACAACTAGAACTGAGTGAACGCAACTGCACATCAGAATTCAATTTTTTCTTCTGAGAAGTTCTTAAAGGAGAAACAAACCCGTAATTAAAAAACCGTACATAGACTCCCTGCTCCTCCCCAGCCTAGCTACCTCCATGCAGATTCTGTACGGTGGAGTTCACAGGTGCCATTTTCAGCCACTTAGGTAATCTTTGGACTGAGACCAACACTTTCTTTTGAGTTTTTGTGAGTTTCAGTGCATGTGCAGTTATAGCGAAGCAGAAAATTGCTGGTCTCATTCCAAAGATTATTGAAGAGAAGAAGATAGCACCCATGAACTCCACTGGACAGAATATGCACGGAGGGGTAAGTAAAGACTTAGGGGCATTTGCCACCGGGGGGGGGGGCAGCTGGGGGGTAGGGTTTTTTTATTACAGGTTTGTTTCTCCATTAAAATATAGTTTTGTATCTCTGAAATGTTGCACTTTTTTACTTTACCTTTATGAAGAGAACGCAAAACAAATATTGTCAAACCTCTAGGGGGCACTGCAGTACAATTAACATTCAGCTGAACAAGTATGCGTAAAAATTTTTTTTGCAAGATCTCTAATTATACTTTAATCTCTCTGAGGCACCTCCCTATGCTTTAATGATATCGTTTTTGTTTTTGCAAGCACACTTTTCTGAAAGTAAATATAGTTTTCTTTTAAAAAAAAAATAATCATCTTGATTAATGGGAATAAATAAGAATAAGCTATTTTGTCTGGCCATCATAACTCAGTACAGTAAAAACTGCTGTTGCATGTTGTTACTCCTCCAGCTGCTTAAATAAATGTCACATATTAGTCATACACTGCCAAAACCTACCTGATTCTCTAATTAAACACTAATCCACAGGGCTTGGCTCCTAAGGATTAATAGAGTGAGAGGACTTCTGTTAGATTTCAATGTATTCATATCCAGGAAATCCCACATTAAGCAATTACAACACTTTAGATCTGTTTTTTTAAAAATATTTTATAAGGAAGGGATTACAAGAACTTTGAATATATCCATTAATTACAATGGTATTTCATAAAATGCAAAGCATGAAGGCAACTACATTTACACTAAGGGGGTTATCACAATCTGAATGTTTCTGATTTTTTAAATAAAAAAATTCCGACCAAACTAGAATCCGTATTTATTAATATAAAAGTTTGATTTAATTGGTTTGGGTAAAAACTATATAAAATTAAGCAAATTGATTTTTTCTGGCTTTTTTTTCCGAAAAGGCTGGATTTTCAGACTGATTGCAGCTCAAACCACAGAAACTACAAAACCTCCGTAAGTGTGAGATGGCGGAATTTCTGATTTAGGTTTTTTGCAACAAATGGCTTTAATAAATGTAAAAAAACACAAACATTTTTGTTTTTCCCCGACCAGAGTGTAGTAAATAACCCGCTAAAATTTAGGCTGAAAAGTCATATGCACCATATGGCAATAAAAATCCCAGTTTACAGACAGTTGATTCAGAGGAAGGCAAACAAATTAAATAAATAAATCTGAAGTCATGTCTATTTTGCCTCAGATTAGAAAATAAATTCCTTCCTGGTCATAGGACCAGTCCCTGGATTTGGAATTGTAGTAATAGGTTTAATATTAGTAAGCTTGTATTTGTTTCAATTTGAAGCTAATATATGTGTCAGTGAGATTTTCCAAAATTTCATATATATCTCAAGGGATGCCACCAAGGCCATTATAACAACCTACTGGTAGCAGCAGAGAATTTATTGTGTGGGTCGCTGTTAATGATCCTTGATCTATGGCATACATTATTATATAGGATTAACTCAGAATAAATCAAAGAATGAAGCAGTAACATACAGGCCCGGATTTGTGGAAAGGCCACCTAGGCCCGGGCCTAGGGTGACAGGATTTAAGGGGGCGGCATGTTGTCCAGCCACACCCACATTGGTTCAGAAACACTGGGGATATGCAGTAGGTACTATAGTTTTTAAAATTTCCCATGCACTAATCCCCATTGCTACGGACCTGATGATGAAAATTTGCAAATAAAGGGCGAGTATGGGGGCGACGAACAGCAATGGGCCTAGGGGTGCCTGCTATGTAAATCCGGCCCTGGTAACATAGAATCTGCAGCCCCAGCACTGTGCTCTTGTTATGCACAAATAGGCCCAGATTCAATTCAGTGAATTTTTATAACGTGAAAGATTTATTGCATGGATGAGGTTCAATTTGAGATGCAATTCAAGTCAGAAACACTTATCTCACTGTATATCATGTGAAAACTCTATTGAAGTCTATGGTTAAAAGACTGTAAGTGAATTAGAAGAAGTCTATGGTTCTTCTTGAATTGAATCTTATCCATGAGTTTTCACATGATTAACCAAGATATAATTTTTTTGTACTGAATTGAATCTTTCCCATTGTTGTTTTGCACTTAGATGGTTAAACAAAGTGATCATATTAGTCATTCTCTGAATTATATATATTCACTATTTTCCTTTTTAAATACTAATGGCTAAAACTGCACTGCATTTTTAAGTTGGGCCTAACCAGTGCTTTTGAAGAAGCCTTACCCTCTGGTTCTATGATTCTATATCTTATTCAACACACGACAAACAGGGGCAACACACGAGCAAGTGTGGGTGCTGTTAAAAGGAAGCAATGAAGAGCATACTAATGCAATTCATTAAAGGGATCCTGTCATGGGAAAAACATTTTTTTTCAAAATGCATCAGTTAATAGTGCTGCTCCAGCAGAATTCTGCATTGAAATCCATTTTTCAAAAGAGCAAACAGATTTATTTATATTTCATTTTGAAATCTGACATGGGGCTAGACATATTGTCAATTTCCCAGCTGCCCCAAGTCATGTGACTTTGTGTTCTAATGTTCTAATTTTTGCCTAATCTTGACTGCGTGTGTATATGGCTGGAGTCAAATTATATGTATATGTGTGAGCATTCTGTATGTTATTCATATTCATTAAAATTCACTTTTTTGTCTGTTACAGCAGTATGTTTTTTCTTTTGATTAAAGGGGTTGTTTACCTTTGAACACTTTTTTTCAGTTGGTTTCAGCAGAAATAATTCTCACCAGAAATAAATACTTTTTCCAATTACTTTCTTTTAGTTTAAAGTTTCACCTTCTTGTGTAGCAGTACGGCGGGGGGCACACCGACTTATAAGTATAAACTGATTTTGTTGATACATTTCTTATGTTTGTCCCTGCTGGGCAGAATCCCTGAGTTTCATCAAAGGCAGCTGTTAGAATTGATACAATAGTTGCAAATGTTCCATAGATGTTACTAATTGTATCAACTAAATGTGTCAGATTGAAACAGTTCAGATGCTTCTGACAGACATTAAACTGTAAACTTCAATTTTGGAAAAAAGTTAAAAAAAATGGAAAACAATTGAAAAAGTCTTTATTTCTGATGAACAATCTGAAAACAACTGAACTAAAGTTCAACAGCAAAACACATTCTGAATCTCGGCCTCTGTCCCATAATGATTTCAAAAATCACATCATGCTACTTGGCATGATCAATATAAGATAAGAGATAATTATGTGCCATATTGTTTTCTTAATCTTAGAAACATTTCATATTCCTCTTCAGTGTAAGCCAGGATTATGTTTTATATTATACTGAATATGATATTTTGTCACAATGTTTTTTGATGAGAAAAAGGAGAAACATTATAAACCAATTCACAGTTCCCCATTTTGCTGTTGTAACATGTATAATACATTTTCCTAATGATCGCCTCTATTCATCCAAATCTATCAACCCCTGAATATGGGATGTGCATTTCTGTTTTTCTCTGAAATAATAAAATAGCAATCTAATTTGAAAAGGAATGTCAACCTTCTGGTCCAAATGAAACCTACCTAACTGCTAGCTTATCCAGAGGAACTCCCAATATGGTAATTTATCTAGAAACCCTGTATTTTCTTATGAGCTATATAAAGCCATCAAACCCATTCTTAAAGCTATCTAATATATCTGCCAGTATAACCAATTCACTCACTGAATATTAGCATGGTTTCTTCTAGCATTAACAAATAGATCCATATAACCTCTTAAACTCCTCTTCTCCAGTGTAAACAATCCAAACTTGGTCAGTAAATTATCATAACCAGAATAAGTCAGAAATGAGCATAACCTAAGATGCTCTACATTATTTCACTCTTTCTACATCAGTAATTACTTCCAATCCATAGGTTGTATCATAGCTGATGAACATGGAAAAAAAAATGAGGCCTGGCTAAAATTGACCTAAGCTCTCTTAGTAACATTAAGGTAGGCATACACTATAAGATCTTTCCCCTGATATAGCCACCAAAGGGATGGTGATATTGGGCTACTCTGATTGTTCAGCCCTAGGTCCAAGTGACTGGATTACAATGATGGGAATAGGCTCAAATGGGATGAGGACCTATCAACTAGCTGATGCAATCCTCGTTTGGTGGGGATTAACAACTGGGTGATTTTTGGTCAGATATCAGTTGGGGAGGACTGTCAGGGCAGATAAGCTACCGAATCGGACTAGAATGAGCAGTTTAAAGGTGGCCATACACTGAGGTGGATGATATCGGGCTGAGGTGGATGATATTGAGCTAATCCGATTGTCGGCCCTAGGGCCCAACAATCGGATCACAATACAGGGCATACGGTCGGTCAGATGGCGGGACCGCATCAGCAGACAGATGCGATTGTGATCCAACGGGATTTTTAATCCTGCCCGATCGACATCTGTCCGACTTTTGGCCAGACATCGATCGGAGTAGCCCATCGGAGGGCCCCATACACGGGCCGATAATCTGCTGACTTAGTCTGTCAGCAGGTTTTATCGGCCACCTTAAGTCTGCCTGTGTATGGCCACCTTTGGGAGACTAGATTTTTCTTCCCAGGCAGATTCATACATGAACTACTTTTCTTCATTTATCTTTTTTTATTCAGGTCCTGCTATTTATCTGTCACTGTCTGTCAGTAAAATCACTGCACATTGTCTTAAAATATCACTGTTTAAATAATATAAAAAGTTAATTCAAAGGTGAATAAGCTCTTTAAATATAATTTTAGTGCTATTCCTTTGAACTCTACTCATTGATTAGATAAGAATAGGATAATGTACACAGAGCAATTACTGTCCATAGCAATACAAAATACATCATATATACAGTATATAGCTGAAGATATTCTTGCTAACATCCCTATATTTAGGCCAATCTTTTTCTTCTTACTTGGCCACACAAAGAGTTAGGATTTTCTTTTTGTTGATTACTGAACAATAGCAACTATTTTAAGTAGAATAACAGTAAATCACTTTTCACTGATTGTATCTAAGCAGGTAAAAGGAGCTATCATGAATGTGATATTTTGCATGCAATAATACCATAAGATTGTTGGTGATATAGTCCAGTTATATAGAGGTCTGATTGTTAAACTAAACAGCCATAGCATTTATATTGGTCCAATCTAAATTACTTACCCTTTGTCCTGTAGTTTAAAAAATGCCAACTAGCCCATTCTGAACTTCTACAGTGTCTGTGGAATTTTTGTTAGTAGCAAAGGGAATTAAATGTTCACACTGAAACAGAAATAAAGAGTTTTCCCAATTACTCTTTCTATTTTCTATATTTTTCTAATATTAAAGTATTAAGAATTATTCTTCCTGGAAACACTACAGACAAGAACATTCAACTTTAAACTTTGGGAAAACAAAAAAGAATAAAAGATGCAAAGCAATTGAAAAAAAAGTCTTTGCTTGTGGTGAACAAGCTGAAAAGAACTGAACTGAAAAAAAGTATTTGGAAGGTGAACAAAACCTTTAAATGAATTAAATATCTGCCTGCCTTAGAAATCAAAAGAATCCAACAATAGTAGCACTTGCGCATTCTTTGTTTTACATTTTTTTTCTTTTTAAATAAATCAGTAGCCTTTTTTGCCTGTATAAAACTTTATTTCCTTCTAGGCATGCACTAGAAGGAACAAAAAGGTCTGACCTAACATGCTTTCTGATTTGGATGTTGAACATTAAATATATGCTTGGTTTTTCAGTGCAGTAGAGCGCATGAATTGACATCTATAGTATATCAGCTTTGAGAAAATATAAGTTAAATATTTTTCTAGAGAGAAAAAAAGAAAATGTTAATGAATCCTGAATAAACATTAAACTGATGAGATTTCTTCTGGATTCCTTAGTTCAGTTTTTCAGAAATCTGTCCCCAAGGTGAGCTATCCTCTTTCACTGCTGCATAATGAAAACAACTTTAATGGAATGAAGTAGCAGAGAAAATGGTGAAAAAAACTGGCTCTGTTAAACTATGTGGTTTTATGAAATGTTGTAGCTTAAATATCAATCTATTTAAAGAAAAAAAAAAAAAAAAACTGTCCCCGAGACCAAAACAGACAATTAAATTGTGATAGTTGGATGACCAAAGCACTTCGAGCTTCATCTTTACTCTACATCTCAGAAGTAATCAGAAGCCACTGTTCATGTTCGAACCCTAATATTTAAACATCCCTTATAATGTGCAATTAATAGAAAATCATAACATGTGAAGGTAAGCCCTTAGTGATGTATAATCAGTACCCAGGCTGAAATATTAAAGATTATGTATATATATATATATATATATAATTCCATCAAAAGATACATTGAATGTAGATTAAAAGGGGGTCTATTGATGTTTTTCACAAAGTTTTGTAGAAGACTTTCTGGTGATGAAACAATGGGTCTACCATCTCTGGGCAAAGTTTTGTTTTTTAATTATGAAACAATTCTTAACAGCGGTGCTCCAATGAAATATTGGTGATCTACAGCGCTTTGCAGAAAACATATAATCAAGGGATAAAGTCAAATGTGAACTGTAGTCAAGAAACTAAAGTCACAATTATCTAAGGTCGAAGAAAGACAGGGTACTTTATTGCTTGTGGCAAATCTTGTCTTTCACTGGAGATAGCAGGGAGATGACTAGCAAATGGTATCTGATAAGCAACTGTCTGTCTGCCATTTAAAAGGTGAGCTTTAAGAGGTTATTTAGTGAGGGTTCAAGGTGCAGAAAACATACACTTTTTTCTAGTTATACCACACATCTGATGATTTCTATTCTGCTCTGCCAGACTTCCCCAGTATGTTCTCTATTGGAATATGCCTACAAGTCACGTGTACCTGCTATTGATCAGAATCACGTTAACCATCCAAGAAATGTTTACATTTTGGCTCAAGTTATGGGCACACATAAGAAATGACACCTGCAAGTGTTTTAATAGTATGTGCTAAAAAGCTGTGCATTTGGATAACTCATATTGGTCACTCTTTACCAAGTCTAACTGAGAAAGTAACCCTTTCCCAAGATGGCAAGGATTATCATGTACAAGAAAGACTTCCAATATTATTCAAACTATAATACATTTTATTTTTGCTGATCAGAAGCCAAGTTTGAATGCACTAGGCCTAAACAGCTTACATTTCAGTTTGCTCTTCTGCCTTATCTAGTTAGTGTGCTAGCGTGTGTCTTTTTGAGGGTTTTGATGTTGTTTTTTATGCGATAATAGAAGAATTTCAATAAACATATGCACTTTTTTGGGAATATTATTATAAGTTTAACACCAGGATTACCAGCTGTATTACTTCATGAGTAATACAGAGGTGCTATGGCTGAATTCCAAAGCATCTAACATTTGCTCTCTGGTAAAATGTTAAAACAAATGTATTTTATGTTTCTCATAAATGTGACTTTTAGACTGCACAACTGTAGATAGATAGCATAACTGTAGATCACAATCATCAATCATCAAATGAAATTTTGCATATTTTGCAACAATCTAAATCACCAATCAAGAGCTTTCACCTGCTAGGGCCATACTAGGGAAAGACAGAGGGGGAGAAACGTGGAATGCCTAGGGTAACTATCCTAGGAAAGAGGCATAATAGGCACTTTTGTTTTCAGAGTCTTGTTAAGTAGTATAGGTATGTGACCTATTATCCAGAATGTTTGGGACCTGGGGCTTTCCAGATAATGGGTCTTTTTGTAATTTGGATCTTTACACCTTAAGACTGCTAGAAAATTTTGTAATCATTAAATAAACTCAATAGGTGGGCTTTGCTTCCAATAAGGATTAAATTAAGATTAAGATTTTAGTTTGGATCAAGTGCAAGGTCCTGTTTTATTATTACAGAGAAAAAGGAAATATTAAATCCACCCACCAGCTTAAATCCACCCACCAGTACAACTGTCAGCTGGCACTACGCCCCCTACTGCCTCTAGTTCCAGCACCCAGGTCTTTTGTTTTGATTTCAAGCATAAATGTGTTGAGGCGAAAAATCTAGTGATGGGCGAATCTGGGGCGTTTAGCTTTGCTGATTTTTTTGAGAATTTTTCAGGAAATTCGCAAAACAGCTTCTCGTTTTGGACATGGGTGTCAATTTTTGACACGGACATCTGTTTATGCACATTGCCGGCGTCTAAAAAACAGACAAAAATTGCCCCAGGCGAATAAATTTGCCCATCACTAAACATATCCTATTCCTGCTTAGCTAGAAGTTACATCTATTTACCGATCCCTCCATTGAACAGCTGCTTTAAAGCACACATGCTTACCACCAGCTAGCCATCAGAAATGTCATGTTTGACTTGAGCGATCTTTCCCCTGTCAGCTTGCCATTTAATCATCACTTTGCTTCAACCAGGTGCTAGGAATCACCATGTACTCATTCTTAAAGGACAAGGAAAATTAAACTAAAGAAGTAGCTAGAAATGTTGTACATGATGTTTTGTGCTTCTGTACCAGCCCCAGACAACCACAGCCCTTTAGCAGTAAAGATATGTGTCTCCAAAGATGCCCTAGTAGCTCCCCATCTTCTTTTCTGCTGATTCACTGCACATGTTCTGTGCTGCTGTCACTTACTGAGCTTAGGGACTGACTCACAAGATACAGTACACATAGAATATAAACATCACAGTATAAGGCCGATTAGTAATTAAAATGGATAATGACTACATGGCAGAACAGAAACCAGTGAAATTAGCATCAGAATGTAATAATCAGCCCTGTAGCATCAGCTTATTACAGACCAACCTCAATTTTTTACTCGATAATTTGCAACAACCCCTAAGCTTAGCTTCTCAACAGCTGATCAGAGCCCACTGAGCATGTGAGTGTTACAGACACTTTCCAAGATGGTGACCCCCTGTGACGAGTTTGAAGTCCTGGATCAATGCTGCTTTTGACAAGCTGAAACTGTAGGCTGGTGCAATAAGTTCAGTATATCAAACATGGCATTTTCAGCCCTATTCATTTTTAGTGTTTAGTTCTCCTTTAATACATAAATGAGTCATTAGGACTATTGACATGGAAACCCAAAATGATATGTTTATTTGATTCACGGCTGTACTATTTATATTGGTTAATTTCATATTTGTTTTGCCGCTCGCTGGCCACTCTGTGGAGAAATCTGCTGCTATGACTCATATGTTTCCTTCAGCTTTGTAATGCTGTCAGCACTTCAAATGTCTAGTCACGTAAACTCTGTTCACACACTAGCATGAGCATCCAAGCTTTAGTGGTGCACAGTTATGCCGTGTCTGGGAAAGTTATGCAAGAAGTTTTCCCCTTTGTTTTTTTGCCTGAATACTCTATTTTAACACGACTGTATCCTATTGTCTAAATATATATGGAGCTTGAAGGGAATGTAAACACTGTTGCTGGGCTTCTACTCCTGACATAATCCAAAATACTATTAATGGTAAAAGCATGCTGAAACTGCAGTTCAACAACATCAAGGGGTGGAACCTTAAAGGTGTTGTTCACCTTTCAATTAATTGTTAGTATGATATAGAGAATGATATCCTGAGACAATTTGCAATTGATTTTCATCTTTTATTATTTATAATAAATAATGACGACCAGTTTAAAAGTTGCTTATAATTAGCTAGTCTATAATATACTAAAAGTTAACTCAAAGGTGAACCACGCCTTTAAAACAACACTAGGAGGGTTATTTATTATAGTCAGATTCTTTCTGGTTGGACTTTTAAAGGGGAAAAACACCTTTTTTCTGTTAAAAATAAACTTGATTTTTTTTCAAGATGTTTTAAACCCTGATGGTGTTGAAAGTCCAAATAAAAAATACTCCATCTCAGACCTGCTGAGTTCATGTAGAAGTCAAGGGTAAATGTCCCAATGAAATCCAAAAAAGTCACAGGTTTCAGGTGTCAAATCCGAAAAGTCGCAGGTTTTGGGCATCAAATTTGAAAAAGTTGCAGTTTCGGCCACAAATCAGGAAATATAAACTGGAATTGTTTTTGCTGGTTTATCGAGTCTTTTCCCACACAAGTACTTTTCGTGAAAATGTATTGATAAATAGAGGGGGATAGTCTGTGCGGATTTGGTTGAAGCGGTTTTCAGAAAATAGTGAGAAAATTTGGGATTTTGATAAATAACCCCCTAACAGTCGATTTTCGCACTTTTTTTCACTTCACTTTTTTCCCTTACGAAAATTTAGGAAAGTGAAATTTTAATTTACTTTTTTTCGATCTATCTAAAATTCGTAGATCTCATTTTTGGTTAATGTTAATGTGTAAAATGTATGCATTTCAGCTTTGAACTACCAGAATACTAAGCCCTCCAAAACATTATTACTATGTCAGTGGTGTTCTGAACAGCTTGATTCCTGATATGAATAGGATTTCCAATATGCAAAAAAACTTCAAAATTAAAATAATTAATAGAGTCTTTATTGCTGACATTTCAATTACTGCAGAAGACCCATTGCCTATTTTCTGTGGGTCCCTAAAAGATTGATGACCGCCAGAGAAACCTATACATGTATGATATGCGTTATCCAGAAATACATTACCAGGAAAGCTCTGTAAAAACAGTGTCATGTACTTGATACCAACAAATATTAATAAATAAGTAAACTTTTTTGGAGGCAAAGCAATTCTATTGGATTTAATTAATGTTTAAATCATTTTTTAGTAGACTTAAGGTATGGAGATCCAAATTACATAAAGATGCCTCATTCAGAAAACCCCAGGTCCTGAGCATTCTGGATAACAGGTCCCATACCTGTATTTTTAGAATGTATACATTCTGACATTATAAACATGGGTAATGTATCTTACTATCCTACTGCCAAATTTAAAAACTTTGTTAACAATCAAAATGCGTAACAGTAGCCCTTAAAGGAATGTTCAGTATAAAAATAAAAACTGGGTAAATAGATAGGCTGTGCAAAATAAAAAATATTTCTAATATAGTTAGTTAGCCAGAAATGTAATGTATAAAAGCTGAAGTGACTGGATGTCTAACATAATAGCCAGAACACTACTTCCTGCTTTGCAGCTCTCTAACTCTGAGTTAGTCAGTGACTTTAAGGGGCATAATTGTTCAGTGAATTTGTAAATTTATCCTTAGCATTCAGCTCAGATTCAAAAACAAACAGTTATGACCTAACAAACTGGTTGGTACTGTAACTAACCAGTGGAAACCAAGAGAGCAAAGCAGGACTAAGTTCTGTTCTGTTAGATATCCAGTGACTACAGCCTTTATACATTACATTTGTGGCTCACTATATTGAAAATATGTTTTATTTTGCACAGGCTATATATTTACCCAGTTTTTATTTGTACACTGAACTGTTCCTTTAAGGTTTATGTTGACTCCAGGACCCCATATAGTTTTGGAAATTGCCATTCTGATGATTTAAAATAGACAGATGTCTTCTTTTTTCAAACTACAAAGCATGTTTACTTGTACCAAACTACAAATCATGACATTGCTAAAAATTACCTTTACATGAAATTAACTACTACATGTCCCAGATGTACAAAGAAAAAATATCCTAAATATTAACGGCAACTAATATGCTTAGTAAAACAAAAAGTGGCATATACAGGACTACGAAATATGTTGGCACTATATAAATAAGTTTATAATCTTTAGACCCCAAAATATAAAACTGCATACAAAATTGGGACACCGAAGTTTCTGCTAGTGAACCAGACTATCTGCATTTTATGTTTCGTAAGAGAACAAAACTGACATTTCTACAATGTCATATAATCATGTAATGAAAAATGCACAAGTTACAGGAAAGAAATACAATAAAACCAATGTTAGGCACCCAAAATACATAATATATTTCTGCTGAGGGTTTTTCCCAGGCTGGTGCTCTTGCCTAGAGAAATTCTCTAATTATTTGCCCTTTTAATGCAAGACAGCACTTGCTTTAGTAGCCACATTGACTAACATTGTTTAGAGGAACATTTGTGACCACAGTCATACATTTGTGACCACAGACATTCCTAAATTTTTCTTAATTAAAGGAAAACTATACCCCCCGAACAATGTAGGTCTCTATAAAAAGATATTGCATAAAACAACTCATATGTAAAACCCTGCTTCATGTAAATAAACCATTTTCATAATAATATACTTTTTTAATAGCATGTGCCATTGGGTAATCATAAATAGAAAATAGCAATTTTAAAAAAGGACAGCCTACTGGGATCCTATGATTCAACGGTGCACACAAACATACCAAACAAACTATAAAGTAAGGTCACATGAGCCAATTAACAGACAGAGTTGTGTCTTTTGCTTCCACACTTCTTCCTGTTACAGTAAGAGTTTAAATATTTCTGGTCAGGTGATCTCTGAGACAGCACACAGACTATCACGAAATGGTGGTTCAAGGCAACAGATGTAAAAGAGCAATATTTACTTAAATATATATACCAGTTTGTTACGATTCTTTAATATGATATAAACTAATCTAATGCTCAAGTATTAATTTTGGGGGTATAGTTTTCGTTTAAGGAGCCACCACATTCTATTATTGATTGGCCTATTTATTATGCTGTGTACAATAAATGTAGAATTTATCAAGGTGTTTTTTATTTTACACCATGCAAATGCCACATTTTTCACCATTATTTTACACTGCTTCAGACCTTGTAAACAAATTATGCCATTTTAGTGATGTGTGGCAAATTAATCTGCTGTTTTTTACACCAAATACTAAATCTGCCCCTTCGTGTATTACTATCATTTATGGTACTCATATTTCCCAAGCTGATTGTAGATTTATACAATGAGATACTTGATTTGACTAGTTGTGTGGTCTCACACACTTATAGATGAGATCCCACAACCATGTTAACACCTGTTTTTCAGTGAAAAAAAAACCACAAGATCAAATGAGGAAATAAAACTCTTGATCACTAGCAGATTTTAGAAAAAATTGAGACTATTCATGGTCACATTTTGTAAAAATGGTACATGAAACAAAAACACATTGTACCATTCATTTTAAACTTGGAAAAAAATATATGAAAACATTTTAAAATCTTCTTCTTGCTATGGACTTTTATATAAATTCCCATTGAATTTTCATGTGCTTTTTCTATTTTATGTTTTTGAAAAAATATCGATTATATTTACATTCACATTGTTTCAGCTACTGATTATGTAATAGCTGCATCAGTGGTCTTGGGATAAAGTGAAATACAGTCAAACACCTGTTAAATGCCTGACACCTATTACTTTTTCAGATTTGATATCTGAAAACCACAACATTTTTGGATTATTGATTGAATGAAACCTTTCGCATGATCAAGATATCAACGGTTCCAGTTTTCCAGTGATAAACTATGAAATAAGTTTTTCTGAATTGACTTGCATCTCAAATTGAATCTCGTCCATGAATTTTCATGTGATAAACACTGAAACACACTGAAATGAATATGGCCCATAGAATGTTTTGTTATAGAAAGTTCCCATACCAGAAGTAATTTAGTAGTATAAATACTACAGCGCTACGAAATAAGTTGGCGCTATAGAAATACATGTTAATGTTAATAATACTAAACAAAAAATTTACTTCAGAATCATTTCAAACTAGCAGAACAATGTAAATAACTTTGTGCGCTTAACAAGAGCAGTTTTTTTTTATCAGTGGCAGGATCTTTCTGTAAAGAGTCTGCTTGTAATATAGAATGGGCAATCCCTGGTAATACTGTTCACTGACAGGGGCAATCCCTGGTAATATTGATTTTTGACAGGGGTACGTACTGGTAGGGTTGCACATTGCTGTCACGAAAGCCGCCTGGAGCCTTTCCTGGAGTCTCTTCCTTCCAGCAACACTCCGACAATGGCGGCGCCCATAGCTGCCATGTGGGTAGCGGTGCAGGCTTGATGACGTTACAGCACTGCGACAGGCGCATCACAGTGTCTACGTCCTAATGGCACCAAATTCAAAATATAAATAGACAGTTTGGACCTGGGTTCAATGCCCAAGTATAGGTTTTGCTGTATACATTCCTGGGTGTTCTATAATTATTCTACTATTGGTTTCTGGACTTTGACCCTTGCCTGGACTTGACCTTGCTTGGACTTGACCTTGAATATTGCCTGAACCCTGCCTGTACCTTTTATCTGGATTTTAACCCTTCAGCTTCCTCCTTGGTCCTGACTTCTCCCCGCTGGGAGCCACTAGGCCCCCACTGACAATTGCCAGGTGTAATCCCTGGTAATATTGCTCTTTGGTATGGGGTAATCACTAGTAATGTTGCTCTTTTTCAGGGGTAATTGCTTGTAACATTGCTTGTTAGAAGAAATAATGAACACTGATATGTCTGGTGTAGTGTATTGTGCTCACTTGCAAGGGTTCACCACTACTGCCACTTCATTCATTCATTTTTTTACAGTTCAGATTCAACCAACTTTCCAGACAAGTCTGTAAAGAAGTAGTGATGGGTTACTCTCTCCCGTTTGGCGAATATTCTTAAAATTCAATGAAGTCTCTCTGCACAATTTCCCAGCCACGCAACCTGACCTGGATGCCAAAGAACCTGTGCATCTTACCAACTAGAGGCAAACCATAAAGCCAACCTCAAGAGCAATTCTGTGCTGCATAATGAGAGACTAAAGGGAAAGCCGAACTAAGAGCAAAGATTGTACCACTCCATTAATTTAAGATTTAAGATTGTACCAGCCTTCATTTATTGGCAGATTTACTAAATTCACATGAAGAATTCGAAGTTCGATCGAATTTCAAAAACATTCGAATTTGAATCTTCGAAAATGCAAATTAGGAAAATTCGACCATCGAATATTCAAATTCGAATAATTTGAATATTCAAATTGAATATTCAAATTGAACTGCCCATCAAATTTTTCGACTATTCGATGGGCAGTACTTCCCCTTTAAATTTTTATTCGACCACCTGGTTCGCCAGTTCAAAGCTACCGAACTGGGTATCATTATTTTTCCTATTCGATCATTCGACCAATTGAATTGCGGTAAAATCCTTCAAATTCGATATTCGAAGGATTTTACTTCACATACTATTCTCATGGTTGAACTTCGAATTTTTTTTAATTCGAAATTTGACCAATAGTAAATTTGCCCCTTAGTTATTTGCAAAGGAAGGCAAACAAATACAACTAAAGTAAAACATGGAGTTAAAAATGCTGGGCATTTGCAGGTGGTGCAACTTTAACAATATAGAAAAAAATCTTTCTTTTAACAGAATATAAGTCATAATCTATTAGATCATTTTGTTTGTTATATACAGTATCCCAAAGTTTTGGCCAAAATGGCTCCAACATCAAATTCACATTGTTTTTTTTTACTCCAAAGAAAGATAAATTGGAAGATACATTACATCCTATAAATTCATCCTTATGTGCAGAACTTCTGAGGAATTCTAAACTATTGACACAAATCTGCTCTGGATGGTGGTATATGCTTGATTGCATTTAAATATAGCTGTCATTCTATTTTAAGCTTTCCTAACAGACAGTTTAAATTACTCTTTCAGACAAGAAAATTATAATATGTGCTCTTTGGAACTGGACTCGGTCTGTAATATACACAAAATCCACTGTCAGTGTTTGTAAAGAAGAAATAGTATTATATAAAATCAGATCATTAGTATGTAAGTAATCCTGGTATTGAATGTTAGCAGTTGCTAGGTTATGAATCCAGCCTAGATTTGTGTCGACTCAATGCATGACTAAACACAGAAAGTGAATGTCAGGCAAAAACAATCACAATGATGATTTATTCTCACTGACCATTAAATGTTTTTTCCTTTGTGACTTACATCATGGCTGTGGGAACCTGTTCAAAGCAAATGTTAGCAGAAAAAGGGGATATTTACCAAAGGCAATGTAGCATAACACCTAGTGGATTTCAGTTTGTTATCAGCACAAGAGTAACAAAGCCATTTTAACCATTTTCATGCCAGCTATGCTGGCTGTGACTGGCGCCATTCAATGCTAGGTAACACATTTTTTAATGATGACAATGAAGTGCTCATCCAAGCTTACACAGCAGAAATAATTTTGGAAACATTACTGTGCATCAATAGGCGCAACTGCTCTTAATTCAGATCAAGATGAGTGGACGGTTTTATATACAGTAAGTGAAAGGAGCGCATTTTGATACAAGAACCTTTAGTGAACAGGCTTTTACATGAAACCAACTGCAGGAAATATTTTTTGCAAATGGAAGTGCGCTTGCAGAAGTAAATGAGCCCTCATATGTTTGCTTTTAGAAACTAGGTCAGTAAATGCTACCTGCTGAGTGGTTGCAGTGGGTTACTAGAAACAGGACAAACACTGCAGCTTTTATTACATTACATCATTATTTCTGTTGTGTTTGGTAGCCAAGGATGAGGAGGGTATAACAATGCTTTATTAGCAGGTTC
>CM044432.1:106380110-106391439 GCA_024363595.1 Xenopus borealis
ATAACTGATGACATCAGATCTCACCGGTTATAAGGATATAATTTACAAGATATTCACGGCTTTTGTGTATTATATAAATATAAATGTATATTATATTATATAAATATTATTATATAAATATATGTCATAATTCATGCATGAATCTAGGCTCTAGAAAATCAGAGATCTAAACCTTTAGAGTTATTTAATTTAAAAGCACTGAAGGTTGAAATTTGACTACTATAGTTTGAACATATAGGGGCAGATTTATCAAATTCACATGAATGATTTGAAATTCAATTTTCAAAAAGATTTGAATTTTCGAATATTTTTGAAGACCACTTCGACCATCGAATTTTGAAAATTCGAATAAAACTCTGTTCGAATATTCGAATATTCGACAGTCGAATAACCTGCCCTTTAAATTTTTATTCGACTGCCTAGTTCACCAGATTCAACCTACCGAATTCAATTTAGTGATTTTTGATGGAATAAAAAAATTCATTCGAATTATTTCTATTCGATCGTTCGATCGATCGAATTGCGGTAAAATTCGATATTCGAAGGATTTCAATTCAACCACAATTTGATTGGTTGAATTCGAGGGTAAATTTACCCTTGAATTCGAGCAATAGTAAATCTGCCCCTAAAAGTTATGTTTTTGATCATGGATTTGGGGCATTTCTTACTATTAAACATTGAAAATGTCAAACCCCCATGTTTGATAGTACTAAATGAGCAATGGAATGACAACTCTTGATATCTATCCTATGTGACCTACTGTTTTTTCCTTGTATACGCTAAGGGGGGATTTACTAAATTCACATGAAGGATTCGAAGTTCAATCGAATTTCAAAAAGATTCAAATTCGAATGTTCGAATATGCAAGTGAGGCAACTTCAACCATCGAATTTTCAATATTAGACCGATTCGAATAATTCAAATATTCGAATTTAATTGTATTCGACTATTCGATGGTCGAAGTACTTCCCCTTTAAATTTTTAATTTGATAGGCCAGTTTTTTTTGATCGAATATTTTAAAATGGCTTTGATCAAATATTTAATTGAATGATCGAATTTTTACTATTCGATTGTTTGAATATTCGAATAGCGGTAAAATCATTCGAATTCTATATTCGATTTTTAAGGATTTTACTTCCCTCGCTATTCACATGCTCGAATTTTTTTCAATTCTAAATTCGACCAATAGTAAATCTGCTCCAAACTGTGTCCTACTCATATTTGATTTGTTGTATTTATTGTCCTGATGATACACTATGATGTTGCGTGACCCGTCCTTTTTCACAATAGTATATATGTGATAGCAATGCACAGTTTTGTCAGTTGTTCGTATTGTATCGTATATGAGAAATAAAAACCATTAAAAACTATTAAAAATATAAAAATGAAAGCAAATCACTGAGTAATATAAAATACTTTTTGCTAAAAAGCTTTTTGGTCTATGGAATTTTTATCATTGTTCGGCAATGCTATGTCTGTGTATTATTAATTTGATTTATAGGGTCATTAGTTGTTCATCATGGTTAATCATTGCATGTCAACAGCTCAGGTTTGACCAGAAAGCCCTTTTAGATATATTCTTCAGGGTGGTTAACTGCACATCCCCATTAGATTGATATTGGAAAAAAGGACTAATGTGTGATAGTATCCGTGACTAGCTTTTGGCACTCGTTTTTTTTACTCTACCCGCACTTAAGTATTTGTATTATTGATTTCAGACCTCTGGATCAATTTTCTTTTATTACTAGATCCTCAATCTCTACATCTGGAGCATCATTATACTGATCAGTATCTTTGTTACTTGACATTTTTGTTTCTTAGGTCATCTGGTGATTTCATTGTGTAATATGTGTCAAGTATTGTTAAAATATTATTTTCTCTACATAATTATAGCTTGAGACATTTTATGTCCATATTATTAAAAACACTGTCTTAATTTACTCCTTGGTTAGTTTGTTCTGTAAAGCAATTATCACATAGTGTAATTATGTTTATTGCAACTGGAAAAACCCAAGCTTTTTCCTTTTCTCATTTCCTCAACAAGAGGAGCCCAGAAATTGCTCAGAAACTTTTGAAGCTCTTGTATCCTCCATCATTGTTTTAAGTGGTTTCTGATGTAATCATCTATGGGTGGCAATTAAACAGGTTAATTGATTTGTGTATTGACCGAGAAAGGCATTTAGAATGGAATGTCCCCCAATGGATATTATTAATTGTATATTATTACATATATATTATTGTATAATTATTACATTGCATTAAGACATTTTACAAAGGCATATTCATTTAAGCACACATTTTTAGTTCCATTGATTTTCTGCTTTAGAGCTACATTTAAAAAAAATCTACTTTATTTTCATAAGATCTGAACAAGATATAGTTTTTGTACTCCAAAAAGCACATAGATACAGTATGGATTACTTAATACACATGCAGATAATTTACATTGCAGTTTCCTTATGCCCTTACATAGATTAAAGAGGGTGTATCTTGCACTTTTCAACTTTTGCTTGACAAACTCTGCACTGCAAATTGACAAAATCACAATGCAAATATATTTCTACATACATACTTCCTCTAGCTCTGAACACCTAAACAGCACTATACATGTCCTTTTAAAGATTGATCACAATGTTAATTTAGCAAGTGGAAAATTTGTTAATCATATTATGCTATAATATAATAAAAATTACTTCCATTGTTCTGGTAGGGATGCATCTCATTGGAGAGGTCCCTTGCCATAAAACACTATTGCAGGGTTGCTGGGCACAGGGGTCTTCTTCTGGACAGTCCTGACCTGACAACATCGATTGGGTAAAATCACAACTGATTTGTCTATTCAAATCTTTGTGAAGCCTTCTGAAATCAGAAGGTATTTACTTGTCTCATGGCACTGCCTACATACCAAAAATTACAGTTTTAATTGTCCCATAAAGCAACATGGGCGGAGACATGCAAATCACTCCTTTATGTCCCTTTGGCCAACTATGCATCCAGAACTGCTGGTTTATAGCACAGATACAGTCTAATGGTTCAAAGCCATATATCCAAACTTGCATTTTCTATGTCCATATAGGAATAATCATTGTTATCAAGGCCACATACTGTATTACACCCTTTGTGCAATATAGATTATGTAAATGTATAAGGAGATATAAATGTATATGGTGCATGTAACAAAATTGCTTCAATTCATATCCATATCATATCCCTGGCCCTCTCCATATCAGCACTCTCTGGGATAGCTCCTCCTCTGACCCTCAGGAAGATCCCCTCCCACAAAGTAATTAAATACCATCCACAGGAACTCAACCGGGTCTTTTTTTAGTTCTTCTTCACCCGCTCCTTTGAAAAGGAGTCTGTTTAATTTTTCCTGGAGGTAGCAGGGGCCTGCGGAATGTGGTCTGGAATAAGAGGTTATTTTGGCTGGAAAGCTTTTTTCCTCGCATGGATGCTTACTTGCGGTAGGGTTCAATCCCTTATCTGTCCTCCCGTCTCTGAGACCTGGTGGCAGTCTGCATAATAGTAGCATCTGTATGTTGATTGATGCGGTGATACCAACCTCCACCCCCACAAGTCTACCATTCAGGGGTCTACCCCTGAAGGGTCTAGGCTCCGAATGAGTTCTGGACTTGAAGGAAAACTTGCTGTGAAAGGATTTCCTCATCCTGCAAGTCCTTCCAAAGGGGGTGGTCCCCAGGGGCCAGAGGTAGGAGGAAGGTTAGCATTTTCTGGTCTTCTGTGGAAAGATCCACAGAAGATCAGTGGGTTCTCAGTGTTATAAAAGAGGGGTACAGACTAGAGTTCAAGGGTCCTTTGCCTCCTTCAAGGGATTCTTATCTTACCATGTCCAACATTGGTGGAAAAAAGACGAGCCAAGCAATTTTATTTGGATCAAATGAAAACCCAAAAGGTCATCATTCCATACCCAGACAGGAAAATGGAAAAGGTTTTCATTCCCAATTTTTTTCTGGTTCACAAAGCATCTGAGTTGTGGTGCCCAATACTGAATTTAAGGCAATTAAATCATTTCCTCCGAGTCAGAAAATTCAGGATGGAATCTCTGGAGTCTGTAACAGCTTTGTCAGAACAACTGGATGTGTACCCTGGACATTCAGGATGCCTACTATCCCGATAGCAAGATCACACCAAGGGGCAAATTCACTAAAGCGTGAAACGTCTAACGCTTGCGCTAATTTGCCAGCGTGACGTCATTTCACAACTTTGCAAATTCACTAACACTGACGTAGTAGATAGACTTGCGCAAATTCGCACCCTTACGCCAGGCGAAGTTGCGCACTGACGAAAGATCGTAATTACGCAAATTCACAAAAAAATTCCTGAACATTACCACTTACGCTAGACTTTACTTCGCCTGGTCAGACCAGGCGAAGTTCAATACAATAGATAGGAGTTACAAAGGAAAACATGGACATTTTTTCGAAGTCTCAAAAAAAAGCTGTGTGTTTTTGTAGGGGGGGTTACCCTCCTTCCCCCCTACATTTCCTAACATATGGCAACACAACTATATAGGGGCACATGTCGGGCAATAGGACAACTTTATTTTTTTAACTAAAGGTTTCCTGGGCTTGTGTAGTGCAACGTAGTGGCTGTAACATACACTTCTATTGGCCCACCTCCTAGGGATGATGGCATCAGCAATTTGCTTAGTGTCCTGGGCACATTGGTACATGAAGTTCATTCAGGTTCTTCAGATTCTGTCGGGAGGTGTTCTTAATCCATCAGTACCGATCCCAGTCAGCCAGAGTCTCAGAGAGGCTCTGTCTAGGTCTATCAGCAGTGGTTCCTCTGTTTCCAAAAGAATGGGCTATTCTCACAACAGATGCCTCAGTTTCAGGATGGGGGGCAGTGTTAAAAATAAAAGCAGCTCAAGGATCTTTGCTGCAGTCCTCATTAGAAGATGCCTCAAATGTTAAGAGCCATCCTTCAAGCTCTTTTCATTTTCATTTGCAGAGTAAAAATCAGATGAGACACTACTTCGGCAGTCATCTATGTCAGGAGACAAGAAGCCTTTCTCTATTATCAAAAGCAGAGTCATTATTTGCCTGGGCAGAGCAGCATGTGGCAGAGATGACAGTGGTACATGTTCCAGGCAGATTAAACAGGGAAGCAGACTTGAGTCAGAGTACTTTGAATCCTCAAGAATGGCAGTTGCATCCCAAGATTTTCAGCCAGTTGAGGAGGATGCGGGGGATACCTTGTATGGACCTGATGGCCTTGCAAAGCAACACCAAATGCAGGAAATTCTTTGCAAGAAGGACCGATCGCAAGGCATTAGCGATAGATGCCTTAGTCCAACCATGGCCAACCACTTTATGTTATATCTTTCCTCCTCTTCCTCTGATTCCAAGGGTGCTGCAGAAATTAGTGGAGGTCAGAAGGGAATCAGTGTGTCCTCCATGGAAGTTGCTATATTCCAGGGATCTACTGCTTCAGAGACCATTCATACACCCAGATCCAGCTCCCTTAGCCCTGACGGCTTGGAGATTGAGTGGAAGGGTCTAGAGGCTCAAGGTCTTTCAAGCAGAGTGGTTGAGGTGCTAATGAAGTCTAGGAAATCCTCAACAGATTCCAGATATTGTAGCATCAGTAAAGCAGTCATCAAGGAAATAAGCAAAGAGTCTTTACAGAATTCTTCTGTCTCAATAGGGGAGATTCTCGACTTCCTTCAGAAGGGATTAGACAAGGGGTTAAGAGTTACTACCCTTAAAACCCATGTGACAGCCATTTCAACCTTCTTAGGTGTCCGTTGGGCTCTGCTGATAATAATTTTTTTCAGGGCAGCTATCAGGATCCTTCCTCCCAAGAGACTTTCCTGTTCACAGTGGGATCTTCCATTGGTCTTGGAGTTCCTTTCATCTGCTCCGTTCAAGAGTCCTCCTTGTGGCTTTTAACTTTAAAAGTCGTTTTTCTGGTAGCAGTGACTTCAGCTAAAAGGGTTGGGGAGCTGCAAGCCCTAAAATGTACAGAAAATTGCCCTATATTTCTTCAGGATAAAGTAATCCTAAAGTTTATCTCTTCATTCAAGTGTAAAGTGGGTTACAGATTTCCACAATCAAGATGAACTATCTCTTCCTTCATTTAGAAGAGAATTGGAACGAAAGATCATTCTTTACAATTAAGGCATACTGCCAAGAATTTTTGTCCTTCCAGGTGCCAAAAGGAAAGGAGAGGCGGCTTCTGCTCCTACCATTTCCAGATGGATTAGGATGGTTATCACAAAGTCATATACTACAAGTGGCCTTCAGGTGCCAGCAGTGAAAGCTCACTCAACCAGAGATCAAAAGGCTTCCTGGGCAGCAGAGATAGGAACTTCTCTGGAAGTGATTTGTAGAGCGGCTTCCTGGTCATCACCCAATACTTTTTGCTCGCACTAAAGCTTGGTCGTGGCTTCAACGGAGCGTGCAGAATTTGGTTGTAATGTGTTGTCCTCTGTCTCCTATGTTAATTAAAAATTTTTGCATTCAATTGCATGGTCCCACCCTTATTTGGGTAGCTTGCTATATCCCGGAGAGTGCTGATATGGAAAGGGCCAGGGAAAATTGTAACATATTTACCATGATTTTCATTTCCTGGTACCTCTCCATATCAGCAGTCCCCTCCCTGGGGTTCTTACCTGGTTCAAGCTTTTAACGTGACACGGGTGAGTTCCTGTGGATGGTATTTAATTACTTTGTGGTAGGGGTTCTTCCTGAGGGTGAGGGGAGGAGCTATCCTGGAGAGTGTAGATATGGATCGGTACCAGGAAAGGAAAACCATAGGTAAGTATGTTACAATTTTCCCTTTTCTTACCTCACAGTATACAGTATGCAATTGATCGTGTAGTGGTGTCCCAGAAGAATAGTATTTTAAATTTCCCTATGTATACATGCAAACACAAAGATGAAATATATATTCTACCATAATTACACCAGTTTTGTTCAAACCTAACGTAACTTTTAGATCAAAATTACAAATTACATAATAAAGGAGGCCAAAGCATTCTGTCCCAAATCACCATCATTTAGTCCTCCTTGCTGACTTCCTAAACTTTACTACAAACAAAATAATCCAGTGGAAATCTTTGCTCCAGTATTCATGTCAGTCATTTTGCTGTTATCTAACATTGTCAGGTAACCAGGCAATAGCTGCTTACATCAACAGAAAGCACAAAGCTGTTTTGGTGTTTAGAGTTAAAAGAATTGTGTTGTAATGGCTCAACCTATCAATGTGTGAACAAATAACATTGGGCAAGGAGACATTAGGCTGCTGTCTTGGTGACCTTGGAGATCTAAATTCCTTTGCAAATCTGTCCCACTTCATAGAATTGTTGTGTAATAAGTAGGTAGGACTTATAAGTAGCAGAAACTGTTGAATATATTCAAATCAATTTTCGTTTTAAAACTCATCTGTATAAAAACTAGAACTATTATATAAGATAAGAGAACTATTTACTAATAAGGGTAAAGTGCTAAGTGCAAAAAAAAACAATTTACCATTATTTTCACTATGCAGCATTGTTTTTATATTACTGCAAAACCCATGTGCTGTGCTTGGTACATGCTACTTCTATTTTGTATGTACTTAATTATATGAATCATAATGAAGTGGTTGTCACTTCAATTGGACATAATTTCATGGACATAAAAAGAGGGGGTTAGAAACGTGTGCAATTTTAAAACGAATTTATCTGTAGAAAAACTAGAACTATTATATAATATAACTATTTACTAATAAGGGAAAAGTGCTAAGTGCAAAAAAAAAAACAATTTACAATAATTTTTGTTGAGTTTGGTAGCCGAGGATGAGGAGAGTAAAACAGTGCTTTTATTAGCAGGTTCATGCAGCCATTACACAACAGCAGTAACTCTTACTTTCACTTTCAAGCTGTACAGAAAGTCCTATGTATGCACAGTGACACCCACTGGCCATTTGTATAAACACCACAATTTTCACTGTGCAGCATTGTTTTTATAGTACTACAAAACCCATGTGCTGTGCTTGGTACATGCTACTTCTATTTTGTATGTACTTAATTATATGAATCATAATGAAGTGGTTGGCACTTCAATTGGACATAATTTCATGGACATAAAAAGAGGGGGTTTGAAAGGTGTGCATTAGAGCCCTATACTTATTCCACGACAATGGTAAGTGAATTCTGAGAGAATATATTTATAAAATGAAGTGTAGCAATCAAAATGTAGTGAATAAAGTAACCAAGCAAAGCTAGCACTATTGATTCAAACATTAGGAATGCAATAGCCTTCTGCTGGCATTTACAAGAAATTGAAACTAAAGCACAGAAAATAGGCCCATACTAGTCACACCTAAATTAATACAAGATTTTAGTTCAGGATATTCCAGTTAGTCTATTATTCTCGTTAGTGAATGCTTTTGCATTTGCCCATTAGGTTTTTGTTCTTCTTCTTTATAGAACTAGTGGGACAGTTTGATGGAGGATATATATCCTTTTTAAATGAGAAGGAAAGTCATTTACACTTGGGGGTTCCAAAAGTTAGGCCACCCAAAGTGGTTGTATTTACTTAGCTGACTTCTCCTATCAGCAGAAAACAGCACCAGCCAGGGGTTCGGCCAGCGAACACCATAGAGCAATCCTCTGCTTCACTTCACAAATTTCCCAAGGCAGATGCACACACAGTAGAACAAAATAGCGGCTCTGAGGTGTTCGCTGGAGTAACCCCCGGGGCTGGTGCAGTTTTCTGCTGACAGAAGCACCAGCCCTGGGTGTCAGGTAAGTAAAAACAACTGTTTGGGGTCCCTAACTTTTGGCACCCCCAAGTATAAAAAAAACTTTAATTCTCCTTTAAATATAGACTGAAATCTACATAACAGAAAAAAAAACAACTTTGCTTAACAAACTTGCATTTCCTGACAACTGTCTGCTGTGCCTGAGCAAATTTCAATACTGCACATGATATGAAATATAAAGTCTGAAGCCAGCCAAATAAACTGTGCAATGCAGATTAACATGTTAACATTTCTTCCAGAATTTAATTTGAAATGCAAAGTACACATAGAATATATAACAGAAGTTGTAACAGTGGAACAGACTGTATGTTTGCTTTGACTTTAAAGTCATGTTCATTTCTGCCTGCTGCCTGCAGCCATAATGCAAATCTGACACATTACAATGGAATGACTTTATAGCATTTTTTTTCTAAAAGCAAATCACGCAATTCTGCATTTTTAAACTGTCAATATACCAGCAGAGTATAGTGATAGTTGATAATTTTGTTAGTCATTTTGTGATTATTGTCCCCTCAACTTCCCTTTCTATAATTTAATGGAAAACAGAAATGACCAGACGAGTAATAGAAAGATTATGGAGTATCAATTTGTGAGTATCTGGATGCAATGAGTATTTGGATACATTCATGTACTTGCTCTTTCGAGTGCCATCCTTCCACTAATATTTTCTAAAGGTTTTTGTATAGTATATGATTCACATTTTAAAGAGGTGACTAGGAACAAAAAATAGGATGCCAACAGAATATCAGACAGATAAACAAGAGGAAAATGTGTCCAATTCATGTGCAAGGCTGATGCTAGAATAATACCCCACTGCTATACCAATGTATATGGAAGGGGTCAAGAACTCTCATTTTTAGTTATTAGATATTATAGTTGTCCACAACCAGTGGCTCATGAGCAACATGTTGTTCACCAACTCCTTGGATGTTGCTTTGCCAAGTAAAAGATGTTAAGGTGCTATAGAAGTCAATGGGAGGCTCGCTGGGGAGCACTGAGCAATCAAAAAAAAAAAAAAACATATACTGAACCATTTTTAAACCAATCAGAATTTTAGAGGTTTTTAGATTTTTTCATAGATGCAAACTGTCCAGAAACCTAGGAGGCAGATTTACTAAGGGTCCAAGTAAAAATTCGATTTGAAAACATTTTTCCATTCGAATTGAAATTTTTTTAAATCGAATTCGGCCCTTCGCCACCTTAAACCTGCAGAATTGCTATTTTAGCCTATGGGGGACCTGCTAGAACCTTTAAGGAGTGTTTTGGAAATTTTTTTAAATCTAATTTTTTTGAGCAAAATCGTTCAAATCCAACGCTGCATTTCAAAGACTGGAATGATTTTAATTTTGATCGAAAACAGACCTATTCAATCGAAAAACTATTATTCTTGGCTTGTTCAGCACTTTTTTTTTTTCATTTCATTTTTTTCACTTTCATTAACTCACTTTTCTGAGTTTCATTCAATTAAATAATTATAGGAACATATAAACATCACTATATTCATCCCTCTGACATTATATTGTCACTATACACTGTATTTGCAAGCAATAATTACTTAATAATATCAATATTTTAACTGAGATGCACTTACATATTTAAGTTTTGGATGATAATTTTGGAGAGGAGAGACTGGGGGTGCAAAAAATTCTCTTTAATGCAACAAGAGATCAGATACAATTCATTGAGAAAACATTCTCACTGAATTGAATCTGGCCCAATGTTGGAAAAAACTTTTTTTCCCCGCTAGCCTGATTAATGCAAAATCCTGCAATGAAGCTCCTGTCTGCTCTTTGTGGAGACAACTCCTTGTTCCTGTATTTGCGCTGGAGGCATTAAACACATTTTTCACTAGCACCAAACACAATACTATGTCTAGCCTGCAGAATTTATAATTACAGCACGGTATCAGCAAGTCAATCTTATATAGCCATCTTCCTATGTTAGCTAAAAATGAGATGAGTGGCATAACTGTAGAATCATTTTGCATCTTTAAGTTAGTTTGAGCTGCTCATGTTGGATGTTGCATGCCACGAGAAGTTTTATAAAGGGTTTTCCATGTAACAGTAGTTATTTAATGAACCTTTAGTTGTGATATTTTAGTCATCTTTCATGTAGACCTGGTCTGGTTCCAACATGTTTAGTTTTATCTTGCATCTGCAATGCTGCCATGATTTGGAATGCTTGGTGTAAAACGATGCCAAAGTGCTTTCATTTGTTATAACAGATATCCATTATAACTGCATGTTGGCAACCCAGATGTTTTTTTTAATGATAACCCTAAAAAATAGGAAATCAAAGTAACATGTACATGGAGGAAGTATACCAAGTCACTGGTTCAGGTATGTGGATGACACGGGCTACCCAGATTGGGCCTTTGTCAAAACAGCAGCGACCAAGCCCACCAGGAACATCAAAAGAAATAACCACCCGGAGACACATAGTAAGTGATACATAGTCATTCCATTTGTAGCTGGAGTGTTGGAGAAACTCAGGAGCATTTTCAACAAACACCACGTCCCTGTGTTTTTCAAACCTAGCAACACACTGAGACAAAAA
>CM044432.1:106393864-106468577 GCA_024363595.1 Xenopus borealis
AAGACACCCTTGCCCTAAGGACTTGCACCTTCCCCCTTCTGACTCTACAGCGCCCCCTACTCAATCCTTGACAGAAAAAAAAAAAAAATAGAGTATTGAGCCAGAAACCTAAAGGTCCCTGGCTCGAATCCCAGCAGAGCCTGACACCAGTGACCCATTTGAACAGTGTTCATGACATTCAAGAGAAGAAACACAATTTGATTTTAGTCTAATTCAATTCGAACTTGAGTTTTCAGGTCAGTAATATTAGTTTGAGTTTAGATGTAGAATGCTTTCTTAAGAGTAAAAAAAAATCACATGAATTTGAAATTTGACCTTTGATAAATGTATTATGAGGAAAACATATTATTTTATTACCCTACTCCTTGAAGTCAATAAAGGGTTACATTTGCTTGTCTGCGATGAAACACAACCCATAACACCTAAATATAGATCAGATCAAAAAAGAGTTCTAGGCACATTCCATCAAATGTAAAAACATGCTGGATGACAATGTCTTGTCAACTTGCACAGAGCTTAATTTGTGATCTGCTGGGAGGGTTCCAAGGAAGACTTATTTAGGAGTAACCACATCCCAAGATAAATGTTTTTGTATTCAAACTAATTAAAATTGTTGCTTCATGAAAATAAACTGAAGAACCAACTGAAGATTTTTTTCATTCTGGTCCCCTTTTCTCCTTTCACTGCAGGCAGCATTGATATGCCGCACTGTACTGCATTGGTAGGCTGGAAAGAATGAACCAAAGATGAAATATAAAAATGTATTAAAACAGTTAAGGGCACTAATTGCAAGGAGCACCTATGCCCTCCCTGTGCTTGAGTGGGTGTTCTCTGGATGCACAGGTTTCCTCTCACGCTCCAAAAACAGGTAATTTGGCTTCTGTTAAAATTGTCTATAATGCATGTGCATGCTATAATGATATTGTAAGCTCCACTGCGAGCTTTCTGACAAAGACTGAAGTAGTGAAATTCAAGCAATGTCAAAGTCATTGTAAAATCTAAGGGGCAATATATCAAAATCCATTTTTTTCTCCGACCAAACTAGAATCCATGATTGACTATCATTTATCATTTAAAAAAACACAAAAAAATGAATTGGGAAAAAACAACTTTTTTTCCATTTGATGCCCAAAAAGTCAAATATTTGGTGAAATCCCCACAAAAGCCTGATATGTTTGGATTATTTGATTTGAAATTTGAATTGAAATTTTTAGTATTCAGACTAATAAACAATCGAGTTGGATATGTATTGTAAAAATAACAAACAATTCTGAAATGCCATTATTTTAATGACTGACAAAATTATCAATGGGTAGTAATTTACTCATGATATATTGCACCTGTTTTTATTCTTTGGGGATAATCTTAATTATCACTGTCCTGGATGCCTTGACCCATGCCTTCCCTTTGTAATAACCCCCCCCCCCACCAAAAATAAAAACCTCAGGGTATAGTCATGGCTGCAAAGCTTGGCAACAGGAATTACCCTTAAAAATGTCTTACTTTGCTTTCAGATTTTTGTTGTACAGCTGTTTAGTTTATGATGCTCATTTACTGATGCACAATGCATGTTGGTAGATATGCCTACTGAGAGTCTATAAGTTAGTAAATACACCTAATAATATTGTTATTGTTGAGTGATTCTGGCTACAGCAGACTGCATCTTTGAAGGCTTTGTACTGGTTAAAGTTTATTCATGATTACAGTAGCAGTACAGAGAAATAAACATTTCTTGAATTCATCCTAGATGCCTTAATGTATAATGGGATTTGCTAAGTATTGTTCTAAATGCACCAAACTTGTTTATCAAGCTCCTGCTAAGGCTTGCTAAAACTTGTTCTTCAGGTACTGTGCTATTACATATTTTACATAATTCAGTCAAATTATGATGACCTCTTTTTAAAACATATCTGCATGTTACATTATAATGCTATGTAGAACTCTCATGCAAGCAACAATTTACATTCAGACAAATATTGTAAGTCTTCAGAGTAGGTGAACTGTCATGAGACATAAGAAATACAGTCTTAAAGACACTTTTGTCAAAATGCAAATGATTCATTTGAATTGGTGCAAAGATGAAACATGAGAAAAAGTGAAAAGGCAAATTAATTTGAATCAATAAAAAGAAGAAAGACAATTCAGTGCTTCAAAACATCAAACTTGACTTGCTTCTCACTTTATTAAAATAATAATAATTCAACCAAATTCCCAAATCCTAATCCCCTTAGTTTACCAATTTGGTAACGCTTCTCGAAAAAACTGGTGCAACAAAAAGTCACAACAAAAATTATTTTATCTAAAGGAATTGCAGACTGCTATATAGTCTGGCTTTCTAAAATCAATATAAGGAACAACAAAGTACATATATGTACTGTACTCTTCAGTGGCCTACAAATCTCTGCATCATACAAGTTACTTCATGATTTGCTACACACCCTTTTTCTTAAATTCATTTGGGATAATATGCCACTTCAAGGACAGTATGGGGATTAAAAACAAATGAACTGGTACTATCAAAGCTTTTCAGGTTTCTTCTTCGCTCTTATCAAAGTTAAAGTCTTGTTTGCCGTTTTAGCCATGTTGGTATTTTAAAGAGTAACAGTGTAAGATTTTAGAACATTGCAGTTCCTTTTTGTTTTATATTGTAATAATGCCTGTGATATTACTTCACATTTCGTGGAATGCAAATAAAGGTGCAAAAGCTCAGGCACAAAACACACACAGACACACACACAAATACATACATGCATATATACACATTAGTGATGGGCGAATTTATTCGCCAGCGGAATAAATTCGCGAAACGGCAGCAAAAATTTGCCACCGAAAAATTCGCCAACAAAAACGAGTCACGCGTCAAAAACGCGCCGTGCCGAAAACAACGCAACACGCGCCGCAAACGACGCGACGCGCGTCGGGAACGACGCGACGCACGTCAAAAACGACGCGCGACTCGTTTCGCAAATTTTTCGCCCATCACTAATACACATATATAAACAGCATAATTTAAGGGTTTTGTAACTGATTTTCTGTTCTATATGTAGGAGTTCTGTTTAAAGAAGAATTTAACCCTTAAAGGAATTGTTCAGTATAAAAATAAAAACTGGGTAAATAGATAGGCTGTGCAAAATAAAAAATGTTTTTAATATAGTTAGTTAGCCAAAAATGTAATGTATTAAGGCTGGAGTTGCTGGATGTCTAATATAATAGCTAGAATGCAACTTCCTTCTTTTTCAGCTCTCTTGGAGTGGTTACCCTGGTGACCAGGCAGTAACCAATCAGTGACTTGAGGGAGGGCCACACGGGCCATAACTGTTGCTTTTGAATCTGAGCTGCATGCTGAGGATCAATTGCAGATTCACTGAACAGTTATGTCCCATGTGGCTCCCCTTCAAGTCGCTGACTAACTCAAAGTTAAAGAGCTGAAAACAGGAAGTTGTATTCTGGCTATTATATTAGACATCCAATCACTCCAGCCTTTATAGTTTGCATTTTTCCCTGACTAACTATATTGGAAACATTTTTTATTTTGCACAGCCTATCTATTTATCCAGTTTTAATTTTTACACTGAACTATTCCTTTAAGTAATAAAACCCCTACCACCTACCCTAAATAGACCCCCCTTCCTCCTCGCCCCCAGCCTAGCTGCTACCCCAGGCAAATGCCCCTACATAAATGAGAGCGGCGTATCAAGCATGAGCAATGTTCCACTTCACGACAACTGGGCATGAGTCAAAAATCATGAAAATTGCTGAAGCGCTGGAAGAAGACCTATAAAGTACAGAACAGCCGGAAGATGGCTGCCGTGAACTCTGCTGGACAGAATCTTCACCAAGGGGTAAGTAAAGACTTAGGGGCATAAGCTAGGTGTAGCAGCTAGGATGGGGGGGATGGGAAGGGGGTCTACAATTGAATTCTCCTTTAAAGGAGAAGGAAACCCTGATGGCACAAAACGCCTCCCCACCTCCCCCCCGTAGGCCCCCATCCCTCCTCCCCCCTCTCGTGAACCGGCAAATGCCTCCTACTGCGCATGCGCCAAAAGACGCTGCTCACTACAGAAAGAAGACTGCTTGTGACAAGTTTTGCGCCAATAGGTTCCTTTTCCTTTAAAGTCACTGCCATTGAAGAGAAACTCTATAAGCCAGGGTGTTCCAAGCAGTCTCTGTCTCTGTGTGCTGGATAATAACTCCCAACAGTATTTGCCATGCTACAAAAAAGTAAGGGCAAAGGCAGTGTTCCCTAGGTGGAGGCACTGTAAATCCCAGTTCCCACTACTTTTCATATGCAAAAGGGACTCAGGGCTCTGGATTGCCAAGGGTTAAATGTTATTTAAAGAGACAGTAACCAAATGAGGATTATACATATTTTCTGAATATATAATGCATAAGCAAAATGCATGACTAATGCAAACGTTGGCAGTATTTTTAGTTTTTTTAAATAATCTAAATCACTCTTTAAAGCAACGGATTTGCATTCCCCCAGGAGCCCTGGCTTCATGTGTTAGCTATGCAAAATTATGACAAGGTTATAAACCAGTATATATTTGAGCTCCTAGATGAGATAATGTAAGAAAAGGCACAAATTTTGCCTGGGCCATGTAACCAGTTGTATATTTGGTTTTCAACTGGTTACTGTGATGCTGAGTAACAAATAAACTAATATGAAAATACAGATGGAGGGCACAACTGACTAGCAAATGTTAAGGAAAATATTTATCAAATTCAACTGGACTTGCCGAGATATTTTAATGAAGACGTTCTCTACTCATCCGTGAATCTTCATAGTTAAGGAAAATACATATACTGGAGGTACAAAAAAACCAAGGTCAACCCTACACTGAGTGACCAGATAATCAATATATCATACACTAGGATGTGCACACTCAAACAAAACACAAATATAAACTCAGGTGACATCAAAATTAATTCTTTACTGTTTAAAACAATTTGGTAATACACAATTGCACTGGCAATATACAGTTTTATACAACAATAATTTACATAGCAATAGTATACATACCACCCAAAAAGTTTTAAAGAAGCGAAAAAAGGAGCAACAAGAAGCGGATACACCTGCCAAAAAATGAGAATGACCCCAATGTTTTGGCACAAAAGCATTTGTCAAGGAAAATTGGGGTTTATATATATATATATATATATATATATATATATATACACAAAGAAAAGTTGTGCTCACCACTGATTTTTAAAACCATTAGGCGGGGGTGCAATGAGGCTGTGACCACAAAATAAGAATAGACAAATACAAGAGGTCCTCTGCACTCAACCCATTAACAATATATTTAAGACATTAAGACATTTTGTGCATACAGCTACTGAAAAATGCCTACCCTTCAAACAACGGGATTGTTTGTCCATATATTGCAATATATTCAAGCTGGCCAACTACGTCAAAGTCATCCCATATCTGGCCAGTCCTACACTCAATTTTCATCTGATTCATTAAGAATTCCATTTGTGGTCACAGCCTCATTGCACCCCCGCCTAATGGTTTTAAAAATCAGTGGTGAGCACAACTTTTCTTTGTGTGTTGTAGTTATACTGGAGCAGTGACCAGCTCCTTGTTGTAGCTCCCACCCCTTCCCAGCTATAGTCAGGTGATCCCACTGGTGTCTAATAAAAGGGCAGATTGGGAAATTTACTCTGAAAGCAGCAAGTAAGTTGCGGGTAAAACTTAGTCCCTTTGTAAAATGTATAAGCAATGGAATTCTTAATGAATCAGATGAAAATTGAGTGTAGGACTGGCCAGATATGGGATGACTTTGACGTAGTTGGCCAGCTTCAATATATTGCAATATATGGACAAACAATCCCGTTGTTTGAAGGGTAGGCATTTTTCAGTAGCTATATGCACAAAATGTCTTAATGTCTTAAATATATTGTTAATGGGTTGAGTGCAGAGGACCTCTTGTATTTGTCTATATATATATATATATATATATATATATATATATATATATATATATATATATATATATATATATATATATATATATATATATATAAAACTGGATGCTAAGAATCGTCTGTGATCACAGCCTGTTCCAAGTGCCACTGAGAATAGATAGTCTTGTGTAGTCTTGTGCATGGAAATTCAAGAGCACTTAAGACAGTCCTATAAACCTAGTTGGTTGACATGCTTTTATCTGCAGCAGCTCAGTCTTTTTTTTACATGGGCATAACACAATAGCATAAAAGTTTTGCAGTCTTGCTCAAAAGCTTTCCCCATTTTTAATACGCCTTTGTCAGTTAGTTGTTCAATGCCCTTTCATCCTTTAATCTTTAGCAAACAACCATCCTAAGCAAGCAAATTTCCAAGGACTGTTTTTAGTTTTGTGTTTCTCTCTGGTTCATCTCATCATAACTGACAGAAAAACAGTATTGCATAGCATGCATTGTCAGTACATAATAGAGAACATTTTTGGTGGTTTTATATTTCTAGTGTCATTATCAATTTCATTGTATTGTTACAAAATACTATGCAAGTATATTTTACAGCCTGAGCACCGGAAAAGCCATTGTAGCGTTTTGCAGCCATATATACGGTATGCTTTCCACAAGGAGCAGTATATCAGCGTTTTTATTGTATTCTACTGTAATAGCGCATATCATTTTTAGATAACGTTAGTATCAAACCTAGATTGAAAGTAATAAATACCCTGATTGTTTATCTGCTATGTATTGCCTAATTAGAGAAACTGTAAAAAAATAATATAGGGATTGATTATAACCCCAAGACTTTTTCCTGTAGAAAAGAAATAAAGGTATTGATACTAACCCCATGAAATATTTATCAACATATTTTGTTGAAGCTACTATTTTAGACTTGTCTTATCTAGGCTGACATTGCTTATTATAATTACTTATTATAATTACTCACATATCGGTTCATATATCATGTGTCAATTATAAGAGAGGCCGTAATCTTAGACTATATCCAATGCATGTAGTAACAGGAACCAGGTACCTAACCTTCATAATGTGGAGCTTTTTGAAGCCTCTTATGTTTTAATTCTTCAAAAAGGAGTTAATCTAATATAAAGGAAAAGATACAAAGCAGTTGCAATGACAACCAGTTTACATTATATGCTTCCAGTATGCCTTCCAGCATTGCAAGCTACCCTGTTATGCCCCAATGTGCTTGGGAAAAACATTCTACTTTTGTGTACATGTATAAATATTCACATATATCTATTTTTTCCCATGTTCACTCAAAACAAAAGCTTGTGCTTGAATCCACTGTCCTGCAAAAAATAAAAGTTAATTGTAAGCCAGAGTTCTTGTTTGAAAGAACAACCTACTTTAAATTCTATCGTTACCCCAACAGCCCTTGGAACAAGGTGGAATGGATCATGCAATATTTTGTATGAAACTGTAGTACAAAATCATCTCTTTTTCATCAGTGCCTTTGTTACTCATTCCTTTGTTTTTCAGAGCCTCTTTTGTATTCTCCTATTCAGAGATATATGCAGATCTAGAAGCCAGCAGCCAAAAGAAACAGGTGTCTGTCTTGTCCTATATATAGCTTAGTCTGACTATAATAGAAACATAATAAAGGTATGTTTTCCTTTCTTCTATACTGCATTGTCCCTACAAACCCTGGGAATATATTTCCCTCATGCAAAGATACAGATAATCTGGCCAAAGCTGTACAAAACAATGCCACAAGGAGCCTAAAGCACATTTCAGCCAGCCAGCACAGCTATATTGCTCAGCTTTGAAACCCTTAAACTTCATGAAGTTGGAAGTCACTTTTGAAGCTAATTACAATCAACTGCTTCATACAGATATATGGATCCGTTATCCAGAAACCTTTTATACAGAAAGGTTATCCCTCCTATAGACATTTTATCCAAAAAAAGCCAAATTTTAATTTATTTCCTTTTTTCTGTATTAAAACAGTACTTTGTACTTAAAGGGGACCTGTCACCTTAAGAAATAATTCCATATTCTTTTCTTTCATGTTAGTTGAGCAAAATAAACTTTACGTTCACTATATTTATTATTTCAATTTTGTTTCCTTAAGTCTTGGAATAAAACAATCACAGCCAGCAGGCAGGAGACATTTTGTGGCAATTTGTTATTAGACAAATTGTGTATCACCCCAAAATCTTGTGTTTGTGCCAGAATAGGGGACCTAATGCCCATGCACAATGCCCTACACAATTATAGAGTGTGAGGAGGGAAGGATGGAACGTGTGGAGTGCAGTACATGCAGGAATTGCTGAATGGAAAGTGAAAGTAATTGATTGTTCCACCTCTATGCCTCATGCATAGAGGAGGGGCAGGTAATATTTGATTGACAGCTTAGATATTTAAACACCTTTATAACAGGTATTGATGTTTTAATGAAAAAAAAAGAGTTTGGCTTCCATGTTTCATTAGCAAAGGACTTTCATTATACAGATTTTTATGTGCAGGTGACAGGTCCCCTTTAAGCCAAACTAATCCTTATTGTAAACAAAACCAGCCTATTGGGGTTATTTAATGTTTACATTTTTATTTTATTAGACTTATGGATCTTTAGATCCAAATTACAGAAAGTATCAAAATTCTGGATAACAGGTCCCATACCTCTATAGAAATATATACTGTATATAAAAAAAAGGAAAAGTTGTGCTCACCACTAAATGTAACTGTGACCACAAAATTCATACAGACAAATACAAGAGGTCCTCTGCACCCATTATTCAGGACATTGAGACATTTTGTGCATTAAAGGGGTTGTTCACCATCAAACAACTAGTTTTTTTTCAGATAGATCACCAGAAATAATGACTTTTTCCAATTAGTTTCTATATTCTATGTGTCACTGTTTTTCTAATAATGAAGTGTAAAGCAGCTCTGGGAGGGGTTGCAGGTAAAACTTAGTCCATTTGTAAAATGTATAATGAAGCAATAGAATTCTTAAATAATCAGATGTAATTTGAGTGTAGAACTGGCCAGTTATGGGATGACTTTGACGTAGTTGGCCAGCTTAAATATATTGCAATATATGGACAAGCAATCCCTGTTTTGTTTAAGGGGGTAAGGCATTTTTAGTAGCTTAAGGCACAAAATTTCACAAAAGTTTCAATGTCCTTAATATATTGATAATGGGTTGAGTGCAGAGGAACTCTTGTATTTGTCTACAAGAATTGTCACCTTTTGCTTTTCTGCAAGATTAAGTTACTCAAATTTACCTTCAGTGATGACCAGTGACCACAGATAAATATTTTTTGTCGACCTCAGTAGAGGCAGTTTCATGCAGGCAACATAACGCCACTAGTTTTCTTATCCTAGAGAGGTGAGGCTGTCTAAATGGAGAGTTCTGGTCTGGTCTGTGTGTATGTGGGTGGAGGAGAGGATGTTGTGTTTCATTTTTGTGAAGATGATTTGGAATCTGGCTGTTTGAGATAGAAGAGAAGTTGATTTCTTTGAGGTGAAATTGATCTGTCAGTAACCTTGTGGTTATGTTCCAGTGTCTGTGAGAAGGCCTCAGGGTAGGCAGAAACAATACAGTGTCAGACAAGAGATAGACTGTTATATTGTGTTATATTTTTGTGCTGCATTGTGAAGACAAAAAAAACTTCTGCTATTCCTTGCTGATATGTATATATACACAAACAAAGCAAAGATTGAATGGAGGTATGAGAATCGACTGTATTATCTAGAATGTCTGGGACCTTGTTTTATCTGCATAATGGTTTAACCTATTTTTTGTTGCCTAGGACACATTTATCAAAATGGTGGATTAAAGTTCACCACAGAAAAAAATGATCCACTTTCTGTTCACTGCTCTGGGATTTTTATATAATCGTTTTTACCAATGGGTGAAGATTTCAGCATTTGATAAATACACTTCTAAAAATCACACAGAAAAATAAAAAAGCGGAAGCACCTACCATCCTACCAAGAAATGATTGGTGGTGTGCATGGGTAAATTAAATTAATCATAAATGAGGAGAGAAAAAAGGAAAAGAATGACCCATTATGCTTGCAACTCCCACACGTTTCACATACGGGCCGATTTACTAAGGGTTGAATTTCGAATGGCAAAAAAATTCGAAATTTTACCAGGGAATAGTGGGGGAATAGTGGGGAATTAAAAAAATTTTCGAACTAATTTTAAACGATTGATCGAATTTTTCCTATTCTATTTTAGGTAATGATCCCCATTTTGGTAGGTTTAATCTGGCGAACTAGGGGATCGAATTTAAAATTAAAGGGGAAGTATTCGACCATCGAATTTTCTAATATTCGAATAAAATTAAATTTGAATATTCAAATCATTCGAATTCGAATATTTGATGGTCGAATTTGCATATTCGAAATTCAAATCTTTTTGAAAATTCAATAGAATATTCAAATCCTTCATGTGAACACATGTGAATTTTGTAAATTTGCCCCTAAGTATACTGACCATCAGGCTCAATTCTTTGTCATTTTATATCTAATAGTCAGGGCGTCGAACTTGGCACAAAGGGGGCATATATGGGTTGGAAGGGGACTTTGCTGGTAGTGGGGGACTGTGTGAATGGGATAGTTAGTGTATGTAGTGATCAAGCATAGGTAGCACCTCACTTTACTGCAGCTGACCAGGGAGCTGCTAACCAAATTACCCAGAGTGCCTTTCCCTAGATGCCACTGCCTAGTTTCAAACAATCTGGACATACTCATTTTACAGTGGTAATAAAATTTACGTTTTAATTCTTCACATAGAGGATTAGTACAACCTTGGTGGGAGGTGCAAGCAAAATGGGTCATTCTTTTCCTTTTTTTCTCCTGAATTAAACAAAGCACACAGAAATGAATAGAATGTGAATGAGTTTTTCTGCAGACATGATTTTTTTAGGGACAGATTCACTCATCGCAAGTTAAGGGCGTTGTCAATTAACAGAAATTTCTAAGTAGTATTTTTCCAGTGAATGATTAATAGATTACAAACATGTATTGCAAAATTATAAGTTTAAAGTGATGTCACATTAATACTAATAATTTGTTATTTTGACAAGTTCCCTCAAATCCCATCTGTGAGCACGAGATGGATGAGAGAAGCATAGACTATTATGTATGGTGTATATACACATACACATAAAGGATAACCCTACATACCTTTAGGCTACAGTCAAAGTAATCTGAGATAGCATGTCCATAAAACTCTACTGATCTCCCAGCTGTCATGTCATAGCTGCAAGAGATACCAGAAAGGACGGATAACAACTGTCTGGTGAAGTTATGGGCATATGGGAACAGTAACAAACACCAACATTAAATAATACTTTTAAATTCAGTTGATGACCCCAATAAAAGTATTTTCAACTGCAAGCTGGAGAAAAGTAAATAAGTCTTGATTTGACAAGTTGCTCAAAATAACATATGCTATAAGCTAACCGGTAAACTGGACAGCTCTGCAATATAGGACCTTTAAAGGGGGGTAAACTTTGTTTAATCATCAATACTTTACCAATTTACTGGTAATGCTGGACTACAGATTCCAGCACACATCAATATTTTATCAATAGGCTGGGATCTGTGGTCCAGCAACATCAGGACTCTATGCCTAAAGCAATGTAGCATTAAATTAGTAGTTGGTACAGTGGGACAATTTAAAAAAATTCTATCCCCTTTAACTCTCTGGGTAATATGCAAGTGCCAAATACTGAATTTGGAATGCAAAGTGTATTAAGCTATATTAACTATGTAGCCCTGTTGGAATCCCTGCCCATCACAGGAACTGTTTGCCAGTGAGGTGATCTTAATTTAAACCGTTTGTTTACAGAACTCTCTATACATGGGTCCATTCATTAATATATATATAAATGCAGTTATTTGCAACCCACAGAAATACAATGAGCCAATATTTTGCACCTATGTCCACTTAATTCTCACCCCAACATACACATAATATTGTTGGGGCAAACATGCATTATAAATTAATTCTACTTTTGTGGCAGATTTACTAAGGTTTGAATTTTTTTTTTCTGGTGAAAACTTACAATTTTAAATTTAAAAGCAAAAAATCAAATTTGAGATTTATTACACCTCGACCCTGGAAAAAGTTCTAATGCCAAGATTCGCCAACTAAAACCTGCTGAGTTCATGTAGAAGTCAACGGCAGAGGGCCCTTTAACTATTTGAAGATGTTAATAGTAGGTGATGAGCCAAAATTTTGCCAAGTTTTGCTGCAAAAACTACGCCCCATAGACTCCAATAGGAGATAAAAAATAGTTGAGCGTCAAAAAAATTTGAAGCACAAAAGAGGTTTGTTTAGGAGGAAAACGTGATTCATATTGGATTTGAGTTTTTAGGTCGGGACCAAATGATTGAATTTTAGACGTTCACATTTTTTCATTGGAATTGTAAATAAAATGTAATCTATTAGGGCAGACACGCACTCAGATTCGGGGAGATTTAGGGGCAGATTTACTAAATTCACACTAAGTATTCGAAGTTCGATCGAATTTTCACTTTGACCAGTGAATTTTGAAAATTCGATCGAATCGAATGATTCAAATAAAAATCTATTCGAATATTCGACTGACGAATTACTTGCCCTTTAAATTTTTATTCAACTGCCTAGTTTGCCAGATCAAAGCTACCGAATTGGGTTTCATTATTTTTGATTCGATCGAATGGTTAAAATCGATCGATCTATCGAATATTTTCTATTCGATCGTATGACCAATCATATTGCTGAAAAATCCTTTCGAATTCGATATTCAAATTCAAAGGATTTTACTTCCCACAGTATTCCCAGCTATTCACATGGTTAAATTCGAGGGTTTTTTAACTCTCAAATTTGACCCTTAGTAAATCTGCCCCTTAGTCTCCTGCGGTGATGTCACTTGGAGCACTTTGTTTTCTGAAGTAGCTCTAAGTTTCTTTGTGAGGTAACTTCGGAAAACAAAGCTCTCATAGTGCCATCCTGCCGACGATCTTTATACTAACCGGCAGGAAGGCAGCACAGGGAGATTAGTTGCCCAAAGAAGAGGTGATTAGTAGTTGGGCGACAATCTCCCAGAATCTGAGAGTGTGTCTCTGCCCTTAGAGTTTAAAAAGATTCACATTACTCTAAAATTCAAGCTTTGATAAATAACCCCTTTTATCTCAGGAAAAATTATACAAAACATGGTTAACAACACAGTAGCACCATTGAGCCTGGCCTTGTTTAGTAAAAAAAAAAAGGGATACTAGGCCTTTTGAATATTAAGCTTTACTTTGAAGACTTGTTTTGTGACATAAATGCAGGACAATTAATGGCAGAAATATATTTTTCCTGTAATGCCTGGCTAAGTTTAGTCCAATTAGATGTCAAAGGGAAAATAATTACAAGGGCTGTTTTGTCACTCAATCACCCTCAGCTTTTGAAAAGCTAAAAATGCTACACATTAAAAAAAAAACCCAATTCAATTTAATAAAGTGTCTCCAGTGACACACACATGCAGAAATCCAGCAGTTCCAAATTAGGGGAGAGCCGATAGACCCCATTTTATCCAAAAAATTCAAGTTTTTAAAAAAAATTATTTCCTTTTTTTCACTTTTTTCCAATAAAATAGAAACTTGTACTTGATCAATACTAAAATTATAGTTAATCCTTAAAGTAAAATCAGCCTATTTGGTTTATTTCATGTTTGCATGATTCTCTAGTAGATTTAAAGGAGCAGTAACATCTAGGAGCAGATTTACTAAAGTCACATGAAGGTTTCGATTTAATTTTCAAAAATATTGGAATTTAAATCTTCGAAAGTTTTTGAAGACCACTTCGACCAGTGAATTTTGAAAATTCGATCGAATCGATTGATTCGAATTAAAATCTATTTGAATATTTGACTATTCGATAGTCGAATTACTTCCCCTTTACATTTTTATTCGACTGCCTAGTTCGCCAGATCATTATTTTTTCCATTATTTTTGATCGAATAAAAAATTTTGATCGAATTGTTAAAATCGTTCGAATTGAACAATTTTATTGATCGATCAAATATTTTCTATTCGATCGTTCGACCAATCGAACTGCGGTAAAATCCTTCAAATTCGATATTCGAAGGATTTTACTTCCCACACTATTCCTGTGGTCGAATTCAACCCTTAGTAAATCTGCCCTCCAAAACATGAAATGTTTTTAGAGGAATGGCAATATAAAAACAATTTTTTAAAAACATTTTTTGATGTTACTGGTCCTTTCATTAGAAATTTTTATCATAATTTTTCATGTTCGACAAGCTGAGTTTTTCCTCTCGTTAGTTGTCCATACCTCAGATAGTTGTCAGTAATTGTACGTTCAAAGTATATGCTGGCATTATCTAAGATTACTAATCTTTTTCCCTCGTATAGATAAATAAATTGTACGTGATGATGTAACTGTGACTTTAAGATAAAAGGTAATTAATCCTGTCTGGCGATGATCCGGAGTCTGTATCTGGAATGGCTGCCATAAAGAAAGCAGGACTGCTGTGTTTTTTTTCCCAGAAAGAGGGATGCAGTCCCATGAAATACTCTCACCCATACAAGCAAAAAATGGTGACTTTTACCAAAGTAAAACAAACCAAATAAGAGAAATTCAAAGGATTTTAAGGAAATACTTTAAGCAGAAAATAAGCAAATGAATTCATTTTTTTAATCTTTGGTTTTAAATATTTATTGGATGTGTTTCTGAAATATAGCAGCTTTACAAATGAATCTGAACAAGTAAAATGGCAGTAAAAACTAAACAACTGCAGATGAACGTTTTAGCTTAGACATATGTGTAGGTTGCACCCAGTTGCAGCAATTAACTTTCCGTTCAATTACAAGTGGCAGCAAGACTGTGGTGCTAATGATCCTAAATGTTGGCCCTGGAGATAACATTTAGAAAAAGAGTTTATGTGCCATAAATCTGTATTTTGGAAAATAAAGAGCAATGAAGAATAAAAGTTTATGGCACAAATATTTAAAACAAGAAGCACATTCAGTTATTCCAGCTGGTAGCTACTCCCTAACTTTTATGTTAAATGAATATGCATCTATAAGGACAATATTCACCAGTACAGGTAGGGGGCTGTTATCCAGAATGCTTGGTACCTGGAGTTTTCCAGATAAAGGATCATTCTGTAATTTGGATCTTTATACCATATGTCTACTAGAACTTTTTGTAAACATAAACCCAATGGGCTTCCAAAAAGGATTAATTATTATTAATTCTGGATAACTGATCCCATACCTGTGTGTGTGTGTGTGTGTGTGTGTGTGAGTGAGTGAGTGAGTGAGTGAGTGAGTGAGTGAGAGAGAGAGAGAGAGAGAGAGAGAGAGAGGAGATTCCAGTTTGATAAGATTCTTTAATATGCCACTTAATTTGATAAAATCTGTTGTTCAAGTATTCATTTTCAGGGCTATAAGTTTTCCTTTAACTGTAATATTTTGGCAGTGCTAAGGCCTAGTGTTGCCTATGGTAAGTAAGCAAAGTCTTAGTAAAAAGTGTTTGGAAAACTTTGCTCCAAAACATCATTGCTTTGTTAATGTTAGTTCAAACATGGTGCAGTAAATAGTGATGTACTGTGATACAGCAACATCATTTCATAATCAACAGAAAAACTGATATACTGTACCACCCTGAAAATAAAGCTACTAACTCCTATAAGAAGTTAGTTACAGGCTATTGATCAAATTATGTTATATTTTTAATAGATCATGATTTGTATCCATAATTTTTACGGCAACCAATACACAAATGTTAACATTGTGACATAATTATAAGTTTGTATACTGATCTCTAAACATCATTTGTCCATGTGAAGGCACTCATTTGTTTTTGGCACTTTATCTTTCATTCACTTTTATTATTTGAATTAAAAACGGACTATACTGGAAATTCTTTGGCAAGTGGTTCAGCTCGTTGATTGATTGTTCCAATCGCCAGCCTTTATAAAACGAAGCCTAAAACTGGCATATCAAACTATATGCAAAATAAGCAGTAACTGCATCAAGTTACACTTAGGGGCAGATTTATCGAATTCACATGAAGGAATCGAAATTGATCGAATAAATGCAAGTTATACACTAAATGGCAGTGTGTTGGGAGTTTCCTTAAGTGAGAAGGATCTTGGGGTTTTTATAGATAACAAGTTGTCTAATACTGGGCAGTGTCATTCTGTAGCTACTAAAGCAAAGTTCTGTCTTGTATAAAAAAGGGCATAAACTCGAGGGATGAAAATATAATTAAGCTTCTTTATAGATCCCTAGTAAGGCCTCATCTGGAGTATGCAGTGCAGTTTTGGACTCCAGTCCTTAGGAGGGATGTAAATGAGCTGGAGAGAGTGTAGAGACGTGCAACTAAACTGGTCAGAGGGATGGAAGATTTAAATTATGAGGGGAGACTGTCCAGGTTGGGTTTGTTTTCTCTCGAAAAAAGGTGCTTGCGAGGGGACATGATTACACTTTACAAATACATTAGAGGACATTATAGACAAATATCAGGGGACCTATTACCCATAAAGAGGATCACTGCACCAGAGGCCACCCCTTCAGACTAGAAGAAAAGTACTTTCATTCGAAGCAGCGTAGGTGGTTCTTCACAGTGAGGTTGTGGAATGCAGTTTTCGGGGTGTGTGTGTGTGTGTGTGCTGTAAAATGAATTTTCAAAAAGATTCTAATCCTCGATTGTTTTTGAAGACCACTTCGACCATCGAATTTTGAAAATTAAATAATTTGAATAAAAATCCATTTTAATATTCGACAGTTGAATAACTTGCACTTAAAATTTTTATTCGACTGCCTAGTTCGCCAGATTCAACCTACCGAATTGGATTTAGCTATTTTTGATCGAATAAAAAAAATTTGATTGAATGGTTAAAATCGTTCCATTCGAACAATTTTATCGATTGATCAAATTATTTCAATTCAATTGATCGAATTCAATGGATTTCAATTCGATTGGTCGAATTAGTGGGTTAATTCACCCTCGAATTCAACCAATAGTAAATCTGCCCCTTATAGTTAGAGAGTTCAGTCAAGCAATGAAATCATTACTATCATGTCAAAATTCCTGTTAATCTTTTTGTCCCTGCCCTTTAACAGAAACAAACTATAGATAGCGCACTCTATATACCTTGTAATAATATTGACAAGAGCTCTGACAAATTAAAAAACATTTAAAAAAGCTTTTATAAAAATGGTTACTTTTATAGAGAGAATTTGTCATCACTGACTGTAAAATTTATTCTTTCTGTACAGTTTTGTGTAAAAATAATTTTTACAACAGAGGCACTTCAGTCACTGTCCAAAGTAGAGGGGCTAAATTGCTAGTGGGTTTAGAGTGACATGTCATTGATGTCTCTGTTGCTAATTTTCAGGTTTGTGCATATAGTTTGAGGAGTGGGAAGAATGTGATGCTAAAATAGTTTGCCTCACATTTCTCCTCTGTTTAATGTTGTCCATCACAAAATCAAAACTGCCCATCTTATATTTTCCATATGAGGTTGGCATCTAACCTAAGAGAAAAAAAAAATGTAACAACTTCAAATAGAAAAATTGCAAAGGAAAGTTAAGGCCTTGTAAAGGACAGAGGTCTCCCTCCATATAAAATATATCTAAGTTTATGCAAAACTTACTAAATGTAAATTAAAAAAACTGCGACAGAAATTTTTATAGTTTACAAATATACAAAATAAATGTTTGCTTAATTTTATATTACATATTTTTTATGTAAAGTCAAATATAGAAAAACATTTTGTTCTGCTTAATGTATATTTGGAAATAGTACAAATTATTGCACATACAAACCACAGTGCGTCACATACTGTCTGCATATACATAAATATATATATATTAACAAAATAAATCAGGTTTCTCTCCCTGACTTTGGTCATACTTGTATATCGGAAGACAAAAATAGATTTCCTTGTCAGATATGCAGCAGTTTGAGAACTTTGGCTTCATTTTGGTACCATCAAAAGCTTCAGTCTGTAAGCACCATTAACTTTTAAATCCTTCAAGCAACATTCTGTACCTTCCTGTTTTTGTGATTAGTCAGAAATTTTAGGAAGCTGTCATTTTACTCTTAAAGGACTGCATTAATCCCCCAGCATTGCCCTCGGAGCCTGAATGGTTAACCAAAATGTCCATTCCTGTCAATTCTAACAAAGTTGTAGTCTGGTGATTCAAGTCATTTTCTAAAAAGGAACTTGGAATGCTTGAAGATCCAGTCAAAGTCCCACTTCAAAGTTTGCAATCTTCCAGTTTTGAAGATGGCTGGTATGTAGTTATGTTACATAACATTGGTCTCATAATACGGCTATATAATTTGTAGTGCTTGTGCTATTCATTTAGCCCAAATATAAAGCATGCTCTGTATATCTCATGGCAGTATTTGGCATATTGCTGCAGTGCTCAGAAGTGCCTTTTCATGTGCAGAGCAAGGTGGTCAGACCTAGAGAAAGCTCGATCACATCTCTGACACTGGAAGGGCCTGTGACCCGTGTGTTTTCGGTAGTGGCGGGTCAGTTCATCTGAGCGAGCAAATTTCCACCCACACCCTTCCCAATCACAGTGGTATGGCTTTTCACCTTGAAAAAAACACAAGAGAAAACATTAGAAAACAAAAATAAAGCATGGGATGAAACAAACAAACATTTTATTCATTTTTTCATGGACCCAAGTATTCATAATGTCAAATCATTCAATTGTCAAATAAAAAATCATAGAAAAAGGTTAAATCCTTCTAAATGTTATCCAACAAAATAATATTGTGTGCCAAGGCTTTCTTGTGGTTTGTTGCTCCATATACCAATATCAACATTAATATTTTCAAGAAATACAAATAATCATTAAATTTGAGGGAGCAAAATTGCTGAAACTAGTGCATTATGTAAACATCTGAACCCTTGAGATAAACATAGGTCATGTCTTTCTGTAGGAGGTCTGTGCTAATTTGAAGACTTAAAAGTAAAAGTTCAGACAAAGTAAAACATAGGTCTTGGCTGAACCTGCAGAATTTTTAAACAGGGGTGTGTCACATTCTAGTTAAAGAGCCAAGCAATACCAAATAACACAGTGGATGAAAGTCTCAATCTTTAAAGGGACATGTCTAAACTTGACAAAATCGAAACATATGCCTAGGATTAAGTGTGAGAAGCACAAAAAGAGTCAGGAGTTGTTTAATGGATGTAATAAAGATTATGTTTTAAGTGATATCCTGCCCTGTGTGTCCTGAGGTGTGAGAGCTTTGAAATGCATTTGGTCTATCTGGTGACACCCGCAATCTATGGGTCCAAGGCTTACGCACCGCAACCATTGATCCCATCTGGTGACCTAAACTTAAGTATTTATAATAGTATATGATGGTTTCTAAATGGAGAATTGCTGTTTAAAAGACATTGTACTTTTCTGTAGTGGTGAATCAGGGTTTTACTCCACTTATACTTTGAGCCGGTAAGTGTTTCATTTTTTTTTATAGTATACATGGGTGTTTTTAATATACTGCATATGTATCAGATTCTCCAAATGTCTAGCAGAAAGTTGGTAGTATAAATCTAAACTAGACTCATATTAAACTAAACAGCAAATTCCTGTCCATGGTAACACATGCTTATAGCTACAAATGTATTCAAATAAACATGTAAACCAGACAAACTCAGGTTCACACACAAGCCCCATGAAAAAATATCCATGCAACTGAAGGAGGCATCACTACTCACAAAATGACCTTACATGTGTCACAGTTCCTTAAGATTACCCAGCAAAATAAAATAAAAATGTAAGAAAGTTGTGAGCAACCGCAAAGTAACCGATTTAGAATTCCTTCTTGCAGCTACAGTAAAACTAAGTAAAAATGATCAGTGTTTAATCTCAGAATTTAAAAAGATTAAGGATACAAATATATATTTTTAAATGAGATAATGGATTAAATAAAAAAAAAAAAAACTACAGTTGAACAAAAACTGAAGACAAGTACCAAACTGACAACAGGTTTTTACATTCCAATCAGAAAATCACACTAATGACATGCAGGGAGTGCAAGGGATCAGTAGCCACTAAGAAGCAAATACAGTAAACCTAGTAATCAGAGGATTGACAGCAGGATTATTTGTAATGAGCAAATTTCTGCTATACTGTGCACTAGGCCCTTGGGCTTTATATATGAAAGTCCCGACAGATCAAAGTAGTTTTCCTTCATTGTTTGATGCGAATACATGCTACGAGTCTAAAACTAGAATCAGATGTATGCTAAACATATTCTAAACTTGGCTCATGGCCACAGATATTAACCACACCTCAGAATCTCGTGAAGGGAATTTTTCCACTTGAAAGTCAATGATAAATTTACAAGTCTCCTTACTGACAACTTTTGGCAGAAGGCTAACAAAAATAAATGGAAGGAGCAATTCTCAGGTGCAAAACAACTCTTCATTTCTCTTAACATGTGTTCTGGCTCTTCATCTGGTCATCAAGTCTAAGCCTGGTCACTAGCATCTCATAGTTCAGATACTTTATCAATATTGCCTTGTCCTGTCAGTAATGACTCTTAAACATCAGGTTCTACGATTGAATCACATTTTTACTGAGGCAATATAACCATGTCATGGAGTGCGCTTAGCAAAATGTTTTTGCTATTACTGCCTCATTAAAAGGTTAATCTGTTTCAAACATTAAGGTTATATTTGCTTTGTTGCAACTGTTTTGTTGTTGTCTATATGTAATAAAGTCTTGTCCAAACTAGGGAGGTACTGCTAAAGCAATAATTTCTAGCAAATATTTTACATGTTTTTCTTAAATTTCAGGTTTTTGCAAGCCTGGATACTATGAATACTAAGTTGCTCTACACAGGTAACACTACCTACTAATGGCATCTGTCCTCTAGCCCTGATGCAGGTCATTTCTGATATTGAAATATTAAAGGGGGGCACATTATATATATACACACACACACACAATGCAACTGCACCACTAAACCACACACTTGGTGGCAGATTTACTAAGGGTCGAATTGTCAAGGGCTTTTAGCCCTCGAATTCGACTGGTGAATATTTGGCGAATAAATATTCGCCAAAATCTAATAAAATATTCGCTGGTTTTGAGCGTGTTTTTGACTATTCACCAGAATCGTACGATTCTATGAAAAGTTGCAGAAAAAAGGTTTGAATATTCGCCAAAATGGTACAAGTCGAACGTTCGATCATACAACTGAAATTCGGCAAAAGGCTTAGAAAAAAAAAAAGCCTATGGGGATTCCTATTGGCTTCTGTTGCAATTCGGTAGGTTCAATCTGGCAAAGTAGGCAGTCGAATAAAAATTTAAAGGGCAAGTTCTTCGACTGGTGAATAGTCGAACGATCGAATATATATTTATTTGATCTATTCGATGTGACCGAATATTCTATATTCGATAGTCGAAAATACTTAGTTTGCATATTCGAAGTCGCACAATCGAAGAGAGACTATTAGAGTGAACATTCAAATCCTTCACAAATTTAGTAAATCTGCCCCTTAAAGTTCCTCCAAAATATTTGTCAAGTAAAAATGTATTCTTGACTCCCTGCTCTTGATTTCATCCAATGATCATTAAGTGGCTCTCTTTAGCCTTAGAATAATGATCATATCTAGACCTACTGTATTGAAAATGTATTACTGCAGAGAGCAAACCAGACACTCTAGTTGCAGGCATATTAGTTTTGTACAAGAATTTCAAGAATGATGATTTTTAGCAAAAACATCAAAGTTATAACAATTTAAGAAGTTGCTTATTATTGAGTAGGTAACTGAGCAGAGAATTCTAACCCACCAAAATTTAAAAGGGTGCTAGGTATTAACATGCATCCTTGTCTTGGAGACAGAATGTTTAATAGTTTGCAAAATGTACCTTATTTGGTATGGGTATTTAATTACTGAACGTTGAGAGCCTATAAAATACTGAAAAACAACATATACTACACCTACTAAAGACATATTAAAAGAGTATATCTTTAACAATAGAATTTCTAAAACTGCAATTATAATAAGCCACAAAAGTAATAAAGAAGAGAAATAGAAAGCAAACTTATTTCATCCTACCATGCTAAGAAAAGTCATAGAATACTAAAACATTGCTTACCTGTATGAGTACGTAAGTGAGCCTTTAAATGAGAACTCTTGGTATAGGTCTTTCCGCAACCTGCATAGTCACAGGTATGAGTAGCTGTCCTTTTCCTAGGCCAGGATTTTCGACCCCTCTTGGGCTTAGATTCCTCTGGTATACAACCCCCACTGGTTAATAACTCTAGAGGTGAAGAGGGTGGAGTCAACATCACTTCTTGTTTCAACAGTTGCAAGTTTAATGGCTCTTCAAAAATATTTAGATAAGACTGACCTTGATATTGTAGCTGGGTTGAAGGCAACTGTGTCTGTGGCTGATCTGAAGTGAAGTGGGAAAAACTGGCAGAGGTGTGGTAGGTTGGAGGTATTGGCAGTGACGTATGACTTAATGTTTGAGAGGAAGAATGACGGTCTCTGCCCATCAATTCTTCTGGGGACATAGATTGGTTAGTCCTAATTGGTAGAACCCTTACTGCTTGAAACTCACGCAGGCTTTGTGACTGTTGACCTTGCCCATCCATTGGGCATGAAGCAGTGCAAGATGAAGGAGATTCCTGCTTGATCTTTTGGCATACTCTGGGAAGCTGGTGGGTAGTATAAGACAAGGGATTGTCTATACCAGAGTTGTTTTTTCTAACACTGATGGATTGGCCATAATCACCCATGTTAACAGTCGTCTTTAAAACAAATTTACCTTGCAAGCTAGCTTGTGGCTGCTGCTGCATAAATACTGGGTCCAAGTCGGGTCTCATCAGTTCAGCCACAAACCCCCCTGAAGGGGAAACATCATTTATATCCGCCAGGTTGAAAGTGACACAGGGCATGGTTGGATCCCTTGCATTATACATAACAGTGCCCCCTGATGATTCCTGGGGACAGCGTACCTGGTATACAAAGTTGCAAGTGGCAGATGAGGGAGCAGACATATCTGGAAGTGGGGCAGGAGGTGGAGGAGAGGATGCAGTGACTGACGAAGATGAAGAAGACGAACCCACAGCCATAGACTCCTGGTGGATTAGGGAATTGGACAAGATAAAATCAAAGTCCAGTAGCTCATTAAATTCCTCAGGTTCCCTTCGAGTCACCAGGGCTGGAGAATCCATGTCCAAACCATCATAAACCCGAGACTGGTTTGGCACAGAATGTCTCTTCACGTGGGATGGGTCTTCCCTCCACCTCTGTGAAAAAAAAGACAAAAAACTTTTTAAGAGGTTTAAAAATTTTTAATTAGTAATTAAAGTCCAACAACATAATAATAAACTGAAAAAATATATTTATAACTACATTATATTATAATATATTTCTTGGCAGCAACAGACTTAATTATATAAAAAATGTTTTCATCTTATACTAATGTACAGAGTCATAAATGATATTTGACCCCGATTATACCCACGTAACCAGCTTATCGGTTATCTGCAAATGAACATCTTACGGCCAAAGCCTACTGAATCTTGAATGGCAGCCCCATATCTACACATATTAACTATATTAGAGCTTCAGAAGCAAACATGCCATTTTAGTAGTGCAGTGGAACAGCATAATATATATGAAGTTTATACAAAACATCAATTTTTTTTGTTACTACCTCTTTAAATGTGTTGCTAGTTTATTAGGGCGTTCACCTTTAAAACAAACTATCGCAAAAACCAGCATTAGTTGTAGTCTCAAAAACATTAGACCTTAATGTCAAACAAATTGTGCATTTGTTTTTTAAGTCCTTATTGGCATAACATTACTGGAAAAATTGCCATGTGATTCATTTTGTCTCCTGCCAATTTGTGCAAAGGAAAAAGGTGTTAAGCGGCTAACACCATGGTGCACAGCTCTGAATGTTGGTAAATCGATGGTAAAACAGTCACTTTATTTATACAAATGGATCTGTTTTGCCTTTCTAGTGGGCTACCAAGGACAATGTTGGGAACACCGTTATTTTTTCTGAAATTCACAATTCACTAGCCCAAAATAAAAACATGCATATTGCAACAAAAATAAAAAGGACTCTATTCACAAATACAAGTATCTGTAAAAAATAAAGACTGCTATAATATAGTATAGGAGGAGCATGTTGATAAAAGTCATTAGGCTGAAGGCAGAGTACACTTACACAAGATACAGAACTGCAAGGTCTTTAGGTGTTGCAAAATCTCTTAAATACATGAATGATTTATCTCTCTGCTACCTTTCATCTCTAAACTACTTGAGCGCCTAGTCTACAACCGATTAACCTCATTCCTCTCTGACAATAACCTGCTGGACCCCTTACAATCTGGTTTTAAAACGCAACACTCCACTGAAACTGCTCTGACCCGTCTAACTAATGACCTTCTAACAGCTAAAGCCAACAAAAAATTCTCACTACTAATTCTGCTTGATCTCTCAGCTGCTTTTGACACTGTAGATCACCCTCTCCTCCTCCAGTCCCTCCATTCGCTCGGCCTTCGTGACACAGCCCTATCCTGGTTTTCCTCCTACCTCACCAATCGTTCCTTCAGTGTCTCCTACAACGGAGTAGCATCTTCCCCCCTACCTCTCTCTGTCGGGGTTCCTCAAGGCTCTGTCCTGGGACCCCTATTATTTTCTCTATATACTTCCTCCCTCGGCAAATTAATCAGCTCGTATGGGTTCCACTACCACCTCTACGCTGACGATACTCAGATCTATCTCTCCTCTCCTGATCTCAACCCTGAACTCCTAACTCGTGTCTCCTCCTGCCTGTCTGCTATCTCTACTTGGATGTCACAACGCTACCTTAACCTAAACCTCTCCAAAACAGAAATGGTTCTTTTTCCTCCAACTAACACCACTAACATCCCAGAAGTATCCATCGTAGTTAACAATTCCACTATCACCCCATCTCCCCAGGCCCGGTGCCTTGGGGTTATCCTAGATTCTGCCCTGACATTCACTCCTCACATCCAGTCACTTGTTAAGTCATGTCACTTCCACCTAAGGAACATATCCAAAATACGATCATTTATCACCCCAGACGCTGCCAAAATTCTTATTCACTCTCTTATCATATCGCGTCTAGACTATTGTAACTCTCTCTTAATTGGCCTTCCCCTCCAGAAACTCTCACCTCTCCAGTCCATAATGAACACTGCTGCTAGGCTTATACACCTCAGCAACCGCTCCTCCTCTGCCATACCATTCTGCCAATCCCTGCACTGGCTTCCACTCCCCTTCAGAATTAAATTCAAATTACTGACCCTGACATTCAAAGCACTTCATAACTCTGCTCCTCCCTACATCTCTGAACTAATCTCCATTTACTCACCCAACCGCCTACTACGCTCCTCTACTGACCTGTTACTCAACTCTTCTCTCATTACCTCCTCACATGCTCGCATTCAAGACTTTGCAAGAGCTGCACCCCTCCTCTGGAATTCTCTCCCACGGTCTGTCCGACTTTCTCCCAATCTTTCAGCTTTCAAGAAATCTCTAAAAACCCACTTTTTTAGAGAAGCCTACCCTCACTGTTAACCACTCAATGCAATACCGCTTACATTACTACATCTCTCACCCACTTTACTCTGATCTTGCCCTCTCCCACACCTTTTGTATCACTCCCTTCCCGTTAGCTTTTTCTGTATAGGGCCTTCCTCACCTCCTGTACCAGTATTTATTGTGATGTATGTACAGTAACTCCATATTTATTGTGATGTATGTAACTCTTTATGTTCTATGTATGTAATTCATGTGATTTGGTTGTATAATCACATTCACTTTACAGCGCTACGCAACAAGTTGGCGCTATAGAAATACATGTTAATAATAATAATAATGATTTGGGGTGAAGTAAACACTATTAGTAACCTGAATTTAACATTATATAAATGTATGGCCTAAATATTGCATGAAGTTTATGTGACTTTGGATAAAACTGCCAGCAACTCCCCTCCCAGGAAACGCTGGCTCTCTGGGGATGCTGGGAGTTGTCTTAAACAAATAAATAAATAAATGGATACAGCAAAACATTCTTGTATTACCAACAGTGCACAAGTAACATTGCAGCATAATATTGTTGTAGCTGTACAACAGTGACATCACAGCTGAAAGAGGGTAACACTATTAAAGTAAATGTAATGCAAAAATGTTATCCCTTCAGTAAAAATATGTATATTGTTTAGATATAAACAACATGGAACTATATGTATCACACAAAAACAAACTCTGGAAAAATATTATGATTGTGTACAAGCTGGTTACCATAATAAAACTAAAACAGAGACCCTTCTATTCAGCATTTGAACCCTATCACAAGGAGATGAGTAAGAGCAAGAGGCAGACAGCAAAGCTCTGTACACTGATTGACGTTAGCATAAAAATAAAAAGAGGGAGATTACAAAGAAGAAACAAATTATAATGTACAAGTAGCAGCACTTAAAGGGGTGGTTCACCTTCAAGTTAACTTTTGGTATATTGTAGAAAGGTCAATTCTAACAAACTTTTCAATTGGTCTTCATTATTTGTTTTTCAAAGTTTTTAGACGATTTGCAATTTTCTTCTGTTTCTTTGCAGCTTTCAAATGGGGGTCACTGACACCATCTAAAACCAAATGCTCTGTAAGGCTACAAATGTATTGTTATTGCCACTTTTTATTACTTATTCTATTCAGTCCCTCTCCTATTCATATTCCAGTTTGTTATTCAAATCAATGCAGGGTTGCTAGGGTAATTTGTACCATAGAATTCAAATTGCTGACACGGCAAACTAGAGAGCTGCTGAATAAAAATCTAATTAACTATAAAACAATAAAAACAATGAATTGCAAATTGTCTCAGAATATCACTCTCTACATTATACTAAGTCAACTAAGGTGAACAACCCCTTTAATCACAAACTTAAATAAATCACCTCACTTAAAACACACATTTCCAAAATATGTACACATACAGGCAAATGCTAGACTTCAGTGATGCCACTAATTCCCACTGAGTCCCCAGCCATTCTGATATAAAGCAGGATACTCACATTGCCTGCACTTGCCTGTCTCAGTGCCTTGTCCTTGCTTGGGGTCCCCGCTGTGAACGTTGAGATGGAGGGCAGCAGGGTCCTGCTGAGAGCCATATCGCACTCACTCGGTGGCTGCTGCCTGGGCAGATATACAAAGTCAGTCACAAGGATATATTGACAGCAATGTGTGCACTGAAAACCCCATCCCCTGACTCCAGCAAAGTTATCATTTAATAAAGAGCCAAAGCCAGTGACTATTTTAATCAACAATCCTAAATGATCTCCACTACAGGACCTTCTGTATCAGCTGCCCTAGCCCCTTTCCATTCTGTGTTTTTACAACATTCTAGATCACCTGTTCTGAACTTCGCTTGTGGTGGATACATAACACTTTATAAAAAACATGCAATAATACATGTTACATAGATCTCAAAGCATAAAGTTACTTGAATGGTTGAAACAGGCAGCAATAGATAGCAGTTGAGTTCCTAACACAAATATGCAGAAAGAGCAGTCCATAGCTATGAGGCTCTGGAGGCAATTGGCGATGGTGAATAATAAGTGCACAAGAGAAGTAGCTACCTGCACCCCAGAAGCACATAGGGAATACAGGGTCACTGCAGGAATTGAGATGGATACAGCAGGTCTGTAGTTCAGAGCAGCAGCAACACATAGGCATGTCAGACCTGTAGCCTCCCAGCTGTATAAAACGACCCAATCCCCGGACACCTGGAATCTCATGCTGGGCATGAATAGAAAGGAAGCGTCGCACGTACCTCATTAATCTGGGAGGGCTTGACGCAGCAGCAACAGATAAATCCACATAGGACACACGAATAAGCAGCGTATAGTAGAGAGCAAAACAATCCAACGAACGGCGCCCCTCGATTCTTTTATTTCAGTGTTAGCATTGTACAGAGAGACAAGTAGAGGACAAGTGCGCAGTTGCCCCCACATGAGATGATACGGAGAATAAATAGGAGCAAGTGCAATCGTGCTCGACACAGCGCAGCTTGGTGGGTTTCACAGCATCGGACACTTCACGGAGTCCTCTGCGTCTGTCACACAGACTTTCACTAGGGAATTCCCTCCAGCTGCAATTGCCATGGGAGGCTCCCTGTCAAATAGAGCTCGCTACTCCTTTCGTACGAGCGCCACGTTCAGCCCCTCTCCGCTTACTGCAAGTCAATGTGAATACACGCGCTGGCTGACAAGTTTTAAATTGGAAGGGCGGGGCTTGTCTCCACGTGATTCCCAAAGCTGCCCCCGCTTATCACGCCCCTCCTCCTCCCACTCATAAAGGTCCTGCCTCCAGACAGATTGTCAAGCGTTCTGGTTCCCTGGCGTATCAGTGCCGACGTTATCGCCACAGTTGGTATATCTGTTTCAGCTCGTTTTGTACAAAGGACCATAAGTGTGATTGTACAGTTACACGGTGTCTAAAGGGATACTTGCGCTTTCTAGACATCCCTTTATTTGGTTAGCCTTCTCCCACCTATTCGCTTTATCAAGGTTACAGCTCTAGCACCACTTTGTTTACTATGGAAACATTCTTCTGTGCGGACATATTAAACGTGTGCGCATTTTTAACAACTGTGTGCAGGTCAGAATGAATTCAAAGATTTGTGTCTTCATTCAAACTTCTTTGTGCACACCACAATTTGTTGTGTGCACTGGCCTCAAATAGTGTGTGCAGGGCCGCCATTAGAAATAACGGGCCCCCCAAAACAACATTTTCGGGGCCCCCAGGGACCCGCCCACGCTAACACCCAAGCCCCATCACTGATCCCGCCTACTCCACATCAAAGACCACACAGATATCAGCACTAAAAAAGTAACCTACCCACACATATTGATGGTCACGGCTCCCTTAAAATTTAAAAAAAAATGGGGCCCCAAAGAATTAAAAAAAAAAAAAAAACATTGGTGCCAGGGCCCCCCTTACAAGCCCCAAAGAATATTTTTTTAATAACCATTGGCGCCAGGGCCCCCCTCACAAATGAAAAAAAAATTGGGGCCCCAAAGAATATTTTTTAAAAAACATTGGCACCAGGGATCCCGTTACAAATTTAAAAAAATTGGGGCCCCAAAAAAATATTTTTGAAAAAAACATTGGCGCCAGGGCCCCCCTTACAAGTTAAAAAAATTGGACTCCAAAAAATATTTAAAAAAAATATTGGTGCAGGGGCCTATAGACTATTAAAATAAAACATTGGTGGCCAGGGGATTAAAAAAAACCCCAAAAAAACCCACATTGGTGTCAGTAAAATTGAACTTGTGGCTTCAGGACTTCAGTTATAGCTGTTTTCATGACTTCGGTTCTTTTCGCCGCTTCAGGACATCAGTGTCGGCTCCTTTCGAGACTTCGGGTCTTACCGCCTCTTCAGGACTTCATAATTGTTCGGCACTTCCGCATTCTGACTGAGGACTTCGCTTAGAGCGCACGCTTCTGCGCTTGTAAGGGGGGCCCGGCTCTTTTTAATATTGCAGCGCTGCTGGGCCCCCTTCAGCCCCGGGCCACTTGTCCCCCCTGTCCCCCACTGATGGCAGGCCTGAGTGTGTGTGCCCACATGAGAGCACAGCTTAGATAGAGGGAACATTGATGAAGACCTTGTGTGTGCACACATTCATTGGCTCCAGAAGAGCATGTGCAGTGGTGTCACTTTAAGCAGCAGCATGCACAATGACGTCATTTCTTGTGATGTCACTGGATTTACACTGGAGGTGGGAAAATGTTTCATTTTGCCCCAGTTGCCATTCTCCAGGGCTGGTGTCTCTGGGGTAGGGAGAATAGACACGTGCTTAGGGCAGACTAGAGAAAAGGTGCATTTTCAATCAGACTGATTAAAGGCAGATAAGTCAGTGACAGCAGTAGAATGGATTTGGGCAGCGACGACAGCAGCAGAACAATGGGGAACTGAAGGATGGCAGTGTTGACATGGGAGATTTTAAAGGTGCGGGAGAGGTTTGCGGAGTGAGCACAACAGCAAAATGAAGGAGAAATGAGGGTGCAGGACTGGCACTGGTAATAGCAACAATACCAGGGAGAATTGCAGGCCAATGTTATTTGGCCTGGCTCTGCTGCTATCTTCCAAACTAGTGAGAAAGAGGGGATTGATAGCAATGGCAATGCAGAACTGGGCCTGAGGTTGCCCAAGGCAAGTGCTCCTGGCACTTAAAAAGCCAGCAGTGGGAAGGCTGGGCCATGTCGAATTGCTGTGGAAAGAAGTACAGTACAACCTGAAACATATTCAAGGTGATAATGCAGTACTACTAATTTTATACATATTATAGTATATAGTAATAAACCACAGTGGACAAGTTACCATGGGTAGTGGGCTACACTACGCAAGAGAGCTGCACCATTGCAGGTGCAGGTGGCTATTTCATTGCACATTCCATCCTGTGTGGTCAGGGCCATATGTAAAACTGGTACTCTCCTAGGGCAGTTACACTAAATGCCCCCCCAGACTGTCCGGACACCACCTCCCCTGCTCCCATTAGGGTTGCCAGCTGGCCTGTATTTTACTGGCCTGGACGGTATTTTTGATGGTTGATCCCAATGTTATTAATAGGAAAAAAAGATAAATATATAGGATGGCCAGTATTTTTTTCAGGAAAAGGTGGCAACCCTAGCTCCCATACACCCACGACCCACCTACTTGTACACCACCTCGCAACCCCTCACCTTCTCCCCGCTGCTACTGCTGGTGCTGTTCTACATAAAACTGCTTAAATCTCACAATCAGTCACCAGCTGAGATGTTACCTCAGATTTCTGCCGCTTTAGGCCTGGGCCTTTGTGGTCTGCCCACAAATCTGGGCCTGAGGTGACTTTTAAGGTGGGATTCCTGGAGAATCTAGGAGAGCAAATTGGCATTCTCCAAAATTCCTCAAACTAGGTACCATTAAGGTTGGCTCCTGGCCAGTATTTTACCATCCTGGCTGATAAAAATTATGGTTGACCCCAATGTTATTAATAGTGATAAATATACATACATAGGAAGGCCGGTATTGTTTTCCAGAAAAGGTGACAACCCTAGCTGCCATTTTGTCTGCCCTGAACCCCATGGGTTTCAGTCCCACAATTTGGGAACTACTACTCTGCTCTAAGCTGTGTGCTCCTGTACAAACACAAAGTCATTACAGCAGTATAACTAGCAAATTAAAAAGCATTTCTGTACTTGAACTGACGGAAAAGATATCCAGCACACGTGTAATGCTTCAGGGATTGCTCCCGTGTTTAATGTCTGTCCAACAAGACAACGTTTCGGGGGTGTACCCCTTCGTCACCCCCGAAACGTTGTCTTGTTGGACAGACATTAAACACGGGAGCAATCCCTGAAGCATTACACGTGTGCTGGATATCTTTTCCGTTTGTTGCCTAACTGGAGGTGCCGTCCTCCTAATTCCATGCACCGTGCAGTATTTTGTTGGAGAGGCCAGGTGTGCGAGTGCATCCTTTTTGCCTAATTTGTACTTGAACTGACCCAACCACCACTTTACCCACAATTATAAAAAGGACACCAAAATCTCTTTGTACCCACAGCCTGCACATGATTAGAGTAGGGTTGCCACCTGGCCGGTTTTTTACCGGCCTGGCCGGTATTTTTGATGGCTGATCCCAATGTTATTAATAGGAAGGCCGGTATTTTTTTAAAAAATTTTTAAGAAAAGGTGGCAACCCTAGATTAGAGGGAAGATTATTGTTCAGCTAATAACAAAAAAACAGCTTTGAAGCAGTAATAGATTTATATAAGATACACACAGGGGCATAATTTTATAGCACTGAGGCCTGGAAGCAGGACTGGACTGAGAATTAAAATAGGCCCTGGCATTTCAGGTACACAGAGGCCCAATCAGCCCACACAGAGGCCCAAACAGCCGCCACCAGCGAACTAAATGCTGACTTTCTATGGCACCTTATAGCAGCCCCTCTGGCATTTGCCCTAACCCACAGATTGCCAGTCCAAGCCTGCCTGGAAGTGTGGAGGCCACTTGGGCACAATGGACACTAATACGTTTCTGTAACCTAATAAATAATGCATTTTAGGTAGTACTAAAATGATGTTACTGTGGAGATTATTGTGTGTATTGCTCTGAACTGGGACAGAAGCCTCTCGACTTTCTGCCATCAGCTTGAACTGCAACTCCCAGAATATCGGGGTACAGAGCTCTTTTTGCCAATTCACTGTTGTAAGTGTGGCCTAGTCAACACCATAGCATATTTATTACTGTGTAGCTGCCACAGCAGGCGTTGAGAGGCTGCTAGCCAATAACAAGCAGGTATTCTCTCTGCGGAAGGTTTCCTCATGAGCGCAATCCCTCGCTATCCTTCCACGCCTACCCTAACCTCCGCCAGTGAAAGCGTTTTCTTTCACTGTGAGGGGCGGGCGTGGTTTATGGCTGTGACGTCAGACGAGCTGCTGGCTGCCAAGCACAGCCCTAGTTCTGACGACAACGGCGGCCTCCTAGAGCCAACTAAAGGATAAGGGGTGGGAGCGGCCTGCATAAATTGATGATAGCCATCGATGTTTAGGGACCCAAACAAGTTGGTTACCTTGGTAACACGCGCGCTACCGGATGTTAAGAGCGTAGCAATCACACAGGTAGCGCGCCAGATGGTAAATGAGTGCAGGTGCTACTAGGTTAGTATGAACAGTGCGAGCTGTGCGTGGACTTTGGCGTGTACGTGTGATTACTTATTCTGTGTCTGCGAAGCTTATTTTAGCACAATGAAACTGTGAGAAATGTAGAGAGTGACACAAAGTCGAGAGAGTGCGCATTAGCAAATTTATATGCGGTTCCAAAAAAGAAATGATTGCATTTTATCCTTGCTTCTGCCACAGCTTCTGAATTGTAAATTATTTTATTTTTTCATGAACCATTTTTTATTTTCCCAGATTTAAATGGTCGTTTGGTTTTGGTTAGTTACTGACACTTGCAGCAATTTTTTGGGTCACTCCCTTTTTTGCGGCCACACCCTCTGATTACTATGCCCATTTTACTAAATTTGCCAGGTTATGAAAGTTTGAACACATTTCTATAGTTTATGTTTTATTACAGTTTTACTAATGAAGGTAAATTGCCCTCTAAGCTGTGTCTAACTTCTCCCAAGGGACAGAACTGTAGCAAATGCATCAAGTATCTATTCTGGGCTCTCTGCCAAGAGCAGGTTAAGCTAGAAGTGTATTTATTTTTGGCTGTTCAGTGCAGAGAAATCGTGTCTTTCCAGTACTAATGTGGGACTGACTGTGGGTTGAGCTGTCAAAAGTAGAACTGTACCTCTCAAAACGGGACAGTTGGGAGGTATGCGAAGGTTTATTCATAGACGAAAAATAGTAACAACTCCTTCTCTCCACCACTTAACCTAATGTTAATGTAGCTCACTGATCAGCTGCTAAAACTATTATTCCATTCCTAAATTGAAAAGTACTAATTGATATAGTTCATTATCAATTAATCAAAACCTTTCTCAATACAAAAAGTGCTTGTGTTTATATAAATGTGAATTGTTTTTAAATTGCAATGTGCCAGTTAATAAATTGAACTCTGTTCAAATTCATCAATTATAATACAATGCATTGATTAAATTAAGAAAATTGTGCCAGTGCAGCTGCTGATTGCAATCTCAGATTGCCGGTGATTAAAAAGGTTATTTATAAAGATAGAATAAGTTAAAAAGCAATATGCTATGCGGTCTTCAAAAATGAGCTCATTGGATTTATACAAAGACAGGAACATTTAAAAAAAAAAAAAAAAAAACTTACCATTAGCTGCATTTAAGAAATACAGTAGGAAAATGAAGAAAGTATAGAGATGGAGATGTCCCAAGAAACTGCTGCCTGTTTGTGTTCTAGGCCCTGGGACCCCACACGGGGAGAAAGTAGTACACTGAGGACTGCTGTCACAGCTACCTTTCTATCCCAAAAGAGAGCTGCTTAAAAAAAAAGAGGTTTGGCGAATTAAATGAGGTACAAGAGGCTGTTAGGGCCCTTACACACGGGCGTTTGTTAACTGTGCTCCCTGCGTTCCGTTCGGCTGCGTTCAGCCGCAGGGAGCGCAGGTCTAGACGCACTCCATTCTTTTCCACGACTATGTACCCATGTGTGTAAGGGCCCTTAAAAGCAACAAAATAGGAATCCATTCGGTTTTATAAAATACTGCGGGTTTTGCCAACGCTCATTTCGCCTGGCCTGTGTCAAGGCAAAACTGAGTTGAAACAATTTTCTTAATTTATTTGAAAGTACTATATTGTAATCAATACATTGTATTCTAATTGATGAATTTGTATGGAGTTCACTTTATTAACTGGCACTTTAAAAACAACTCACATTTATTTAAGCACAAACACTTTTTGTATTGAGTAAGGTTTTCATTAATTGGTTATCAACTATATTAATACTTTTCAATTTGGAAATGGAATAATAGTTACTTTTAGCAGCTGATACATTAGGGTAAGTGATGGAGAGAAGGGTTTTTTAATATTTTTCTTCTATTAATAAATCTCGGTAAATAATACCTCTTCATCTCCAGGAAGTATACTTTAATAAGTGCATAAGGGTTCTTTATCATCTTTTTTTTCTATGTATGTTAAGGTATCAGGCCAAGCCTTTTGGATTCAGTATATGATTTTGGTAATAAAGACACATGTTGCATGTCTAAATACCTCATGAGCAGGTGCTCCTTTTTACCCTAGTACATTTAGAAACTGCTTCTGGTCACTTGTTCAAGGTGTTATCTCCACCATCATACCTGGTAACTAAAATGTGCACTACCCATACGAGTGTTCTTAAAGGACATGTAAAGCCTACATTTTCCTACCCTGTATATAAGTTGGGCATATCTTCCGCACCCAAACTGCATCATTTATACTGCACATACTCCCTCTGTTTGTGAGCGCCATCACATTTTCCTAAAACAAATAGCAGCTTTCACCTGGCGGCCATTTTCCCTCTGATACATTATCATCTGAAATAAGACATGTATGCTGTAAAGTCTATGTAATGCAGAATGCAGGTTTACTCAGGCACAACATACTTTGATAAAAAAAAGTTCTGCTGGGTTCGAGCACTGTAATTATTACGCTGAGCTCAGGAGAGGTGATTAGGAGAAAAAGATAGCATCAGACAGTTTCTATGGGAACCAGCAATGCTCTCTCTTCATTGGCTGTTAGTCTGGAGGGTGTGTTATGTAATCTGAGCTGAGAGGAACTGAGCATGCTCACTGAGCCAAGAGCCAAAGGAAATTCCTGAGGGAGGGGGCAGAGTGGTTTAGTGTAGTAGAAGGATTTGTAGCTGATTAAGGGGATACTGCAACCTTACTGTTAACCTTTTAACAACCAGAGTGGCAGTTATCTAGAGATCTCAGAGACACTGTTCATTGATTAAATTTTTCTGAAAAGGGTTGACATGTCCTTTAAGAGAGAAAATAAGCAACAAAAGCCATTGTTTTTAAGAAAAGGGGCAAACCTACATGCTGTTCTAGTTGTTTGATCACTACCCTGTAAAGAGGTCATAAAAGAAAAGAATGGATATAAAGTAACATATTCTTTAACAGGATATAATATAAACTACTTCACTGTGTTCCACAATAACTACATAGTCTACATTGCACTCTGTACTTAACAATTCTCCCAAAGTAGAGTCCTGCAGTGGGTACCTGTGGGTTACCCGCAAAATCCTGCGGAACCCTGCAGGTTGAATGTAGAAGTTCCGGGTGAGGGTATAGAATCGTGTAGGTGGTTCAGCTGATTGATGATCTTCGCCATAGCAATTTTTATGCGTTTTTTTCTGAGCATTTATACTACCGATGATATCACTTCCGGTTTACAATGGCAGCACTTCCTGATTCTTGATGATCAGCGGGTACGGGTCGGGTCGCGGGTCCAAGCGGTGAAGAATGCAGGTCCGGATTGCGGGTTTTGGGTACGAGTCCTAAAAAATGGATGCAGGACTCTACCCCAAAGTGAAGAAGAATTGTCTGTCTCCAGTTGTAGCATCATGTCATCAGTTGTAGCATTGCTTCATGGTGGTAATACTGGCTCAGTGGTGGTATTTTGCTTGGACAAATGATTCTTCTCTTGTGTGTATTTGCACTTAATTTATATTATACATTATTATTATTATACATGAGCAGTAGTTACATATAGTTATATTCGCTAAATCGGGTTAAAAAAAGTTCAGCCCCTCCAAATAAAACCCATCGTCATACACACACCCCTCCATGCTTTCACATAAAATATATATATACCCATATCTATACTAACTATAGAGTTTAGTATCGCAATAGCCTTTGATATTATGTCTGTCCAAGAAATCAGTCAAGCCACTGTTAAAGGCATTAACAGAATCAGCCATCACAACATCACCCGGAAGTTAGTTACTGAGACTGGGGGAGAGCATTGGTATATAAACTGGGTGTATAATAGATATGACAGTTTTTACGTAGATCAGGGTCACCATTAGAAATCACAGGGCTCCGTACAACAAAATATTTCCCCCCACACTAGCACCCAAGCCCCAGCCCAGATCCCGCCCACTCCACATTACAGTTAAAAGACCACACAGACACCAGCATTAAAAAAGTAACCCCCTGCCCACACACATTATAAAAAAGTATGGATGGTCAAGTTAAAAAAAAAAAACATTGGCGCCCATAAAATTAAAAAAAAGCATTGGTGCCAGGGCCCCTCTTACAAGTAAAAAAAAAAAATTGGGAAAGGGTTAAATCTGTGAATCGAGGTGTTGTTAAAGTACACTTTTTACAGAGGACCCTGTGGTCATGCTAACCACAGAGTGAACTCCACTGTCCTTTTCTGACTGTACTGCAACTCCCAGAATCTGCTGTCCTCCCGCCATCTTTTCCCTCTTTCCTCCGTTGCCATAGTGCGCGGTAGCCTGGAGCTGGCGCACTGACACTGAGGGGCAGATTTACTAAATTCATATGAATGATTCGAAATTCGATCGAATTTTCAAAAAGATAAAAATTTTTGAATAGTTTTTGTGGCCACTTCGACCATCAAATTTTAAGAATTCGATTGAATCAAATGATTCGAATAAAAATCTATTCGACCATTTGATGGTCAAATTACTTGCCCTTTAATTTATTATTGGATTGCCTAGTTTGCCAGATTAAACCTACCAAATTGCTGTACTTCCCTATGTGAAGCTCCCATAGCATATTTTTAAGTTTTTTAGATCGAATAAAAAAAATTTGATCGAATGGTTAAAACCGTTCAAATCGTTCGATTCGAACAATTTTATCGTTCAATCGAATTTTTTGTATTCGATTGGTCGAATTGCGTTATAATCCTTTGAATTCGATATTAAAATTCAGTGGTCAAATTCAAGGGTTTTTTCCTTAATAAATCTGCCCCTGATTAAAGGGCCAACTTGCATTTGCCTAGCAAACCGCTTGCACCAGCTGTGGTGATTATATCGCGCGCCTGTCCCCTGCCCCGTCCCCCGTGATGGCGGCCCTGACGTACATTCAATATGAAAAAAAAAAGAGAAGCTAAGGTGTGGGTTGTATTTCAAATGACACAGGGTCTATGAGCATAACCAGTGAATGAATCAGTTTTATAGAAGCAAGGGCAGTCAGTATGGATCCATTATAGATCAGCATCACACTGCCATATTTCCTACCTTTCCCAGTTGTCCTTAGCAAATTTAGAACAAGCACATGTCTAGTAAAATATTCAGATTTAACTGATTGTAAATACACATACAGCTGAGAGTGGTTTCTACATCATAAAAACTGTGCAGACGTGAAGACGCAGTCTGATTGATCTTCTAGGAACCTTCATTACATGAAGTTTCATCAGCTAGATCTTACAATGGTAGTGTAAGTAATGTATCAGACTTACAATCAAGAAGTCCCACACAAGCACCTCTAAAACAGTACCAGTTAACCTCAACTGTGGGGTCTACTCCCATTGTTGCTGTGACACTGGATCTCACTCCAACAATGTGTTGTATGTGTATGGTGTTGAATGTCTTCAACAGTGCTGGGCATGCAAATAGATAGAAAACATACATAAACCTTCCTATTGTGTCACATGGTCAGTGGCCCCAATTTTCCTCTCAAACTCCTGGAGCTGCTTTTAAGGCAAGGTGAGTGATTTGTTTTCCCCTGTGTTCACCTGGTCAGATAGGAGAAATTTGTGATCTTGTTGTTAGGAACTTGAGACAGGAACAATGCCAATGGTTTGGGGCTTTGTTTTATTGTACTTATGCGTCCTAATTTATTTTTTTCAGGCATTCTTGTTCCTGTTTGCCAGCTTACACCCTTACAATTCTACCCTCAGTTTGAGGTAAAAAAAAATATATATATATTTATATGTGTTTAGGGGGATTACAAAAATAAGTATTTCCTTAATTGCCTTATGAAGTTTTCCCCCCTTGTTGTCGGTGATGAAATCTACTAAATCCAAGGCCAAAGAAAAGAAAGTTTCTTTTCCAGGGCCAAATGCATCACCCGAGGATCTGGGGACTTGCTTGGCATGTTTTGAAGCTCCTTTGCCAAATAAGAGGTCACACTAGGATTACTTGAATCAGGTCCGGACTGAGAATTAAAATAGGCCTTAGCATTTCAGGTACACAGAGGCCCAATCAGCCCCCACCAGCCCACTAAATACTGACTTTCTGTGGGACCTTATAGCAGCCCATCTGGCATTTGCCAGAAATCACAGATTGCCAGTCCGGGCCTGACTTGAATGAAGCAGGAGGAAGCTCAACCTTTTCTCAATCAGATGTCATGTCCTGGATTAAGCAAGCTGTTTCCCAAGAAGTTTCTTCAGCTACTTCAGGCAGAGTGACTGGTTTGGGGCAATTTGAGTCAGAGAAAGTTCAGGAGGAAACAATTGATCTTAGTTTCTATTCAGATGAAGAATCAGCGGAAGAGTCCCTCATTAGATTTTGCCATGATTAGTACTCAGGTCTTTTAGGAGCACTCTGGTTATCTCTCTAAGCAGGAGGAAGTCAAAGAAATCTGAAATGTTCCTTCTGTAGATGCTCTCGTAATCCATCTGGCTAAAAGTACTCTGCTCCTTATTGAATATGTAGCTACACTGAGGGACCCTACGGACAGAAGGGTTGATACAGATCTGAAGAGATCATTTATATTTGCAGTAAAAACAATAAAGTCAGCTGCAGCAAGTATTTCTGTCACCAAATGTATGAAAATTTGTCTTGAGAATTTGGAAGTTTCTGTTAGAGAAGATTGTGAGGGATTGAGGGCCTCCTTCATCCTTATTGCCAATGTCAATGTCGACACTTGGTCTGGAGGGCAGTCTAATCTCATGCAAATCCTTCTGAAAGGAGGGCTCATATTTCCTTGGCCAGAGTCTTTAGAAAAAAAGTAGGGATGCACCGAATCCACAATTTTGGATTCGGCCAAACCCCCGAATCCATTGTGAAAGATTTGGCCGAATACCGAATCCAAACCCTAATTTGCATATGCAAATTAGCGAGGGGAAGGGTAATAGCGTGGCGCGCACAAAGTTTTGTGACAAAGTCACGTGATTTTTCTGGCCGAATACCGAACTGAATCCTGGATTCGGTGCATCCCTAGAAAAAAGGCAGGTCATGCAGATTTGACTGACTCAAATGGTGACTCAAAAGGTTGTAAATTCTGTTACCAGACAGGAGCACAGGAAAGGTTTTTGGCATCAAATTCTGAACTTTAGGCCAGTGAATTGTTTTGTCTGGGTCAGAATATTCAGAATTGAGTTTTTGAAGTCTATGACAGCAGAGATTTGTCTGGGCAACTGGATGTGTACCCTGGACAGTCAGGATGCCTACCATAATATAACAATTGCAAAATCGGTCAGAAGGGATTGGCAATGCAGCAATTTAGATTTAAATCAGCCAGTCAATCAGGGACACTTTGTTTTGGTGGATTCAGTCTGGGCAGCTGTCAGTAGGCGTTCCACTCTTTCCAAAAGAGTGGGCTATTCTCACAAAAGTTGCCTCCGGTTCAGGATGTTAGAAAGAAAAGCAGCTCAGGGATTCTGGCTGCAGCCTTCGTCAGAAGAGCCCTCAAAGGAAAGAACTGATAGGACACAGAGTAAAGATCAGAAGCGAAAATACTTCTGCAGTCACTTATATCAAGAGACAAGGAGGTACAAGAAGCCTTTCTCTATTGTCAGAAGTAGAGCTAGTGTTTGCTTGGGCAGAACAACATATGGCAGAATTGACAGCGGTACATGTCCAAGGCAGGCTGAACAGGGAAGCGGGCTTCCTAAGTCTGAGTGTTTGAATCCCCACGAGTGGCAGTTGCGTCCCAAGATTTTCAGCCAGTTAGTGAAGAGGTGGGAAATACCTTGCATAGCCTCAGCTTGATGGCCTCAGCAGCCAACACCAAATACAGAAGGTTCTTTGCAAGAAGGAGAGACCAGAGGGCTATAGTGACAGATGCTTTAGTTCAGCCATGGCTGACGGATTTATGCTATGTCTTTCTTCCTCTCCCTCTGATTCCAAAGGTGCTGGAGAAATAAGTGGAAGTGAGGGGAGATTAGATCTGTTTTGCTCCAGAGCGGTCAAGACAGCCATGGTTCCTGACACTGGTCAGGTTATCAGTGTGTCCTCTATGGAAGCGGCTGTGTTCCAGGTGGCAACAGTGACAGCTCACTCAACCAGAGGTCAGGCAGCTCTTGGGCAGGAGAAGTTGGGACTTCCTTGGAGGGGATTTGTATTCCTGGGCATCACCCAATACCTTTATCTCACACTAACGCTTGGATGTAGCATCAGCTGAAAGCAAGTGGGTTTGGTTGCAATGTTATCTTTTGCTTTGTATGTACATTAACCATTCTGAGAAACCATAAATAACGTACCTTACCTAAGGTAATCAGTTTTATTGAAGGTCATCAATCAATACTGATCTCTTTATCGAAACCTTCCTATGGGCAGATTCACTAAATGGCAAAGTGGCTAACGCTAGTGACTTTTCACCAGTGTTGCCACCACAGGGACATTGCAGGCTTCAATTCGCTAGTGAATTGGACCATCGCTAGCGGTCATTTACACTCTATCGCCAGGCGACTTTTCACATGATTGTTACTCCGGAACTTCACTAAAGTGTGGATTTTCTTGGGCCGGAGTTGACTTCGCCACCTCAGACCAGGAAAAGTGGTAAAAAGAATCTAGATCTGCCTCAATTTTCTTTCACTTACATCATATCCTGTCTGTTGAAAATGCATAAAAAGTAAAAAAAATGCTGGTGCCTTTTCCTTTTTTTAAGTGGGATTGCCTGCAAAAGTCTTAACAGACTTTTTTTGGGTAACTGGTTTTCTCCAGACATTTTGTATGGAACATTACTTTTGCAGTGGGCCCATGTGTAGGGCATTATTTTAACACACTAGTCTAGTCTTTATCAAGGTTCCCTGTACATGTATAATAAAAATCGGTAACATAAACCATTTAAATTTATAATAAAGACCTCCATATAACTTTAAATTTCCCGCTGCATGCGAGTTGACCTAAGTGCAAGATCACTAGCAAATTTTTGCTAGGCACAAATTAACTCTTGTGCATCTTCGCACAGCCGAAGTAACGCTAGTGAAAAGTCGGCAGCACTTGACGGGAATGAAACTTCGCATTTTAGGGAATTATCATATTTGTAGTGCACTTGCGCCTGGTGAAGTGGTGCGATGGGGTGAAAATTTGCCCTTTGGTGAATCTGCCCCATAGTGTCTCCATGGGATGACATACTTTTTGTTTGTTATGAGTTCTTGTTACTTGTGTTTTATTGCTGTTTATACATTTTAACTTTTGTAGTTGGGTTGCTTCAACAAGAAGTTGCTGAAATCCCAGGAATTCTCTAGCATATTATCAAGGATTAAAGCAGTATGGGAAATGTATTCCAGCAATTACTGAAATTAATTATGAAACCCTAACACTAAAAAATAAAACTTTTTTCATATTCTCTGGGACCTGTGGTCTAACTGAAGCAAGAAGGCTCTCCAATAAGAGTTTTGTTTGCTCTGTATTCATTGAACATTTTTTTCGATACAACATAGCCTTAGTATTGCTAAACAGCTATTGTGTGGTCAGTTCAAAATGTTTGATAATATTATTATTTTTACTAACATAAATTTAGAGCACAGCACTGTAAAATGAATGCTTATACAAAGAAATCACATGAATTACATACATATAACATACAGAGTTACATACATAGTAATGAGTGCTGGTACAAAAGGTGAGGTCCTGTGCAAAAGAGCCTACAATCTAAAGGGGAAGGGAATGAGACACAAGGTGCGGTAGTGGGCATGATAAAAAATAAGCAGTGAGAGATATAGCATTTGGTATTGTATTTGGTAGCTAAACAGTGAGGGCAGGCTTCTCTAAATAAGTGTGTGTTAAAAGATATTTTGAAAGCAGAAAGGTTGGGATCACTGGCATAGTACTAGTAGGGATGCTTCTCTACAGACCATATTTCATCATGAATTAAGTTTGGTATGCGAAAAATCAGGCAAATATCTATTGCCCATGGTTGAAAATCCCATTTTACCAGGACCACATTAACATGCTGATGTGGACTTCAAAAGACAGGTCTGCATAGGCCCTTATTAAAATGTGATAATTGCTTCAGGATCCAAATAACTGGATGAGCTCAATGAGACCCAGCACATAATCAAATATTCTTTATTTTAGGTACTTTCTGATGGTACCACTTGAATAAATATTGCAATCAATACATCAGTTGAAAACATGAATCAGGTGGTTAAAGTGGAATCAGTGTACTTCCTAAAGCAAAGTGAAAACAATAATAAAAAGCTTTACTGAATTATGAGCAGCGTGAAGTGGTTTACGTAAATGTTCCTTAATGGTTATAAAGAATACACAAAATGTCCTCCTAATCCCGTTTCTCATTTATATGGCTTTTTCTTGATTAACTGTGTCATATGGAAATAATAACATACGCACCACTGAATACCCTCTTGCGAGGTTAGGGTTGATACAAACATTCCAGTCACATTAGCTAATATTTGTGACACCTGGCAATAAAGGCAGAGATTTAATTTCATAACATTTTGTCTAAAAGTCTGTTTTCAAGGATTTCCGATTCTACTTTTTAAGGTCAAAAAGATTTTAGATTTGCAGCAGAGTCTCTCTTCACAACCCTTTACTAAACCTGCGGTTATCGCAAGTTCAGAAGTTTCCAAATTAAACCCAGGTTCTCATTTTATGTTTTTAATTATAAACGTAACAAAAATATTACATAATAATGTAGTACTAACTTAATTTCCGTTTTATATTTTTTTCCTTTATTTTAATGAATTAGGTGAGCATTTTTTATTTTTATAATGTCAAAGAGTCGATCTTATCTCTGCATTTACTAAACTATAAATTAATTTGGTGATATGAACTTTTATAAAGGCTAGCTAAAGTATATTCTAACTTATAACAAAAGAATGTCTGAAATTTATACAAAAGAAGGTTGGCTGCATGCTTGGCTGCCTTAATATTTTTTTTAAAACTTATAAATTATCTACGACAAGCAAAGTATTATTAATTCCTGGTTTTACTTTGCATGGCTGTTGATCCAGTTCACAGACCATTCTGTTGGTGGAACACTACGCACAGCAACTAAATTTTTCATGTTTAGTCTAGCTCTTGCAGCAATGTATCGTGCAGCGAAAGGAGTTCTGTACAAGCTCACTTAATAACAGCATTTATATGTATACCTGATTTTTCTTTTGCTCACATTTCTATAACAACTACGGTACATTCAGTGCCATTTAATCACTAGATGAAGCAGAACCATTTTCTGCCATGCAATAGCCTGGCAAATAAGAATGAATCTATTGTGGACCTATATATTATAATGATGTATATACGAGTATGTATGATAGTATATACTTACACAAAGAAGATTAGGTCAGGATGAATTGTCTACAGTGTGAATTCTGATCTAAGAAAACCATTTGGAGGACTGGTGAAACGTCTTCAAGGAAAAAAACACAGCGATTCCAGTTGATTGGACTTATTTTTACATATATACCATGATCTGGATGAATGAGAATCTTCACAAACATATGTAAATGCTGTAGCACAGGGACTTTGGACGTACATAATTGTTGAACTATGGTGTTGCCATCAGTGGCGTAACTAAACTAAACTGCAAGAAAATTTTCAGAGGGGACTAGCGCACTTCGATCCCCATATTTCTGCCCACTTCCTGTCCCGCCCACTCCTTATCAGAGGTAAGAGAGAGGCTTGGGAGGAGGGTTTTTTTAATTAGCTATAGAGGAAGCAGACCCCACAGTCCAAGCCCCTTGCGACTGTGGGGTCTTCCTCTATAGTTCTGCCACTGGTTGCCATGTGATAAATATCTGATGCATTTTTATCATACACAAAATCTGCATTGTACTTTAATTATTGTAGTTAAAGGGCAAGGAAAGTCTAAAATATAATAAGGCTAGAAATGCTGTATTTTGCATACTAAACATAAAAATGAAGTTACTGCACCACAAGCCTAATCAAACAAATTATTTATGCTTTCAAAGTTGGCCACAGGGGGCTGTCATCTTGTAACTTTGTTATACATCTTTGCAAGACTAGACTACATACACATGCTCAGTGTGGTCTGGGCTTCTTAGGGATCGTCATAAATGATCAAAAAACAAAGCTGCTTGAGTTCTGCATGGCTGGTAAGTAAGGCAGGGGCTCCCCCTCCTGTTCGTAAGTGTGACTGTTTCCCTGCCAGAAGTTAGGGAACGTCTGACAATTCCTATCCACAGCACTAAATGAAGGGAGAATTTCACTGCATACAGTCAGGTTTTTTTTATAAAAACTGTACACATTTTTTAATTGAAGTATATTGGAGATTGCCCTTCCTTGACCTTTAAATAATTTTATACAGCCTGTGTCCTGCAGTGTTATCTTCTACCCTAATGACTGCCAAAATAAGCATACATTCAAATACAGGCATGGTAATTGATGTTTTGTCTCATGAAATCACATTTTTAGAACTGCTTATGAGTCAGCCTAACAAAATGTAATATAACTGTGGTTATATCTGACCAAAGAGCTTGGCTTCTTCCTAACAGTATGTTGTTTGCATAGGCTAATATTGACTTTTTTATGGTTGGGAATCCCCATTTACTCCTTCATGTTTGTGACTCTATGGTGTGGTTTTTGATGGTCAACTGAAATTTTTTAATTTAATTTTATACCCCAATTCACAACTCTGTTCAATGAATATGTTTATATTATATAAAATGTTATTATATTGTATTACATTTGTATATCATGTATGCACATTATGGTATATATTAATTATGTGCTGGGTGCATGCGTACATGCTCGGCTATGAAACAGTCTTCAGTGTTACTAGGTATTGCAGGATCAAGAAAATTCTAAGTAATAATGGGTAGACTAAAAGAAAGCAACATCAATTTAGTTTGTAAGGAGATGAAACATCTTTTATTTTTTGAAATGTCAATATTCCATGCAATATTTTGTTCAGCAAGCAATAGGCACCAACCAATACGCTTGATTTGAAAGGGTGGGGAATCACCTTCAGGAGTCTATATAAGGAAGGGCACAAGCTAGGTACTTCCTTTTTTACCTATTATTATCAGCAGCCGAAGGCATTACTGAATCAGACCAGGTGGGTTCCTTGTTAAAGGGATACTGTCATGGGAATTTTTTTTTTCAAAATGCTCCAGCAGAATTCTGCACTGAAATTTCTCAAAAGAGCAAACAGATTTCTTTATATTTCATTTTGAAATCTGACATGGGACTAGACATTGTCAATTTCCCAGCTGCATTGAGTACTGAAACCAGTAGAAATGTTCAAACACATTCTGATGAATTGATACAGCTATCTACATAATTTTTTAAAAACTTTTTCCTCTTTTTTCAATAAAGTGTTGTTCGATCAGCCCCTCTATTTTACTTCAGTACAAATAGGTTACAAAATGTATGCAGGCAACTTTGTTAATACTTATGTTTCCAAAATGTTTGTTCAACAGTGCATGGTAATTCCAGCTTTCAGGTTTTTTTTCTTCTAACTGAACAGAAAATGGTATGTTGTATAAGAACTATGAACCATTTTCACACATTCTTTATGTATTTTGTTAACTAATGGGTTTTGTAAACATTAATGCATGAGCTGACACTTGGCACTTGTTATAGTAAGTGCATAGTAAACTTTGTTGATACAGTACAGGACTCGTTAAAGCATTTTTTTTTTGCTGTAAAGGGAACCAATAGTTTTATCAGTTCTTCAGGTCCAGGAAGTGCTAAAGTAAAACTGGTTTCATTTTCTTGTTTAGTGCCAGAAATAATGTAAACTGTAGATTTTTTTTGTTTTTAAAACAATGGGCAAAATGTATTTACAACACAAGCCCCATGTTGTTCATTTTGCAAACAGGTACAGTATATATTGTTCTTTAATGGCATGGGGGCATTGGAAATTATTTATTTAAGTTTATTGGTAACAGGACTGAATTGAATCCATTCAGAATATTTCCCCTTTGCAAGGGGAATTACCATTCTTGAGATTCATCTGGCTAAGTTACAGATATGATTTACTAATGTGACTTTCAGCAATTCTGCAGCACAGAAAGACAATGTGCAAAGTGCATAAAACAAATGCATTGTGCCTGTGTTTTGTATTTTGCACACTGTCTTGGATGTCAAAATGACCCCTCATATATTCGATATATACTAACTGTAACATTAATAGTATAATAATCTGCTATAAACTACACCAAGAGATCATAATTCATCATCTTTGCATCCCCCTTATTAGAAGCCTTCGCCAGAAAATCCTCATATATTAGTATGATGGTATCTATGTGCAATGCAGAGAAAATGATTAATAGATGTTTAGGAGGGCCAAATAAGTTTTTAAGAAATCTCTTAACGGTAAAACAGCTGCTTTGGCACAGAGCCTAGACCTATTTTCTTATTAAGCCTTTGTGCTATACTACTGAAATGAAGTTTGGGCTGACACTGCAAATGATCATTTAGGGCTAGTCCACATGGGAAGATTCAGGGAGATTTGTCGCCTTTTCTTTGGGGCGACTAATCTCCCTGAATTGCTTACCTGTGTCTTGCGCCCACTAAAATTAAAAGTCACCTGTGCCTATTCACATGCGGCGCAGAGTTATCCTAAGTTGCTGGAAATTGCCTTGTGACTTTAGCGGTGATTTTATCGGGTGCGAGACGCGGGTAAGCAATTCAAGGAGATTAGTCGCCCCAAAGAAAAGGCGATTAGTTGCCAGTCGACAAATCTCCCTGAATCTTCCGGTGTGGACTAGCCCTTACAGATAGAAGTGTATGTTTCAGTAAAAGCCACGTGGAACTATGTAGGAGTTAAAGGAAATGTTAGAAGTAAATTATCAAATTTACTTATCCTTGCGCCAAGCACACACAAAACAATACAAGGGTCATTTATTTTCTGCAAGTACAGTTGCATCTCATATTTGCTTCAATGCCACTCCTTGCACTTTCATATAGTTGTACTTGGCATTGCTGCCTTTGTGTCTGCAATTGCACTTTGGAATCTGCACTTGTGGTAAGTAAATGCCCAATTATAAAAAATAACTTATTTAAAAAAATATATTTCAACATTCATCATTTTTTATTTACTCTCCTTTATATTTTGGAGTTATTTCAAGTTTTGCATATTGAAGCATTAGCAACATTTACAATTAATTTTTCTGGAACACATTTTACAGTAATTACACATAGACATATTCATGCATTAATATCCTTATTAAATCTCCTGATTTGGGTGCACAGCTGTTTAAGTTAAGTAAAGTTTTCTTCTGCATCTAAATGTCATTTGGAGTTCTGACTTCTTGTTTTATCTACAGTTGCAACATGACAAATGTTAGCCAGAGGCAATCGGGTTTATCAATTTCATAGCTTCTCATATGTTGCCCAATACTGGGCGCTTTTAAAGCAGCATAACTTTGTTCAGGGCTTTGTTACAGTCTGGCCCTTAATAGCTGTGTAGGCTTTATTCATAATTAAATGACCTAAGCGGCAATGGCCACATAGTCCAACAAAGTACAATTTAGAATGTAGCTCTGGTTGCACTGAACAGTTAACTTATTTGCTCTACAGCATTCTTAGCTGTCTTAACTGTTAGCTCAGATTTACACTGCATGGTGACCACTAAAGTACATACTGCCCACACTGGTGTAGAACATTCAGACATTAAGCAATCTTTTTATGTAGTTAGTAGGTTTTACAAGGTGCAGTTTCATTGCAATCTTTGACAAAAAGATAAAAAATTAGGGGCAAAGGCTTCGCCACACCTCACACCACTTTGCCAGGTGCAAATTTGCTACCACTACGCTAATTCACTAAAAAGCTCTGTAGCCAAACACTGGCGAAGTTTGATTTCATAGCGAACTTTCACTAACATTAATTTCTGTCTATTGAAACTTCATTAGTACTCTTGCACTCACTGTAGATCAGTTTGAACAGGGCCATATAGACAGCTTTATTAGAGATGTTGGTGCAAATGCTTGAAGTGGCCACTTATAACAATGCCAAGGAAGCAATATAAAGACAAAAGCGATCATCTAATGCCCTAGACATGAGCCCACCCTAAAACAAATAGGGCATGCCCTCAAATTGGTAAAAGAAAAATTAACTTTGGAAGGCAATTCTGCTTTAAAATATGAAAAAAAAACAGTTTTTTTAAGATGTTTTGTGACTTTTTGGCATACAGGAAATGATGTCCCTGACATAAGATTGCATCATATTATCATTTCACCAGGTCAAAGGAAATTCTGGCAAAAGAGGTACCGTTCTGTAAACTTCTCACTTTAGTGAACTTGCGGATCAACGATTATTCGCCTGAGAGAAAATTTGCCTGCCGATAGGGCCTCTTTCGCTAGTGAATTGTCCTCTATGCCTGTTAGTAAATTGACAGATGAACCTGCAGATGGGATTTCTGGCAAATTCTCACTAGCGATAGCCACTTCTGTGCCCCTTCAACTTTTGGTTTTGTGTTCTTGTAAAAACAGATGAGCAACTGCTTCCTTTGAGCCACATGAGATGCAGTGGGGCCTGATACTTTTTAGGGATTCACATCATCAGCAAGATCTCCTTTCCCTTATTACTGTATGTTCTTATTCTTGAGGAACACTAGTGAGGTACATAGTAAAATAGAACCCCTGTAAATAAAAGGGAAATACATTTTTATACCTGACCTACAATAAGCACATATAATTCCTTTTGTGTCTACATTGCTTGCAGCTTACAGAAATGATTGAATTGCATGTGTGCACATTGTTTAGTTCTGATTTAAGATTCCTGTACTGAATTGAACAGCTATTATGATATGGTTTTGCATACCCATGGCACATTCTTTAGATACAAAAACTTCATGGGCATATTTATATTTATTAAGATGGAGATAGCCCTGATTTTAGCTTTATGCTGTCGAGGCAATACATTATAATGTGGGTATGGTATAGAGAGGTGCAATTCTCAAGACACAAATCCTTACTAAAACAGCTGGTTGAATAACTCCTCTGTACTATGTGCGTTGTTTAATTTATTTCAAAAATGCATTCTTTCTAATAAAAGTAATTGCAAACATTGACATACAATTTTTACTTTTACTAACATGGTCAGTGGTTTATGTCATTTCATTTAAAAGACCTGCATGAGAGAGACCTATTTTCTTTATTTGTATCTGTATGTTCTCTTGTTTTAATTTTTTTCTCTGCTTACCAAGTTGTGTATATAATCATTTTTATAAACAGACACACACACCATCTCTTACTACCTGTATTTATAATCTTTTTTAGTATGTCAGAAACATGTTAGGCATTTGTTTAGGAGAGAAAAATCCCATAAACCTGTTCCTTACGAATTACAATTTGAATCTACCTCACCCTTCCTTTTTACTGCATACCTTCCATTTTATTGTTTCCTGTTTTACCAAAGGGCCAAAGATCTATTTAGTATCATCTGTAGTTATTTTTCAATGGGATATTCTCTACTGCAGCAGTTTTTCAAGATACCAAAGTCTCATACTTAACTTTAATTCTTCTGTGATTTAACTCTTTGTATTTTAAATATTGACAATTAACTGTGCTTTCAAATTAACTGTGTCTTTGCTGGAAACCTTGACTTTGGCAACACTGTTTAAAAAGTAACAACCAGGGATTAAGCAACTGTTTGTGGGGAAATATGTGAGGAATAAATTCATCAATATATTTTTTTACCTGTGAGTGCCTCTACTTACTATGATTAATGGTGGAACATAAGCATTAGACATAACTTTATTGACACTAGTGGCAGCATATTCTCTGTAATAATAAAAACAGTATTATTGGGTTTATTTAATTTTTAAATATTATTTAGCAGTGTTAAAGTATAGAGATACAAAATACAGAAACATATCTTATTAGGAAAACTCCAGGTCTCCAACATCCTGGATAAGAATCTTATACCTGTATCATTTTTATTAGCAATATAAAAAATACAGAGACCTTTCCTTGTTAGTTCTATAGTTTGGCTGTGTGTGATGTTAGTTTTATCCCATGAGTGAAAAGAATTATCCAATATAAACGATCCCTAATCCCCAAAAATGTCTTGACACAGGCAATCTGAGAGAAACTTATAATAACTGAAGACAAGTTCATAGGCTCAGTGGAGTCTAACCCACAGGAGAGTATAAATGTCCAGGTTGGTTGGAGGTCATTCCTAAAATACTAGCTGCAGGCTGAACTGTGTTTGCATAGTATTTCCTGACTTTTACATACACTTTTATGAATTATTTATAACTTTGCATTCATAAAATATTAGTTAACCACAGTTTGTGCTAAGTTCAGCCTGTAATTTCCAGTAAAAGCTGCCATTGATTGGCTGACTTTCTTGTGATCCTGTCAAGACCAGGATAAGCTCAAATAACTATACTAGGCTTAGTAGAACAGGTTTATGACAAGCACAGAATTCAATGGATACATAGTTTCTATAAAGCCTATATTTTTGCATCTTACTTCCTCTTAATTACAGATGTAAAAGGATATTCCAATAAATATGATCTGTACTAGTGTTATGACAATAATCTTGTTATCCAACATACTGAAAGTACTTTGCAGTTTTAGATTGCCCGTATTACAATATAATAAATCTTCAGAAGTGGGATTATAGTGGATATATAGTGGGATAATTTAAGGAATTGGGGCAGTTGAAACCAAGCAAACAGTTTACTGTAAACAGAGCAGAAAGGAGTCTAACTGAAGAATGTCCCATAGAGTGCATTTTAAGCAAACAAATCTTATTTTCTAAATTATGTATTTTTTTTTCTCTTTAAGAATTAAATAGTACTTTGTAAGCGAACTGCATAAATTCATATTAGTGACAAAAAAAATCTTAGTTTATTTAATGTTTTCATTAGACTAAAGCTATTGAGCTTTAAATAGCACTAACATCCCTTTACCCATTAAGTAAATTCACTTTGGTGTGCATCATTAGTGTGTTAAACTAAAACGTAATATTCTAAACATGTGAATATACAGTACACACATATCTAAGCTCAGATATTTTAATTTTCTGATATGCTCCATTATGTTTATATCTATAAATGTTATTAGTAGCTTTTTTTTTTTACATAGAGCAGTTTGTCTGTACACACTGAAACTGCAACAGAGCAAGGAACAGTAAAAGCTATTTAATACATAAGGTTTTTAAAACCTATATAGTAGAAAGTAAAACACTATTCTTGTTATTTATCAAAGGTTGAATTCTATTGAAAAATTTGCATTTTTTTTAAAACTCGAATAAATTTGATTTTATCCACAATTTGAATGGTTTATTATTTATGAAAAAATTAGAATGTCTAAAATTTGATTGAGTAGTCCAGACCAAAAACAAACATCTATTGATCAAATAGTCCTGACTGGAAAATTCTAAATGAATTCAAACTCCCAAAGAAAAAAACTTTTTTGAAGGGGCTGACAGTAATAAATCTCACATTCGAATTCAGAAGTGTGAATTTAGAACTTGTAATTGTTTTTACCAAATATCCCAACTCCAAAATGAATTTGAACTTTAGTTTGAATTTGAACCTTACTAAATATGCCACCTAAATTCCAGAACTATCTTGCCTGTGAATTATTCCTATTCTCTACTGTGGGTCAGAAAACAATACATTTTTTATCTTTTGCTATTAAACATCAATAAGCAATGCTATCATGATCGTAACTTTTTTTTGAGAATGTAAGTTATATACATGTACTCCCAAATGTAAAATATAAGGATGTTATAGGTCATAGAGGAGATCCATGACCAGGTCATGAAACTCCAAACTGACTTCCCATTAGAAATGTTTAGTAATTATATGTTTACAGGCTATTTATGTCTTGTGTGTAATATACAGTTGTTTTCTACTACAGTGAATAAAATCAACCAATATCAGAAATCAAATTAATAGCATCAATGAATTAGGCATTTTGAATATTATTCAAAAGCCTTCAATACAAGATATTTGCAGTAATTTAGTATTCCCATGGGCAAATGCGCAAGAGCCATGTGGGAGCCCAGGCCAGTGCTGTAGGAGGATATCAATTTGGTCACACACTTGTAGAACAGTTTTATTGTGTAGTGTTGCTTTATGAATCCCTTTGTATGGTTGTTAGACTACACATCCTATAATGCATTAACCCTTGATAATCCACTACAGACTTTGGAAAACTCATTCATGTTCTTAATAATTTTGTCAGTAAGTAAAAGCTGTATCTGATGGGCACAATTTGCTACCTATCTCTTGGTCCATACAGAGCATAGCATGGGGCCTTGTAATTACAGAATTGATCACAATTGTCTTAAGGTAAAGACACTGTCCCAAAGGGGGAAGGTGTGCTAATGAGCACATTTACTGGGTCTTTTGACCCAACTTGCACATCCACACCTACTTACGCATATGTTGCTTAACAGCTTTGGCCAACATGTCAAACTCCCCACCCTGTAGGCATAATAATAATCTGACCATTTTTCCTTTTTTTATAAATCGGGCCTCATATCAGTGCAGTCACTAAATAATGTTTCCTACATCTGATTTGGTTAATAGCAATTAGTGTGCTGCAGATCTGGGGCTGCAAAAATATCTTATTTTAAGAATAAGCCCCAGCACAAAAAACAAAACCCCCTGATTTATATAAACGAAATTAGCTTTTCTTGTGTCCATGAAAGCTCTATTATATGATCAGACTTAAAAGAGGTATCAGATTTACTTTGTCTTGAACAAAAAGCAGGGAGAGATCTTGTCAAAGGAAATACATTCATTAAATATCCTATACAAACAGACCTGCCACACTGAAGTCATGCATGGATAAGCACTGTAAGTCTGTGCAAACAGTCTGTGCATGAACATATGCAGAAATATTCTGAGATGTGTTATATTTGCACAAGGTATACAGCAAGTTATATTCTCTCTAATTCTGAATATTTTGGCACACTCCAATTGTACTCACCAGAACCTATAAAAAAAAAAAAAAAAATTCCTTTAACCGCAGATTTTTGCAAAATCTTATTTTGTGTTTTGCTAGGTGTTCTTGTATATATGAACTAGTTTCAGGTTCTAACAGGATTTTCCAACTCCTAGTAACTAGTAATTAATAAAGCAGAAATCTTAGCTACCATTTCCCTAAATGTATCAAAATATCTGTATGTCATAAATGGGCAAACACTGATAATTATTTACAAGGCATTTGTATTGTGACATAGTAACATACTGTAGGTTGGAAAAAATCACATATCCGCTGTGTTCACATTTTTATGTCTATATAACTGCTAGTTGATCCAGAGAAAGAAAAAGGAGCAATGTTTTCCCAAGTCCACTCCTTCATAGGAACAACTTTGCTCAGCTATAGAAACCTAAAGCAACCAGATGTTAGTTTTCAAGCAGCTGACCGCTGATTGGTTGCTATCAGTTAATAGGCTGGTAGCCCACTTTGCACATTCTATTAAAGTAATCCTATTGTTAGCTAGTAGAAATAATTATGAATAAATCACTGTCACATTGGGCTGTAAGGAACTGGGCACACATAAACTCATGGACATCATTTATAATCATTTCTGTTCCAAATAAAACAAGGTCATGCATTATGAAGGTCACCACCGTTGTGATAAGAACAAACAATCCCCTGAAAAAGAATTAAGTTTATGGGTCATGTCTCCAGAAAGCAAAGATTTCCCCATGTGCTCCAACCTTTCTGTTTACAAAAATTGAAGTGCAATAACATATATACATGACAGGGCCATAAAAAACAGATTGATGAATTGCTAGCCATTGTATAGTTAATAAAAATAAATATTAAGAACACACTGAAACCATTAACATTTGCTATTGTTCTGTTTAGCTTAATCCTTAATTCTGTGCTTGTTTCAGAAATGCTTGGTCAGTGTCCAGTGATACAGCTGCCAGAATTAATGCTGCCCAGGATACAGTGTCATTCCCACAAGATTTTTAATTATGAGAAATCTGATACGCTTGATTTCATTTTATGGTCACTTTTACAAATAAGTTTTAAACTAATGGAACTGTGTGTGTGCTATTTGTATCCTACTGTTATAGCAGCATTAAGGATAATCCCACTCAAGTCTTATTCTCCTCCAGTGGAAAAACCCAATGGATCTTGTGATGGTGGTTAGTGGGCATGTACAAAAAGTGAAAGTGATATTGACAGACTTGTGAAAACATGTCCGTATTACTAAAAAAGATTACTCGGCACAATTTATTTTTCTGAGAGTACCCTGACTGTGAATGTATGCCCCCAGTTAAAGTTTCAGTTAAAGTTTCAGATATTAGACTAAGAGGCTGATTTACTAAAGGTCAAATTTTGAAGTGGAAAATACTTCGAAATTCAACCATCAAAACAATAAAATTGTTCCAATAGTTTGAATCGAAGGATTTTAGCATACGATTTTTCTTCGATAGAATAAAATTTTCGAAAAATGGTCAAGAAGGTCCCTATAGGCTAACATAGCACATCGGCAGCTTTTATTTGGCGAAGTAAAAAAAAAAAAAAATCAGTTTTTTTTAAAGAGACAGTACTTCAGAGTCGAAGGAGCCTATTCGATTGGTCCACATCAACTAAAATGGGAATTGGAACTTGACTCCTCCATTGAGTATTCAGACTGGAATAATGCTTTTCTTTTACTTACATCTACAACTCACTCAGTCCGACTCCTGGAAACAAGTATTAAAGTGATGTACAGGTGGCATATGGTCCCAACTAAACTTTATGCAATTTATCCCAATACTACAACAAATCTCTGCTGGAGGCAATGTGGATTTGTAGGTTCATTTTCTCATGTTTGGTGGGATTGCCCGAAAATAATTCAATTTTGGCAATATATATTGGACATTTGTAAGTCTGTTTTGAATACTACGGTGATAGCGTCACCAAGATTTGCTCTTTTAAATATGGACATGGAAATTATCTCTTGGAAATACAAGCCTTTGCTCACACATATTTTGTCAGTAGCTAGACTAATCCTGGCAAGAAACTGGAAATCATCACAACCTCTGGATCATAACGAATTTCTTGCTTTGATGAATGAGACCAGTACCATGGAATACTATATTGCAAAGAATAATCAATCTTTACGCAAATATTATGATAAATGGTTACCTTGGGGTAATAATGATCTTTTGGATTCCGCTGAATCTGTTATATATAGGAGATAATAGAATCTCTAAGCTACAGGAACCTCTGAGACATCTCTGAGGTTAGGATATGCTAGGTGATAGATTTGATTTGATCTCTGTTCAGGGCGCTTGATGTTACATCTCTGACATACATATCTCCCTTCCCCCCCCCCTTTTTTTTTTCTTTTTCTTTCCTCTTCTTTCTCTCTCCTCTTTTTACATTCTTTTTTTTTTCTTGGTTGCTAAGATAGTTTTATAGTTCTTTACTTTTCTGTATTATAACTGACTTTGGATATTGTACTACTTCACACCTTGTATGACTACTGATTTAAATGTCTACACTTTGTACATCTTTTTCGCTGCTGTATTGGATATGTATCACTTCCTACTGCATTTGTGAACTTCATTTGTCCATCGTCAATAAAAAAGTGTTGGAAAATGAATTACGATCGTACGAATTTTTCGTGAAATTGGATATGCAAATTTGGCCTCTTCGATCATTGAATATCGAATAGATCGAATGATCGGATATTCGATAATTTGATCATTCGATGATCGAAGGAATCAAAATTTTAATGTTATTCGACTGCCTACTTCGCCAGATTGAACCTACCGAATTGCAATAGAAGCCTATGGGAAGCTCCCCATAGGCTTCTGAGGCAAAGTCCTGCTCGAATACCATTCGTACAATCAGAGCCTTCGAGTGTTCGAATCGTACGAATTTTTCGGATGCTCGAAGGAAATTTCACAATTTATTCGTGAAATTGAACGATCGGTATCCGATCCTACGAATTCTTCGAGAAATCGTATAGCGAACAAAATTATAGCCTGAAACAATTCGATAAGCATTCAATGGTTGAATGCTTATCGAATTTCAAATTTGGTCGAGCTAATTTTGGGGAATAATAGTAAATTTGTCCCTAAGTAAATCAGCCCCTTAATGACCTATACGCTTAGGGGCTGATTTACTAAGGGTCGAAGTGAATATTCAAATGCAAAATAGTTTGAAAGTCGAAGTACTGTCTCTTTAAAAAAAAACTTCTTTTTTTTTACTTCGCCAAATAAAAGCTGCCGAAGTGCTATGTTAGCCTATGGGGACCGCAGGAAAAACCCTTCGATCGTACTCTAAAATTGTTCAAATCGAATGATTTTATCGTTTCATCTAACTATTTTTCGCAGGAATGCTTAATTCGGTAAAAAATCAATCAACTTCGATATGTTGCACATTTCAACATTTTTCTGACTTCATTGTGAAAGAGCCCCAGCATATGCCAGGTGATAGTTTACTTAAAGATTAGCTGGAAAACGGTTATCCTATCTGTAATCAACCCTTGTTCTTAGAATATGATTGGAGAATATTGCAAAACTCCCTTTCAGTACAAATGTGAACTATTTAGTTTTCTTCAGACTTGATACCAGTGAAAGTGCAATGGTCAGACAATAAATTCTGGCACACTGTACCTTAAATTGGAGAAACAGTTTGCTTCCTTTTTAATGCAGCTAGACAATTTTTAACTTTCATAGGCTAGTTTTTATTTCTCTGGCTCCATTGGTCCCACAGCTGATCATAAACCAATGTTTTGTTTTTTAGCCTATCCTCAGCACTTGTAGAACATGTTTCTGTATTCTGATTCCTATTTATGCACCATTTCTGATGCTCACAGGTTTATGACCTGCCCATGGGACTATCCTCAGCACATGGACTAGAACAAAAACTGCACAAAGGCCTGACTGTACCTATAATTATTTTTTAATTTAGGCCACTTAGTAAAAGGAAATGGATTAAGCCAGATAAATTGATGATACAACTAGTGTAATGGAGGGAAATTCCCTAAAACAAGATTGACTAACAATAATAAGTGAATTTGCAAAGTAAATTTAGAAATAAAAATATCAACAACCTAGTTTTTGTGACATAATGTAGACCACAGTCCTCCAAAGTTTCATTAGTTAAAGCAACCAATAAATAATAAAGAGACATTAGTGAACTCTAGTTACTGCCAGATTAGACATGGATGTAGTTGCTGGTAATGATGAGTGAAATTTGTCGCCATGTTTCACAGCAAAAGTAACACATGACTCTAATGTGTCAAAAATATGTTGCACATCAAAAAATGTTGTCGCCCATTGACTTAAATGCATTTCGGCAAAATTTTCACCATTTTGTGAATTTTTGGCGAAACAGGTCAAATTTGCCCATCACTAGTTGCATAGTAGAAGTACAGGCGTGGTTCTCTCCCCCCTCCCAAAATTGTAACTCATGTGGCTTATCTGTTTTAAAGGAGAAGGAAAGTCTTTTTTTTGCATGTGGGTGTCACGCCCTGGTTCTCACTGGCAGAAGCCAGGGCTGGTGTCGTTTTCTGCTGATAGAAGCACCGGCCCAGGGTGTTAGGTAAGTAAATACAGTCACTTGGGGTGCCTAACTTTTGGCATTCCCAAGTTAAAATGACTTTTTTTCTCCTTTAAGGTATGCTACTTCTATGCTACTTCTATACACTTTATACCCTGGCCTTCTTTGCCAGATTCCCAGAAGAGTTCTTGATAATTATTCAGGCAGACTTGTGGAGGAATTCTATTAGAATCCTGGGGGCAAATTCACTAAAGGACTGATTTTAGCTTGCGAAGGCTTCGCCACACTTTGCGCCACTTCGCCAGTTGCAAATTCACTACGACTAGACTAATTCACTAAAATGCCTAATCTGTGTTTAAGGCTGGTGAAGTTTCGCTAGCGTTAATTCGTCAGCGTGAGCATTTCGTAGAGAACTTTTGCTAATGTTCATTTCTGCCTAGCAAAATGTCATTAGTACTCTTACTCTTAGGTCAGTTTGAATAGGGCGGTTACATATAGGTCGTATAGACTTCGCCTTTGCAAAAATTTGCCTGGCAGTAAGGTGTGAAACTGGGCTAGCATTGGTCCCTTTCGCAAGCGAATTGTCCTCTACACCTGTTAAAAAGTTAATTGGAGATGTCCCTGCAGATGTCCCGGTAGTGACGGCCACTTCACCCACTTCCTATTGTAGGACTATTTCTTCCTCTCATTGGTATTCTCTGTTACCACAAAAAGGTTACTGGACATGCCTTTGAACCCTGTCTCTACATAAGTTCACTTCCCTCAATTACTGTCCATATCTACCTAACCCCTATCACTCCTGTCTCTAATTTTATTCTTATGTATTCCCCTAATACCTGTCCCGTCACCCACCCATATCCCCACGCATCCCTTTATCACTGACTGTCCCTAACCTCCCCAACAGGTCTCCCCGAAACTATTTCTTCTATTTCTAAATCTCCCATACCACCAGAGCAGGGATTTTTAAAGTAAACGTGCTGAATGTTGGAAAAAATGCATTTGTTTGACCTTTCCTTATAGACTTTCAAACATCTCAAATATGGATGCTTTACATTTATACTCAATTATCATAAATATGTTATATTTTTGCCCTCAAAAAAAGGAAAACTCAGAATACAAAAGTTGAACTTTTGTAAAGCTGTCCTGGATTGTATGCATTTAGGAAGAAGAAAAATCAGTTTAGTAACGTTTTCTGTGGTGCTACTCGCAAAGTGAAGCCTTCTGAAAAGAGAAGGTATTTACTTGTCTCATGCCATACACAAAGCACTGCCTTAATACCAAAAATTGAATCTCCCATAAGGCATCATGGTTTTATAGCACAGATACAGCCTAATAGTTCAGAGACATACGTCCAAACTTGCAGACAGCCAGTTTCGATCTTGTTAGATCTCATCATAAGTATTGATTATGCTGTGATTTAATACACATATACATATCTTCAGCATATTCATGATTTTAGTAGTCAGATGGGGGCTTGTTGTATTACATTCCTTAAATTGGGGAGTTTGTTGCTAATAGCTTGCTTTGGATTGTCAGAATATATTAGTAAAATCTGTTGTGGTTAGCCCATAATTTTGTTGACAGATGTACTGAGATAAGTAGTGATTTCTCTAAGTCAAATACAATCGTTTTTCTTTAAAAAATATTTGAAATGATGAAACAGTTGTTTATACAGCTGTGCTAACAATTAAACCCAATAGTTTTGTTATTCCATAATATTTCGTTTACCAAATGTGTTGGGGTGGTAGCTGTAGCACAGTAATATGAAAAAAAAAAACATGATGAAAATGCCTAAATGCTTTCACAAACCAAACATTCTGGATTTCACTTTATTACCTCTCCCATTTCAGAAGGATTTTGGAGTCTTAATGTGTTATTAAGAAACTGCCAGATGTAAAAAAATCTGTTGCATCACTGGGAGCACAATGGAGTGGATGGTGTTGTGTGCGTGTGTGCTTCTGCCTGCTCATATACTGGAGATTATGCCTCAACGACTGAGCTGCTGCTCTGCCTGTGCTGGGATTCCACTGCAGCCTTTAAATAAGATGGTTATTTTTATCCTCCTACGTAGTATCTCCAAAGACCTGCCTACCAGACAACAGCCAAACAATGTTTCTCTTTAGTCGGGAGGGGAAATGGAGACTGGCCAGGTTTCTTTCATAGCAGGCTGCTCTCCATCTAAAAAAACTCAGTACAGGAACATGGGAAAGGGGTGGGAGGCAGAGGGGGAAGCAGCTTGACATGAATTAGGACCCAAAAAAAACTAAGTGAGAGGGGGAAAAAAAGTAAACACAAGTTTCTGGCAAATCAAAAGCAGCAAGCAGAACATTAAGGAAATGAGAGGCTTGTACTGCCCATCAGCCCATGAGAGGCGAGCTGATGTCAGACTGCTGTCCAGGATTAGTAACCCTTAAAAGCTGGTAATCTCAACGAGGAGCAACAGTTGGCTTAGCTTTCAAAGAAAAAGGGAAGTTTTTATAGATGTAGGCTGCAGTTTCTCTAGGTTTCTTTAGGTTTTTACAGACCCGGAAAAAAAAAAATGTTCCCACATATCAGAAATCCATGGGAATAAAAGTATCCTGTTTTTTTCAGTAAAAGTAATTTTTATATATTAGAGCTCATTTACAATGTACTATGAAGCAAGTCATTTACTATAGTTATGGTAAATCCCTTAAAGCCCCATAAATTTGCACAGGTCGTACACCTAACCAGTGCATATTGTGCTTCAGGCCCAGACTGGCAATCTGTGGGTTCTGGCAAATGCCAGAGGGTCTGCCATAAAATGCCCTAGAAAGTGACTAGTGGGCTGGTGGGGGGGCTATTTGGGCCTCTCTGAACTTGGAATGCCAGGGCCTATTTTGAATCCCAGTCCAGACCTGTTGTGCTTGGCTTGTGCTGCATTACAAATGTTGGGCAAGGTGCAGAGGGCAGTGCTCACAAGACAATTGAACCCTGTATTTAATGTCTGCTATTCGCACATCCTCAGCAACGCCTGTTCAACCTCCAGAATGATGCAAGGAAAGGGCGTGTGAATTGACTTCCATTCTTTATGTTTCTGAATCAGTCCTATGGCACAGGTCAATGAACGTACACAGGTTTGTGGCAAATGCAGAAAGAACAATGAAAGTGAAACATTTCAGATTATCCCACCATGGGTTGTCAGGCAACATGAGTGTATGTTATGATCTAGAACCAAATTTCAGCCAAGCTACTTGCCATATTGACATCACTTACAGGTTTTTGTCAAATCACTTTTGAGTGAGTGGGTAGCAGACTGTAATGCTACTGGTTGAGTAGCAGGCTTAAAATTCTGGGTCTGTCAAACTAGACCTGTGCACATGGTGCAAAGAAATTTGCAACTCACCTTAACAGGCTATCAAGTTGGAATGCCCAGCCAGGAATTAGGAATTTATCACTGTAGTCAATGTATTTACTAGCAGTCATAAGTTGATTTGTCTGAAGTGCTAGGATACATTTATTATTTACAGAGATAATTACTCTTGTTGAGTTAAACATTGCCCGCCAAGGGCAGAAGAAAAAATTCAGAGCTTTGGGTTCTCAAATTGTATACAAGGGTTTTATTGAAAGAGTTAGACAATTTTCATAACTATTCAAATGTATTAAAAACATTTTCTATCTGTATCCAAACTACATTTATTGCATACACAAACATATACTGTATATTTCAGCATTCATTGTGCAGACACATAAAACTGTGGTTCTTATTTAATGGGCAACAATTCAATCTCGTCATTTTGCTTTTTCACCAGGACTGGGGTATACATACGTCTGTCAGTTTTAATTTGTAATTATTTGTCTATGAGTTTGTATTTGTTGAAGAATTAGTCAAGTATCGCACTATAAGTGTCACATGGGGATTATCATAACGCTACCTGATCCTTCACTGAAAGCAACATGAAGTGGCCAAATCAATGATTTCAAAGTAATTTGGTCAAGAGGTTGCTATATCACAAGCCTGAAGAATTTCCCTCATGCCTAGCAGAAATACAGAAATTGTACTTTGTGTGCTTAGGTACAAGGCCTGTACTAGGGGTACTGGGTGCATGAGTAGTTGGTAGAACTAAAGCAATGAGGGTTACTCACACAAGTGCAGAGTTGCATTTTTATGTCATCCTTTACAGGGAAACTGTCATGGGAAAGCATGTTTTTTTTTTTAAACGCATCAGTTAATAGTGCTACTCCAGCAGACTTCTGCACTGAAATCCATTTCTCAAAAGAGCAAACAGATTTTTTTATATTCAGTTCTGAAATCTGACATGGGGCTAGCCATTTTGTCAATTTCCCAGTTGCCCCAGTCATGTGACTTGTGCCAACACTTTAGGAGGGAACTGCTTTCTGGCAGGCTGTTGTTTTTCCTTCTCAATGTAACTGAATAGTATGCAGTGGGACATGGGTTTTACTATTGAGTGCTGTTCTTAGATCTACCAGGCAGCTGTTATCTTGTGTTAGGGAGCTGTTATCTGGTTACCTTCCCATTGTTCTGTTGTTAGGCTGCTGGGTGGGGGAAAGCGAGGGGGTGATATCACTCCAACTTGCAGTACAGCATTAAAGAGTGATTGAAGTTTATCAGAGCACAAGTCACATGACTTGAGGCAGCTGGGAAATTGACAATATGTCTAGCCCCATGTCAGATTTCAAAATTAAATATAAAAAGATCTGTTTGCTCTTTTGAGAAATGGATTTCAATACAGAATTCTTCTGGAACAGCACTATTAAAGGAAAACTATACCCCAAAAATGAATTTTTGAGCAACAGATAGTTTATATCAAATCAAGTGGCATATTAAAGTATCTTACCTACCTGGTATATATATTTAAGTAAATATTGCCCTTTTACATCTCTTGCCATGAACCACCATTTCATGATGGTCTGTGTGCTGCCTCAGAGATCACCTGACCAGAAATATTTCAACTCTAACTGTAAAGGGAAGAAGTGTTGAAGCAAAAGACAGAACTCTGTCTGTTAATTGGCTCATGTGACCTAACTTTATAGTTTGTTTGGTATGTTTGTATGCACCGTTGGATCCTAGGATCCCAGGAGGCTGTCCTTATTTTTTAAAATGGCTATTTTCTATTTATGATTACCCAATGGCACATGCTACTAAAAAAGTATATTATTATGAAAATGGTTTATTTACATGAAGCAGGGTTTTACATATGAGTTGTTTTAGGCAATATCTGTTTATAGAGATCTACATTGTTCTGGGGGTATAGTTTTCCTTTAACTGATGCATTTTGAAATTTTTTTTCCAATGACAGGATCCCTTTAAATATGTGCACGCATATATGTCTGTGCATGTCTTGTGTTTTTATTATAATTGTACACAGGGTAATAAGATTTTAGTCATTCTTAGCAGAACTGGCCTGTGGCCTGTCTGCACTATTAAATGATGTGTAGTTGTATATATGTATTCCAATATGCAAATGTGTTGGTGTGCTTGTAAATGTGTAAAGTAGTATGTGAATAAATAAATATATATATATATATATTTATATTTACCAAGTTTATGGGGTTCGCACAATTCTTCAGAGGTACACCAGGCATTGTATAGGTCAGAACAAATGTACTGTACTGTGAGCAATTACATGTACACAAACAGCTTGAAGGAGCTCTGATAATGCTGGAAGCCGCAGGCTCAGGAGATGGAGCTGGGAGGTCAGAGGGCCAGGATTTAGTTTGCTCAGAGATGAAGTGGGTGTATTTTCTGCTGGTGGCTGCACAACAGAGTGGGATAAGCTGAGGTGTCCCCTCCCTTTGGACTGCAAATCCCCAGAGCTGCACCATGTGCTATGTACCTGGACTATTGAACTATAACCCTGTTATACACCCACCCTCAGAAATGTAGCTGGAATACTTACAGTGACTCTCCTATTGCTGCACTGCCTGGAAACTGAAGGTGACGTCTATAAAGGAATTTATGTAGAAAGACTATAAATTAATTACAGGGGAAGTGACTTCCATACTCTGCTTATGACCCAACCAGTACTGGTGGCCTAGATTTACTAAACAGATGTTATTTGGATGTGAGACTGCTGCCCGGGGCCTGGTGCTGCCTAAAGGGACTTGACCACAAATCCAAGCTATGCTTATGCTCCTGTTGAGCAGTTGTTCCCTACCATATGCATAAAAGGATTGCATGCCATAAAATGGTTTGGTTGTACTGTTATCTGCCTGTGTGCTTCTTATGTGACCATAAGCCAATCGCGTGCTCTGGGATGTCACAGACACAGGGTCTGTCGCTGACAAATCTGCCAACCCTGCCCCTGTTTGAAATATTATTGTAAGAAAAGTAGATTACTGGAAAAAATAATTGACGTGACTGCCTAAAATGATCTCATTTGCTCTTCATCATATCCTAAAACTAGCTGGCTTCAAGTAAAAATGTATTAAATGTAGTATAAGTTTAATCATGTACATGTATGAATGACAATTGTTTCATATAGTAAATCATTTCATGGCAGTCACTGATGATAAAGACGTGCTCTTTTCTTTTGTTGAGCAGGTGTGAGGTAGTTAATACTAAAGCCGAGCATAATTGTATTTTCCTCATGCTGTCAAATGTCATTACAATTCTGCATATATTGCAGTTTGTATAGTCATATTAGCTCTGCCTGTTACTGTTATTAACTGTTCTGAAGATTAGAGATACAATAAAACTGTATATTTGTGTCATCTAGTCTGATGCCCACATCGACTGGGAAGCAACCCACTCCACTGCAGCATTGTTCATTTAGGCAGCCTTTTTCTTCTGGAATGTCTGTTTAAGCCACAATAGAGATTGCTATATATTATTTTCCAAGCCAGTTTGTAGGATGTTAGTCCTCCAGTCTAACCGCTAACCATGACCAGTACCATCAGTAGTTATATTTTTACTATTTTGTGTGACTAGCATATTCTTCTGCATCAGGCATAGTTTGTATTTGACTTGCCCTGAAACTTGCACAATGTATGTCTGATGCAGTTTGTGGCGCACCAACACCGGTTTTTAAATCCCATATGGTAGCTCTCAGGTCAAAAGAGATTGAGCTTGTAGGTCAGATGAGACACTGTAAAATTCCAAATGGGCGCAGCTTTATATTTCCCTCTGCAAAAGCTAAAAGCAAAACCATGGGGTCAAATGTGATACTGCATTTAATAATCTGCATGACTGTCTTTGACATTTTCTAGCCTCTTGGTCACATGGCCACACCTCCTTCTCAATTCTCATTATTTAGTTACAAGTCAATATAATTACATAGCTAATTTCAAAGTTAAAATGCAAACAAGTTGAAAAAACTATTTTAAAATTCAAATACAAGAGCTTTTTAAAACTTAATGACTAGCCCCATATAAGCATCCAACACACAGAAACTGAAGGAAAAATCATTTTGGGATTGGGTATTGCCCCCATAGATATATTAGAACTATTGTAGGCTGACTATTCTGACCATATCTATATAACTGTAACCTTAGATAATAAGGGGGTTTAAGGCACTTTTGGGTATTTTTCAAGATAAATCCATTGTGCTCCTCATTTATTGCAAAGACTATATATGTATATATATATATATATATATATATATATATATATATATATATATATATATATATATATATATATATATATATATATATATATATATATATATATATATATATATATATATATATATATATATATGTTTGCCCCTAGGCAGTTGGGGTGGAATAATGAGCACCTGCAGCTTGGAAAAATTTCCTCTCCAAGTTGAGTACTTGTTCTTGCTGCAAAAGGGGATTGACTGAAAATGTTTACTCACTGGCAATTTAATACTAAGCTTTTCCCAGTGGTGTAACTATGGTGAAAGCAGGCTCTGCTTCCTCTATGTTAGGAATGGCTGGGGTTAGAACACTGGCCTGTGTGTTTCTTGGCCTGTGCAATTTCCTATTGAGCCACCATGGGCTCTTTGTTCTGTTTTGCTTAAAGGAAAGCTATACCCCCCGAACAATGTAAGTCTCTATAAAAAGATATTGCATAAAACAACTCATATGTAAAACCCTGCTTCATGGAAATACATAATAATATACGTTTTAAATAGCATTTGCATTGGGTTATCATTTATAGAAAATAGCCATTTTAAAAAACAAGGACATACCAAAAAAACTATAAAGTTAGGTCACATGAGCCAATGAACAGTCAGAGTTCTCTCTTTTGCTTCCACACTTCTTCCTATTACAGTTATAGTTGAAATATTTCTGGTCAGGTGATCTCTGAGGCAGCACACAGACCATCAAGAAATGGTGGTTCAAGGCAAGAGATGTAAAAATATTTACTTAAATATATATAAGAGTTTGATAAGATTCTTTAATATGCCGATTAATTTGATCTGTTGCTCAAGTATTCATTTTGGGGGGTATAGTTTTCCTTTAAATTTCTGTGCATCTTTGTGTTCCACTCTTCTGCTCCTTTTTCTCTATCCACCTCGTTATCTTCAAGTTTTTCAATTAAGAAATTAAAGGAACAGTAACACCGAAAAACATATTGTTTCCCAGCACTGGTAAAACTGATCTGTTTGCTTCAGAAACTCTACTATAGTTTCTATAAACAAGCTACTGAAATGACTGAAATTGAAAAAAGGCTATATGGCACAGGTTAAATAGTGGATAACAGATTACACCATTATGTTCTACAGAGTTTATCTGCTGTGTAACTTGAGCCTTTTCTCCTTTGAATGGCTGCCCCCATTGCTATACAGCGGCTTATTTTTTAAACAAGAATAGTGTTTCTGAAGCAAATACACCAGTTTTGCCAGTGCCACTGCTTTCTATTTTCATTGCTTTAATTTTTAACATTTTTGATGTTTCTGTTCCTTTACGCCCCTTTAGAAACCTCATACAAGCAACTTCTGGTTTCTTGGTTATTGAGCTCCTTAGTCTGCTACTCCTTTAACAATGCCTGAACCCTGCCTTGTTCCCACTTCAAGTTCCTGTATCTTTGAGTTCCTGTATCTTTGCCTTGTTCCTGAGCCCTTGTCCAGTTCCCTGCCTGCCTTCTCATAATGAGCGTCAGGCCCGGATTTGTGGCAAGGCCACATAGGCCCACGTCTATGGCGGCAAGTTGGTTGGGGAGGCATGCCGCCCAGCTGCTTGCTGAGGAGCACTGGGGACGCACAGCTCAGAGCTGTGTTTGCACAGACTTAAAAGCTTAATCGAAGACTAAGGGGCAGATTCACTATTGGTCAAATTCGAGGGTGAATTTACCCTCGAATTCAACCAATCGAATTGCGGTCAATTTGAAATCCTTCACAATCGAATTGAATCAAATTTGAAGGATTTTACCGCAATTCGATCGATCGAATGATTTTAACCATTCGATTGAATTTTCACTATCGATCAAAACTCACTAAAACCACTTTGGTAGGTTGAATCTGGTGAACTAGGCAGTCGAATAAAATTTGAAGGGGAAGTAATTAGACTGTCGAATAGTCAAATATTCAAATAGATTTTCATTCGAATTATTCGAATCATTCAATTCGATTGAATTTTCAAAATTCACTGGTCTTCAAAAACATTATTTTTTGAAAATTCGATCGAACTTCGAATCCTTCATGTGAATTTAGTAAATCTGCCTTATGTTTATTTCTGGGGCTTGTTCAGCATATTTTTTTGCTGCACTATAGATGATTGGAATGTTAAGCCGCCCAAACAAATACTAGACTATTTTCTATTTATTTATTATCATCCATAGCATCTAATGTAAAGCAGTATAATGCCCGTAGTTCTCTAGTGTAACCATCTGGAAATGTTGGCTGGCCTTATTTGATCAGCATTACAAAAGCACTTGGTCATTTTAGCTTGATAGTGTGTTCATAACTAACTTTAGAATAAAAAACAGGGTAAGACACTAGTTTACATGGTATTCCTAACAAATGTTGCTAAATTGCTAATTTTTAAAAATACTTTGCTAACATATTCTTAATATTCACCCTGGAAGATGTGGCTAATGACTAATGAGAAATACAGGGTTCGGTGCACACATTTAAATAAATGTGATCTCCATTTATTTAAAAAGGAATGGAAATGTTTTTCAAACCAACAAAAGAACACACTGTTCATATTATGTTGCAGATGTTAAGTACTCTCAATAAATGTAAAATTCTGATTAGATCAGAATCTCCCAGCTGCAGCAGCCATGATGAAGGTGGGCAAGTCTTTATTTTTAATATGTTCACTTAAAAAGTGTACTGGCAGTCCAATAGAAAAAACAAACAAAGAAATGTGTGCAGCATACATCATATTTTTTTTCAGCCATACACTGTGGGGGTCATTTACTAATAATCGAGTTCCTTTTTTTCCCAGGAATCTGTGTGGTTTTTTTTTTGTGTTTTAAAAGCTCTAAAAATTTGAAGTGGGGTCAAAGTGAATATTCGAATGCAAAAAGTAAAATTTTCAAAGTAAATATTTGAAAAACTTCGACTATCGAATAGGCTACTTCGAATTGAATAGTCGAATAGTAAAATCCTTTGACGTCGAAATTCAACGAAAGTCGTTCAATCGTACGCTAAAACCCTTCGAATTGTTCGATCAAAAGATTTTATTCTACCACAGGAATGCTTAATTCGGTAAAAAATCATTAGACTTCGATATTCGAAGTCAGTGGGAGCTATGCTGATTTTGTTGCACCATTTTTAATGAATTTGGATTTTTATAACTTTTTGGATTTTTTTTTGCCAGGAATTGCCTAGAAAGCTTGACTTTCTAGTACCACTGCACAAAGCAAATATTCTGATTCTAAAATTTGACTTGAATTCTACAATTTGTATCTATTCTTGTATTTCATTATTTCTCTTGTTTGGAAGCAATGTGCTTTTGTCACTTCAACCTACCTTGTCTGAAGATACTGTTCCCTTCCCTTTAAAATCTTCTGTTGCTCCCTAAAGATCCATTTCTTTGGTATATGTCCTGCATTGCCCACACAATACAATGAACACTTCTCTCCAATAATCAAATATCTATATTCTAATATTCTGTTGCTCTCTAAACCATTGGTTTATAAACTCTTACAAACAAGGCCCTCAGCTCTCCCTCTTTTATTTGTGACTTTTATTTGGTCATTTGTTATATCTCCTGTGTGGTATTATATTACTTGTCCATTGTATTTTGTTGGCACAAGATATGTAGGAAAGCATCACCAAGGTACACAGTTAATTAACAAAGTTATAAAAAAAGAAAATATGGACAAACTACATTTTATTCTGCACTTTGAACATGGGGACCACTATAACCCTGGTCCCACCTGCAGGTACAGGGTCTTCTTCCTATGTAGTTATGTCCCAGGATCAAGCACTAAACTGATCACCCAGCTGTGACAGAGAGTGAGAGCAGACTGACTGGAGATGAATACAGAGATTAGATAACCTGACTTACAAAGTTTGTTTGGAGAGTTTATGGGGGGGGGGGGGGCATAAAAAGTTACAAGACTATAGGGAGAACCGATAACTAATATAATGTGTCTGGTTAAGAAAGTAGGACATTGTTTATACATAATTATAGCACATTTAAACTGTGGTGGGTGTGAGCGCAGATATGAATGGCAAACAGGACTGGACTGAGAATTAAAACAGGCCCTGGCATTTCAGGTACACAAGAGGCCCATCAACCCACATAGAGGCCCAAACAGCCCCCACCAGCCCACTAAACACTGACTTTCTATGGGACCTTATAGCAGCCCCTCTGGCATTTGCCCTAACCCACAAATGGCCAGTCCGGGCCTGATGGCAAATGTACCAATAAAAGCACATTAGTAGACTACTACTTCTTTTTTATTGTATTCCACTTTATACTTAGCTGCATATGCATTTGCTGTGGTGTAAGAAAAAGGTGAAAGATAAATACTCTAATCTTACCAAACATTAGCAATGTGGAGTAGAATTCATTAAAAACACCTGCTGGTTGTTTTGAGAACTCTCTTTCTCACTCTCCTTCTAAATGACTTCAGGCTCAATTTTCAAGGAAACCACAAGTGGATTACTGAGCTTTTGGTTTATTTTCAGAAATGTCAAGTCAGTGCAGTGAGATCGCATCCCTGTCCCTTTGGTCCCTGTCCCTTTGGTGTTCAAGAATACCAATATAGAGCATCCAACAACACTATTTAATATATAAAGGCAATAATTGAAATCAGCTGCCTCCTAAAAGTGTTCGTGTGGGGGGCTATGTATGCTTTTGGCCCTATTCATTAATAAGATGGCTTGAACCTAGATTTTAAGTTATGCAGTGTTACGGGCAATTATGGCGGTGTAGGTTTTATGAAATCCCAACATTTCCGGCTATTCAAAGTTTGTTGATCATTCAAGGATCTTCAGTTTTGCTTTATCTTGGATGCCTTAGTATTGCAATGATAGCATAAAGAGATGGCTCTGGGGACAATGAAAGCAAAGACTGGTGATTACCTTGCATTTCACCAGGATAGTCCGTTTTTTGGAAATCCAGACAGGACATTAAAGTGAATGATCACCACATCTTCAGTACTGCCCCTATACATCACCTGCCCCCCCTCTACGCCACCGGCCTGCCTATTTTATTAAAAAAAAAGTTGTCAAGCCTATACACTGGACTCATTGTATATAAGAATCTGTTTTTAACTGAAATGTTAACATTTACATTATTTCCCTAAAGACAGTTTTCATCTAATTCAAAGCTGTTAAATATCTACTACATGAGAATAAGCTACAGAGAAGAATCATGAAAATCTATAAAATTAGGAAAAAAGATAGACTTGTGGTTTCTGATATATATTGAGTGAAGTTGTTCTTGTGTAATATTTGCAATAGTTGTGCAATGTGTGCAGCTGCCTTTGCAGATGGGCAACATTACATGAGTTTCATTTCAATTAATATCATAGAATTCCTGTGGTCATGTACACCACTAAGAAGCCACTTTACAACTTACAGACTTAGTGACTCACTATCACAAGCATTATATTCTCTTCTAACTTTCTGACAACTGACTTCCCTTTAGCTGAGAAATCTATTTAAGATTTTAGGTAATATTACAGTGAAGGCCTCTTGTTTCAGCATCTCAGATCTTCCAAATGAATGTTAAAGGATAAGGAAAGCTACCGAAGCATTTTATTGCCAATAGATTAGCTGCAATAGTACAAGCTAGAATGCTATATTTATTCTGTAGCATGCTTTACCATACCTGAGTAAAAAGCTCTACAAGCTAGAGCTTCTAGAGCAGAGCAGCTGCCATATTAGCTTGGTTTGACATCACTTCCTGCCTGACTCTCCCTGCTCACTCATAGCTCTGGGCTCAGATTACATTGAGGAGCAAACTGAGCATGCTCATGCCCAGGGCAAGGAGGTTTAAGCTGAAGACAGGAAGTCTTATTCAGAAGCCCAGTTGTACACAATAGAAGAGGAATCAGAGCAGCACTACTTTGAATGTTTATTGGTATATTAAAGTGGACCTTTCTGATAAGGCTTACTTAGTTTTAACCTTTCCTTCTCCTTTAAGTAGTTTATAGTTTAGAATACTCCCACATCATATCGATGATGTTATAGACATTATCCATTTCTTGAAGTTACGCTACATGGCCAGTTTATAGTTAGCATATAACTATTGTTATCTTCAAACATTATTAAAAGCAAATATTTATCTTTGTCTAGACTGTACTTTACTGTTGGAGGGACTAATTTTCCAATATATGTAGCAAAACAACCAATCATATCTCTCCATTCAAGTTTTTAAACTTGCTAGTATGTTGCAGTTGATTACCGGGCTGTCGTAATTGAGCTCCAGTTTTGAACGAGCCTCAGAGTAGTTTATTATTTATGTCAAAGGCATCCAGTTTGGGGCCCTCTATCTATTGCATTATTTTGTCTGTAGGCACAGAGGTAGAAGAATAAAAAGGGCATTTGTCAGACAATATAGTTCGTGCCTAAGACAATGAATGTTAGTTATGAAGCATGGACATTAAATGATGTGGACTGCCAGTCTATCTACATCCCAACTTTAAATAAGTGTGTTCCTATGCAGGGCCAATATGTTTTAGGTGCTGTCCCAGCAATCTCACATGTGATACAAAATTCTGATGAGTAGACCATGAGGGGAAAAAACAAAGAAGAATCTCACACTGCTGGTAGTGAGGAAGACCAGATATACTAGGAAAGCTTTAGGTCCTGTCAGTGAGGGCTTCAAGCACCATTATCCTCAGTTGACCAGTATTTCTACATCCGTGAGTATTACCATAGTAGGACTGTAAAATGTCGAAATATATATTTTTCTTGTGTTCTATTGGGGATCTGGCTAATAGAAAGGGATCCATTCATTATTATGAACAGGTATGGAACCTGTTATCCAGAATTTGCAGGGTTTTCTGAATAAACAATCTTTCTGTAATTTGGATCTTCATACCGTAAGTCTACTAGAAAATCATGTAAACATTAAATAACCCAGTAAGATGAGTTTGCTTCCAATAAGGATTAATTATACCTTAGTTTGGATCAAATACAAGGTACTGTTTTATCACATGAAAAAAGGAAATAGTTAAAAAACAAAATAAGAGTTTTTTTTGGATAACAGGTGTCCAGGTAACAGATCCCATACCTGTAGTTTAGAAAGGTTTATGCAGCTTCAAAAGATTATATAACTAGACATCTTCCTTTATGTGAATATGGTAAAGGTATCAATTTCCATACTTTTTTTGATCTTACATTTTTATAAACCACAATGCATTAAGTTTGTTTATTGCTGTTTAGGGATTAGCCTAAGGAGAAGCCCTAGAATGAGCAAACTGGTTTAGGGGCTATATGAGGGGCTTTCCCCCTCATATGTAATATGGAGCTAATTTATTGGGAACAGATTTCCAATCCCCATGTGTAATAAAAGGCACTAGATTTGCCCAGGAACACTAACTAATAGCAACCAACCAGCAGTTAGTATTAACTGGTCACCTGTAACATCATATTGGCTGCTGTGGGTTACTGGACAATTTTATATATTGGGATGTATAATTTGTAAATTAGCTCCAGATACTAATTATTAATTTCAAGGCCCATTATTTTAATCTCCTAATTTAAACATTTTGTGAGTTAGGGAAATTATTTTTACATGCAGCTTTGGTGTTAACCTGTTTGTTATGATGATAAAATATGCTTTTTAAGCATAATAAAATAAGACTGTTTTTATTAACCATTACAAAGTATTTCTGTATCAAGAATGCTTTAAGAAGCACTAAATATGTGAAAAAGGGAGAGGAATTTGACGCAGAAAGAGAGGAAGAGAGACAAAAGGTAAGAAAAATAGCCTTAGGAACACACATTGTTCCAGAGCTTTTGCATTCCAGCGCTGACCTGCTCCAGGGGTGACTGTTTCATCCCTCTATAAAATTTTCATTACATACATTGGTAATAAATAGTCATACATTTGCACAAAGTTAGTCTTGACCTTATCTAAATCAGAGTGGTATATACTGCAAGTCCAATAGCATCAAATCACATTTTCCTGCCATGCAAAAACAAATAACCCATTAGAAAAGTTCCATTTACAAAATGTAAATGGACTAAGTGGATGTTTGAGTAATGTAAAACGCCCTGTATTTATTTATTCTAGCTCTCTACACCTATTACACATCTCTAGATTTAGTCCTCAGGCAGCATAGTGCAGAGTTGAACTGCAGCCACATCTTCCATTTAACCAACATTTCTGTTCTCTTACCTTAAAGTCAATTTATTATATTTATTTTAATATGTACCTTAAAACTGCAGCAAGAAGGAACAACATTGCAGGGTGAGAATATGGTAATGATGATTTTTTTTACTTCATTTATTAGTACAAGAGACACCTGAATGCTTTATTTTTGTACAGATACCTACTCACTTGGATGCTGCAACTGAATTATCCCGTATCTATATTTTGCATATGTGAGGTGTGACTTGCAATGCAGTTTGACTAGTAAGGTGGGAGTTACATTATGCAGATACCTGATATCCCCCTTCCATATAGTGATGAATCCTAATTTTTTATTCAGTTTCATTTTAAAATTTCATTTTAGTAGGTAAGTTGGCTCACATCACACAAGAGGGTCAAGGAGACCCGGTCTATTCCATACATATGGTGAGAAACAATATTTCAGCAGTAATGCACATTTATTCTCAAATCCACTGGTACAAAAATGTGGTTGTTTAATAATGTGGCTTCTGTGTATTCTGTTAGGGATAAAGTTGGCAAGCTTAGTCTGCCCTGTCAGTACATAGTGGGCATCAATTAAAGGAAAACTAATCCCTAAAAATGAATATGGCTAAAAATGCCATATTTTATATACAGAACTTATTGCACCAGCCTAAAATTTAAACTTTTCAATAACAGCAATGATCCAGAACTTAAAACTTGTCACAGGTCTGCAACACTCATATGCTCAGTGGACTCTGAGCAGCTGTTGAAAAGCTAAACTAAGGAGTTGTTGCAAAATCAAGCAGAAAATAAGGATGACCTGTAATGTAAGCTGATGCTACAAGGCTGATTATTAAATTCTGATGCTAGTTGCACTGGTTTCTATGCTGCCATGTATTAAGTCTCTGTATTAAAGAGGATATATTGGTTAAAAAATTTATTTATTCAATGGATGAGTTAATAACTATACAGAAAAATCACAAATATAACATACCAGGCTTTCTTACATACAGTGGTGTGAAAAATGATTTGCCCCCTTCCTGATTTCTTATTCTTTTGCATGTTTG
>CM044432.1:106472088-106495936 GCA_024363595.1 Xenopus borealis
TAGTTAAATGTGTTTGATGATCAGAAACATTTTGTGTGACAAATATGCAAAAGAATAAGACATCAGGAAGGGGGCAAATAGTTTTTCACACCACTGTATTTAAGTAAATATTTAATGATTTACATCATGTTAAGCAGCCATTTTAGCTCATCTCATCTACTTCCTCTGCCTTGCGTGCTCGTTCACAGTATGCCTCACCTGACCCATCATAAACTCACTTCCTTAGTTTTATTGGAGCATGGGACTACACGTCATTAATACCAATCTAAGGCTCTGGAAGTAGTGCTCATGACATCCAGGCAGTCCTAGCCAGACCATCGTCTGATCAATCCTTCAGAGCAGTTGTCAGAAAGATCCTAGTAAGATCTAGTGAGCAGTGACAGTTTGTTTTCTGTGACAAAATCAAACCATTTCTCCACAGATGCCTGTGATTTATGTGTGTATGTGTTTCAGTTTACCTATGAGTTTTCTGAGGGCAGTGGAACAATTTGAGAGCAGAATACCAGTGCTGTTGTGTAGGGATGGTTGACTTATTCTATTAGTTTATTTATTATTAGTAAGCTTGTCAATTGCTCAATCCATTCTACCAATGAACAAACAGCTTGAGAGTTTTTCCTTTGATTGCTTGTGCATGTTTGTCTATGCTCTATATACTGCAGAACTACATTTATAAAACCTCCTTCCTTTAAATTTAATATTATGCTATAGAAGCAAAAGTAAATGTTTTCCTCCCTTGCAGAATGGAAATGTATATTTTTAAACCAAATAAGAATTCAGAGTTCAAAATAGCAAGCTTTCTTTTATTACCCTATTTAGGCCTACTGAAGCCAGAACCACTATTCCTCTTGAGGCAAAACCTATGTTTCAAATGCAAATTCTCATTGATCATGACCCGATGTATTAACATATATTCACTACTTCAACAAGCTATATTTTCTTGGATAAACTGTGCCAAAAATTACCTGCTTTTTAGGGAAGAAACCGGATAGAAATTCTAAAACACTTATTCCAAGCAACACAGAAAGCAAATTGATTTATTTTTTAGTTTCAGAGTAGAAACACTGCATAATAACACCTTGGAAATGCTTATGGAAACCTAATTCACACACACATAGATGAGGCTGGTTTAGATATTAAACAGATTTTGTATTATTAACATGTAATTATTATAAACATATTCAGTAGTGCTGTATTGTACAGACAATTTTATTTACTATACCTTTTAGATTGTTTGTGTAGATATTGTTATTTTTTGTTATTTTTGTTGTATGCTATAAACAATTACTGTATATGCATTATAATCAAAGCAAACAAAGATTATAAAACTGGACACTGGTACAGAACTATTGTGCTCTGGAAGGAATTTAGAGCTCAAGGTAAAGGGTCATAGTATTTGCTACAGTCTTAGAATCTGTCTACAGCACAAGGAATTGATCTGTTGTCTCACGTATTCCTAGTGCAAGGCCAAGAAAGTCATAAATAGTCTCAACTTCATAGATACCATTGTGGACACTGTGCTGACATAGTAGATTAGCTATTTTATCAGAGAGACCTTTTTGGGCTATAGTGCTGAGACTGTGAGTCAGTCTTTCCTTAAAGTGATACTGACACTAAAAATATTGTTTTCAAAATATTAATCTATATTAATATTTACCTATAGGTCATTCTGATAATTTTTCAGTGATAGATCTGCTTTTTTAAGTAATTGTTACTTGAAGTTCCTAAGCCTGACTGTTTTGCCAACCTGACTGTCCCTTCTCAGTCTGTCAGTTAGAGTTTCTAATGCTAACAGCCTCCTGCTGCACAAGTATGGCAGCCCCCTCATAGAGGAAGATCTGGGTAAGAGGTAATGCAAAAGAATCTGGCAAATACTTTTATGGCAAAATTATAAATAGTATGCAAAGACAATAGTATGATATAAAAAAGGTTATTTTCTGATGTCAGTATCTCTTTAAGTTGGACAGAGAAACACAATTATGCCAAAAGAAAGTTCATGATTGGATGCCATGTGATCAGCCCCATGGAAGAAGAAGTGGTTACATTGTAACATGCCGTATTGCTAAATTTCCCCCCTACATCCTCACAAGCTTTCAGGACATATACGTTATTATTTAATGCTCCGTATTAATGCATACCTCAAATAAAGCTGTCTGGTTAATATCCTGAGTGGATCTTTATGGTTCAAGTCTGGCTGAGGGGGAATTCTGTGGCCAGGCTCAATTTGAGTTAATAATTATTCAAATCCAAGAGAGACTTGAATGAGAATCATATATTTCTAGTGGTAAATCATATGGGGAGACAAGCAAGAATATATGTGAATATCAGAACCCAACATTGATCATTTGATCATATTTTTATATATATATATATATATTTTTTTTTTTAATATGTTTTTATTTAGTTTAGTAAGGAATTTGGGAATTCATACTTTAAGGATACATACATTTCTACACCTATGTAATTTTACTTACACTCCTATTTGTAAGATATTGTCAGGGGGCCTGCGGCTCCCACAGGACTCAGGATCAAGGAGGAAGCCTTCCAGTGAATACAAGGAAATGCACAGTTTAGGAGAACCACAGAAGAAAGGTCAAAGTCCAGGCAATAGTCACAAGGGCAGGCAGCGCAGTATCAGGGTCAAATCCAGGCACAAAATCAGGAACAGGACACAGTACACAAAGTTAAGCAAACCCAGGCTCATAGGAAGTAAAGCCATTCAGGCGTCCTGGGCGCCTTTAATATTCAAATTTGGCGTCAAAACGTGATGTCATTCCGCCTGACGTGGCGCGATGATGTCATCACCCGGTGCCGCTACCCACGTGGCGGCTCTGGGGGCCGCCATTGTGGGAGCGTCGCCGAGAAGAGAGCTCTGCCCGGAGCTCCAGGTATTGCTCCGGGCGGCGTCCATGACAGATATAAACATCATTCAGCTTTTAATTTAAGATGACAGTCTACATATCATTTTCTCCCACCTGCAGAATGTAAAATTTTGTGATAATTCATATTTTTATATTTTATAAAAATATAACAGTTAAACTCTTGATATCAAATTTATAGTGAGCACTACATTGCCAGAAGTATGCTTCTGTGTTTAGCACAGCGTTTGCCTGAGTGCAGCTACATAGAGCAGAGATTGATCCAACAATGCATGTTTTTTTCAATCTTATCTATGCTCCACTTTGTGTAGCTCTATGTAGATGCATTCTGGCCAACAATGGGCCTCTCAACTGCAGATGGCGAGAAACAGGGCATACACGTTTTGCCTAAGGTCTTCCACTCCTATCTCAGCCATTTGTGGACTTTAATTTGAACACCGTGCACTTTGGGACAGATTCAGTTTGACAGAAGAAACTTTTCTCTTACTTCAATTGCAGATTTTCCAGTGACCTTAAGGGTTTTTGCATGATAAACAGTGAGAAAGGTTTTTATCATTGAATTAAAACCTGTCCAAAGCAGAAGGGAAAGAATTTTTGTATAATGTAGAAGCACCTGTGTCAGCAATGATGGCTTTGACTTAACTTGCCAATTGCAATAATGACGGAATGTCCATGTGCTTTTAGCCATATAGTGTATAGTCACACATGGCATTGGTTGAATCAAATAACCTTGATTTATTTTTTTAGACTTGGGCACTGCAGCGAGGTTACAGTAGGTCTGGTGAACCAATTTATACTTTTATATGAAAAAAAAATTGTGGAGACAATGTTAGTGAGTTACAGGAAACTGTGACACTTGATAAGCACAGATACATTTCATTTATAATAAAGTTCTGAAACTTTTGAAATAAAAAAGTACTGTACTGTTTTGAAAGCATAAGAAGACCTATCTATGAAACCCAGATGATATTTATATTTTAACTGTTACACTGCAACAAAGTAACAAGACAATATAAACGGTCTGGCTTTTTCACTTTGGATGCCAGAAGCAGAATGATAAAGACGTTAATTCACTTGCAGTAGAAATGATTGAAATGTTATTGTACAGTCTAATAAATTGAGCAATTGAGTTGATGTTTATTCAATATTAACATCAGGGCCATACCTACCAAAAACAGGCAAACATTTTGGCCAAAAAGTTCCATAGGCAAAATATAATTTTTATATGTAAAACAGTTGTATCATAATGTTCTGTGATTCTGCTACAGGGAAGCAAGAAGTCATGTAAGAGCACTTTCTCTAAAATCTTAAGAGATAGCCAATGAGAACCAAGTTAATCCTGCCTGGCAATCTGGCATTGTAATGTCAGATGACTCATGGAATCAAGTCTCTTTTTGAGTGCTGAACTTGGGGATCAGAATTTACAGTACTGATATTGTTAAGGTATTCCTTCAAATTGCTTCTATTCAAAATATTTTTAAAAACAAACTTCTGATAAATATATATGTTACTGTATTTTAAACTCGGTAAACTATAGAATAGGGATTCAAAAATAATAAGCTTATTTTCCTTCTCACGGCCTAATATTTAAATAGATGAGATGCACCAATAAGTCTTGTAATAACTTACATTTTTTATACTCATACAGTGCAGGCAGTCAGAAGAAGGCTTGGAGCCAAAACTTGTGCCAGTTATGCCAATAGTGGACCAAAGGGCAAAAAATAGTCCAATTATAGTTTTAAAGAATTGGCAAGCGACCCAGTTTAATTTTCCAAAAAACAAAAACACACGCTTTGTATTGGACTTTAGCCTGAACTTGATGCACCTGTAGTTATGTCACTTCCTAACATAATGGAATATGTGATCAAGGAATAACACACTGTCCCTGTAACTGTTCGCCCATAGTCTTTGGCATTTACAATTATTTTGGCATTAACAATTTTTAAAGTATATCAACTTAAGAGATATCAGCCAATGAGAAGCCAGTTAATACTTCCTGGTATTGTAATGTCAGGTAACTCATGGAATCAAGTCTCTTTTTGAGTGCAGAACCTGGTGATCAGATTTTACAGCACTGATATTGTTAAGGCATGCCTTCAGATTGGTTATATTCAAAATATTTTTAAAATGAACTACTGGTAAATAGATATGCTACTGTATTCTAAACTTGGTAAACTATAGAATAGGGATTTAAAATTTACCAATCTGATATATATTTTCCTCTGCATGGCCTAATATTTCAGATAGATGTACCAATTGTTATTACGTTAACATTTTATACTTATGCAGCGCAGGTTACATAGTTACATAATTACATAGTTAAATTGGGTTGAAAAAGACAAAGTCCATCAAGTTCAACAACTCCAAATTAAAATATGCCCATAGCTATACTAACTGTAGAGTTTAGTATCAAAATAGCCTTTGATATTATGTCTGTCCAAAAATATCATCCAGGCCCCTTTTAAATGCATCAACAGAATCAGCCATCACAACATCACCCGGCAGTGCATTCCACAACCTCACTGTGAAGAACCACCTACACTGCTTCAAATGAAAGTCCTTTTCTTCTAGTCTGAAGGGGTGGCCTCTGGTGCGGTGAACCTCTTTATGGGTAAAAAGGTCCCCTGCTATTTGTCCATAATGTCCTCTAATGTATTTGTAAAGTGTAATCATGTCTCCTAGCAAGTGTTGGAGATCGAAATAAAACCACTAATGATTTAGTACATTTGCTTTTGGTGAGTGCCATCCAATTCTTTTTATTTTTGTCTCCTAGCAAGTGCCTTTTTTCCAGAGAAAACAACCCCAACCTGGACAGTCTACCCTCATAATTTAAGTCTTCCATCCCTCTAACCAATTTAGTTGCACTTCTCTGCACTCTCTCCAGCTCATTTACACCCCTCCTAAGGACTGGAGTCCAAAACTGCACTGCATACTCCAGATGAGGCCTTACTAGGGATCTATAAAGAGGTATAACTATGTTTTCATCCATTGAGTTTATGCCCTTTTTTATGCAAGTCAGAACTTTATTTGCTTTAGGGGCTACAGAATGACACTGCCCAGAATTAGACAACTTGTTCTCTATAAAAACCCCAAGATCCTTAAGGAAACTCCCAACACACTGCCATTTAGTGTATAACTTACGTTTATATTATTTTTGCCAAAGTGCATAACCTTGCATTTATCAACACTGAACCTCATTTTCCTGTTTGCTGCCCAGTTTCCCAACTTATACAAATCACTCTGCAAAGTGGCAGCATCCTGCATGGAACCTATAGTTCTGCACAATTTAGTATCATCTGCAACCGTATTTAGTATCATAGAAACCGTACTTTCAATGCCCACATCCAGGTCATTAATAAACAAGTTGAAAAGCAAGGGACCCAGTAAAGAGCCCTGCGGTACCCGACTAACTACACTGGTCCAATTAGAAAATGTTCCATTTACCACCTCTCTTTGTAGTCTATCTTTTAGCCAGTTCTCTATCCAGGTACAAATACTATATTCCAGGCCAACATTCCATAATTTAACCAGTAACCTTCTGTGTGGCACTGTATCGAATGCTTTAGCAAAGTCTAAGTAAATCACATCCACAGCCATGCCAGAATCGAGGTCCCTGCTTACCTTCTCATAAAAAGAAATTAAGTTAGTCTGGCAAGATCTATTACGCATAAAACCATGCTGGCACAAACTCATAGTCTTTCAAAAAGCTTTCCTACCACCGACGTCAGACCAACTGGCCTATAGTTTTGAGGCTGAGAATGGGATCCCTTTTTGAATAGCGGCACCACATTAGCAATTCGCCATTCTCTCGGCACCATGCTAGACCTCAATGAATCTCGAAAAATTAAGTAGAGAGGTTTGGCAATCACAGAGCTAAATTCAATAAGTAAGGTGATCATAAGAAGTCTTGGAGCCAAAACTTATGCCAGTTATGCCAATAGTGGAACATTAGGGCAAAAATAGTCACTTAGAGTTTTAAAGAATTGGCAAGCAACCCAGTTTGATTTTCCAAAAAAACCCCACACTTTGGCTTGCCCTTGATGCACCTGTAGTTATGTCACTTCCTAACATAATGGAATATGTGCTCGAGGAATAACACACTCTCCCTGTAACTCTTCACCCAGTCTCTGGAATTTGTTTACCATAACAATGTTTAACATATATCAACTGCTAATTGTAGTTAAAAAAAAAGGAAGTTTTTCAGTGTCTATGTATTGAAGCTTCCTTTGGTGGTCAGCTTTGTACAGTGTTTGTCATCATGGCAATATTTTCTGAACAGCTTCTTCCTGGAAAATGCAGATAAACACAGAAAAAAATGGTATGATGTAACTTATAATGACTTTGCAAAGGGTAGATTAGAGGAACTGTAACTTCTGTAGAAATTCTTTTTATGTACACCTGATACATCAAAACCACACTGTTGTTACACAACACTATATTGTTATTTTCATAACATGTTAACCCATCAAGCATTTAGAACATATCATTTTGTGTAGATATATGCTCTCTGTATGCATTCATCTTAGTGCTTTTATCATTTACTAATGCTTGGTGATGAGTGCAACTGACCTATTTTGTTGAAAATTTCACACAATCATGGCAAAATACATGAAACTGCCAACATTTGTGAAGATTTTTGAGCACAAAACATTAGAGTTGATAGGTGTTTTTAGTGGCAACTTCTTTTGCATAAAATACAGTGAAGTCGGCGAGTGTTATTCATGGCAAAATACTCTGGGGTCATGGGCATTTAGTTGTCACTTTTTTTTGTAGCAAAAACTTTCAGTGCAATTTTGCATTTCTTTGAGAATGATTTAGCTGTAAATCCATGTGTGGCGAAAAAATTTCACTCATTGCTACTAATATTGGTTGTATTTGTAATTTAAAGTAATTATAGAATAATCTGCCAGCACTCCTGAATTTTGTATACAAAATAATACTATTGCAGTAACCCGTGACAACTAATCAGATATTTGCTTTCATTGCTTTTCCTGCTGCTATCTGAAAAAAAATTGGCTGCTTTGGGATTCTGTCCAGGTGTAGATTTACATTTATCCAGTGTTCATAAATGAGTTTGAGAGCATTACCTTCACAATTGTAACCACATGCCAGTCAACACCTTCAAGAGCAAACAGGCTTTTGATTGCATTTTGATTTTGAAAGGGGTATGGATTTTCATGAGGGGAGGGTCATTATTCCACTTTACAAAACAGCGGTAAGACGAGAAAATTCATGGGCATATATGGGCAACACTTTTTTTTAGAAAAATAAATTATGCGTAAGTCTATGCGTGACTTTTGTCGTCATACCTCAGATATCTAAAACTGATTACTCCTGGTGGTGTGTGAAATGAAATTTATCACCATTGCAGCTGTATTGTAATGTACATACCTGCTTCCTGCGTTGGAAGTTTCTGGCATCCTAGAAGAATCTCACATTTATCCTTCAAATATACAGCAGAGTGCCATTTGGATACATACTCCAAAACTATGCGTGGGTTCGATGTCTCTAAAAATGTCATATGAAGAGATGCCCACTATTTTATTAACTTTTCTAGCCAGCACACTTTGGTCTTATCACCACAATTCCCAGTACCTTTCACAGCCATTCCTAATTTTGAATTCCATTACCTAATTGGGAAAATCTAGGCTGGTTAATATTTAGAACACTGCAAATCATTTATAATTTGTTATTTTAATGAACAAAATTTCCTCTCTCCCCATGTAGCGTTGACGAACACGTCTGATGATAAAATATCTTAGAGGCCTGTGCTATAAAATACTATACGTCCCACATTTCTTTTTATACCTTGGGAGAGTATTCCAAAGTTTCCATCCACACCCACAACATAAACACACAAATAACCATATCACACTTATGGAATTTTTTTTCCTTTTTTAATTATTTGTTTCCGTACTGGCTATTAGCTTATAGTGATGTTTTATCTATATTTTATATAATTTTGGGAGAGCAATCTTTTTTGTAACACTGCTGTTTAATTCATTAGGAAGACAAGTGTGGCATTTATTGCTTATTTATCCTGTAAAATGTGCCCCCATATATGCACTACAGGAATAGGGCCTCACATATACACATGCCCACAAGAAGAAAGCATTCAGCGTCAGTTTCAGTTTTCAGTTGTCACTGAAAGTACAGCATGCTGCAGTTATTGCCTGTGACCCTTTCTCTTATAGCCAGTGTCCTATAAACTCTGTAACTGCCTTTTGTTTATGCACACTCCTACTGCATCCATCTGTAATAGGCCCCACACTCTGTCCTCATGTACCCTTTCCTATCTTAGACTTCTTGTCTTGTGTAGACACTCTGCTATCTCAGTCTTTAAACTTTTCTTGTTGAATCCTAGTGTGAAATTCTCATGTTGTCTTCCCCCTCTCCCACAATCTCTTTTACTTCCAGTAGATGCAGATAAGACTGCATGTTTGGGAAAAAGAGACACGTGTTCATATATCAAGGGCTATATGCAAATGTAGCCAGTGAATTTCAGCCGATGGAATGGTATTGGCACTTCAAGCAAAAAGAAAGCTTTTTGGACTTACACTCCAGTACAAGCATGTGTACATATCTGGACTGGAATATAGTGCAAGCCCTGCAATATTAATGGATACGGAGCATCAATAAATAACGCAGATTTACATAAGCATTAAAACATTAGGGTTATGTTTTTAATCCCTTACTTTATTAAGATTACAATTGTATATCTAGTATGGGCAATGTAATTAAGAAAGTTTGCTTAGTCTATCTTATCACCCCAAACCACAGTGGGAGGTCCTGACAGATCTTTTTTATTTAAAAAAAAAAAAAAAAAAAAAGCATTTTCCCCATTGCTTTTGTAATATAGAGCTCTGACAATTTTCCAGTTATGCCACATCATCCATTCCAATTGGGCGCATGGAAACAGTATGTACAGAAAAAGTAAAAGTACTGTGAACTGAACAGTTTTTCTTCTAAATATTATCTTTGCAAACTTTTGCCTATAGTGCGAGTGTGCCACAAACATTTACTATTGATAATATCTTTCACCTGTTGTATTGTAGGTTAAAAAAGTTGGCAACATAACTAGTGATGGGCGAATCTAGGCAGATTTGCTTCGACGGAAAATTTGCGAAATGACGTGCGTCTCGTTTTTGAAGAGTGTTGCGTTGATATTGGCACGCGTTACGTCGTATTTGATGCGTCGTGTAGTTTTCGGCGCGCGTCGCGTTGTATTCGAAGCGTCAAGTTGCGTCGTTTTTGGTGCAATTTTTTTTTTTTCAGGCAAATTTTTGCGGGTGTTTTGCAAATTTATTCGCCCATCCCTAAACATAACTTCTTAACAGAGAGTATAAACTGTACAGTAAACCATGAGTCTGCCAGAGTTTAGGCATGCTAGCAAATAAACTAGGGTAGAAAATCTCAATGTCTATACAAAAATAAATCTCAATGTGTATACAAGATTCAAGGGTACAAGTATACAAGTTTACATAGGAGTGCTCCGCCAATGAGGCGAGTTGAGGCACTTGCCTCAGGCGGCAGCGCCCCCCTGGTTACCCCGCGGTAACTAAGGGCTGAATTTCCGGTTTTCAACCCAGAAATTCGGCTCTTCTAGTGCAGAGCACTAGCGCCGTGGACCCCCCTAACCCTGTCCGACGCTGAAAAAGTGAGTGCCATGGGGAAGGGGGGGGGGGGGCTTGGCATATTGAAGGCCGGCTCAGACGGCAATATCGTTTGGATCGCCTCTGAGTTTACAAGAGTACAGTATACCCTTGGTTCATTCTCCTGTGCAGCCCATAATGTTTTGTAAGTTGGGTGATTAAAATCAGAGTTGCTGAGCAAAAGATGTAAGATATTATGAAATCACAGGCAACCATTTAAAACATTCCCCAGTAGTTCACCACACTTCTTTTTCTTTTTGTTTTAGCCATACACATTAAACAAGCTACTTAAACACTTGCCTATCTGTGCTATTTAGTCAACATTCTGTTTTTTAATGAATGAAACCTATTTACTGCCATTCCATATGCCTTTGCACAGGGTTTTCATGCTAGACTCCAATCATAACCAATTACTAGTGTTTATAAGTGATTCCTGTGAAATCAATTAGGTCAGTCTTTTTTTGAGATGGGTAAGCATATTGAAGACCAGAGTAAAATGTAAAAAGTCATGGGGAATTCAATCACAGAATGATATAATTCCCCAAGGAGAGAACGTTTCTGTTGTATAGTGTAGCAAGCCAGCTTTTAAACTGGAAATGCTTCAAAGCTCATTATAAAATAAATAACTCTGTGACAGAGGCCAGCATCCTTCGTGAGTCGTCAGCAAACAGAATGGCAGTTGTGTGTTACCTGTGATTTTTTACTACATATATTCTATATTACTTTCTTAATATAATAATAAACATTGTATTCCTAATTAATAAAGGGTAGATAAGTCATTTCAGAGAAATACATATTAGACATTGAATCATGCAATACAGGGTAGTCTATAGGTTCTGTGGTGTCATAATAAAGTATAGCAATACACTGGCACTTGAGGCAATTGAAGTGCAGGGTTACCTTTTGTTGTTTATTCTGTGCGAATTTGCCACATTTCGGGACAAGCCCCTTTATCAAGCATACTACAAAAACAAAGTGCGAACCATATAACAAGTGTGTAATTAGACAAATTTGCATATGAAATTGATCATCCCACCCTCTACCATGTCTGCTCAGCGTATAGTTCAATCAGAAAATAGTGAATAAAATCTAAAAAATTCAAGTCCAAGTCAGAATGAAAATGAAAACGAGCAGTTGTAGGTGAGTTAAATGTCCAAATGTGATGAATCACTCTTGTGTGTTAAAATAGCCTGTGTATATAAAAGACATATTAAAATGGATACATAATCACAGGCCAACCTGTTTCTCACACAAAGGTAAAATGTAACCAAAAAAATCACTTAAATAGCAGCCAACCAAATCTACAAGAGATAGAGTGATTTACCTATCCCTGGAGTATAAAATGTTTTTCTTATCTGTGAAAAAACTGTTTATTAATACCCAGCTTAATCATACATATGCTTGTAAATAATTAGATAAAACAGGACAAGTCATATTCCTCATTTAAACCCTTCGAACTTCTGGATTGGAGTAACCAAATCCAGAAGCATTCTCTCTGGAGTAACAGGCGTTTTTTATCCTGACTTTGCTGAGCACTTACTATTTCTAAGATTCTAAGTCATCTTAATTGAGCCACACAATGTCCCTGTGTGAAAAACTGTTTTGCCAATAAAGTTTCCTTTTTTTGGTTTTGTTGTGTCCTTATCTTTTACTCCATTACCTGGAATTTGTGGGACCTGCGGTTTATAATTGCGTATACTGCATTTATGTTCATTGAGCCTGATTTTTATGGGTCTAGCAGTTTGACCAATATACGCAAGACCACAAAGGCATTTTATGCACTATATAATGTTATTGCTATCATATGTAAAACAACCCTTAATAGCATGTTTTGATCCATAACATCGATCAAAACATACTGTTGGAGTTGTTTTACATGTGATAGCAATGACATTAATTAAGGGTAGATAGCCACTTATCAAGTGGAAAAAAACACAAAAGCCTTTCAAGTCAAACTTTGCCAAGCAAAGTTGCTGTAGAAGTCAATTGAATGATCACTGACCTATTGGACCATTTTAAAACCAAATAGAATGTCAAGTTTTCTAATTATTATCGCTGTGAATTGTCAGAAAAACATAACATTTTTAGAGTTTTCAGAGCTATTCTTTATTTTTTCTGGACCGTTTCCGGGATGTTTTTTTTTTTCCTTTGTACTTATAATAATTGGAACTTCAATGACAGTGGTGGTTTTAGAGTTTGTATGTTTAGTCATGGTTTCAGAAACCTCTATAACCACTGAAATCCGACCTATAAAAATTAGCCTCCACATGTCTATATATTGAATGTTCCACAATTCTTAACGTTGCCATGATATGGAGATTCCTTACAAACTTGTAGGGTTGCTGCCTTTTCTTGAAAAAAATAACGGCAGGTACATGTATGTCTTATAGATATCTTTCTGACATGAGCTCACCCTGAAACAACAATGTGGCATGCCCTTCAAATGGTTAAAAAACAAGTTGAACTTAAAGTAAAACAAGTTACAACTTTTAAAGACAACCCACTTTAAGTATATATATATACAGATGCAGCCACTGGGATTTGTGAGTTAAATGCGTCATGACTCGGGGCTAATTGAAGAAACTGTGTTATCTAAAGTTATCTTAACTAATTTAATGCATTTAACCTTTTCATTAGCATACCAAAGCACCATTGTTTTCAATGGTGAACTCTTTAATTGGATGGGATGCTGTGACACAATATTCTGTGCTAAGTGGGATAAATGAGATAAATGAGTTAAGTTTTTCTGTGTCAAATGCACAATCCAAAGTGGCTTCATCTGTATATATATGTAGATTCAAAAAATGTGCGCACTCCATCTAGATCTGTTCTTTTATTGTAGTATTAACATCTTCATTTCATTAACGTTTCAGTTCAGATTCTAGACCTGAACAGAAAAGTTAATGAAATGAAGATATTAATACTGCAATAAAAGAACAGATCTAGATGGAGTGCCTACATAATCCTTGAAGTAACATTTTTTGAATCTACATATCAATATACAACCCTGTGCAGCACCCGACATTTGAGGAACCAGTTTCGAATGAGTGTGGTCCGCTACATTGTATATTATATATATATATATATATATATTTATAATATATATATATATAATATATATTTATGTAACTGAGCATACAGGATATGATGTCACTGACATAAGATTGAGGAGGATGTAGTTTCATTTTATCAGTTTGCCAGGTCTAAGCTGAAAGAAGAAACTCTGGCGAAAGAGCATTATAATGGAAAATTTGCACTTTAGTGAATTTGTGGTGTAACTATCGTTTGAACGATCGCTTGAACTATTAATCATCTGGTTAAAGGGCATGAAACTTCAATAGTGATGTAATATTTTGCTAGCAAATTGTCCTCAATGCCTGTTATTAAAATGGCCATGTGAATGGTATTTTTGGCAAATTTTCACTAGCGACGGCCACTTTGCCATTTAATATCGAGTTTGATAAAAAAGAACGCAACACAATAAAATGGATTACAGATGTTACTTCAAGGATTATTAAAAAGAATGGTGACTTTAAATAGTGAATAATTTCTAATTAGTGAGATTATAAATTAGGGGACCTCAGAAAAGTCAACAAATGTTTAAAACATATGCTTGATTGGATATTTGGATTGGATTTTGAGGCAGTTAGGGACCTCTGTGAGTTATTTGATATTCAACTAACCAATAACCGATAGCTGCAAAAAATGGATATCAAGAACACAGCAAGAAAAACAGGAAGATACAGTACACCATTGTAGAACATTGCAGATATAAAAGAGTCTCATTTATACATAAAATATGTCAGGCCATTGTTTATGGGATGTTGCTTTAATGGATTAAAGTAAATTGTATATGTTCAACAAAAAAAAACAGTCTGACCTGAACTAGTAATTCTTTTCACAGGACCCATTACAAGCTTTTAAAAACCAAGCTGTTGCCACAGCAGCATAGAATATATTGTAAATCCTCTGCTGCTCATTTAAGTGAATGGACCATGAAGTGAGCAGGGGCATTTGAGGTGCTGCACTGAAAACTTCACTTTGTATACTGCTGCTTTGTAAACTGAGTCAAAGCCTGGGCATTGAGTCATAATAGTTGTGCTCATAATAATAATAAACTGAGAAAACCTGTTTTTACAATATAAAAATTCTAAGAAAAAAAATGAAAGCCGACATTGGCTGGGGAAGAATAGCAGTTCTTTGGAAACCCTGCCAAGTCAAATCCTTATCCATCCAAAGAGCTAAAAGATTAGAATTTATTCACAGTGTATGGTTTCCTACATGCCTGGAATAGTTTACATCTGTTGTTTTTATATTGTTGTGGAAATCTGTGCATGAAAAGAAATCCTCAGTTGATGAGTTATATGATAATGTTGGTGGAGTTTCTAGTATCAAAATAAGTCTGTTTTATGCAATGCAAGAGCAGCCATCTTAAGCCTTTGTAAGTTGTGTAAATATGCTCAACACAGCTCAAGTTTAAATCTTCTTATTTTTGAATTAAAAAATAAAGTTTGCTATAAAACACCTAAATGTATGTTACCTCAGTTCATCATCTAATTTGTAGCTTAGGATGGTCCCCGTCGGACCGAAACACATAGATGTCCATATAAATATAATATAAAGATTTTTTTCTTTAACAAAGAAAGTGGTCGTGAGTGCTTTCAATGTTCTCTCCATATACTAATTTTTTGGTTAGTCCCTTTTGGTTTTGGTTAGTCCCTTTGTAAAATGTAAAATGAAGTAATAGAATTCTTAATGAATCAGATGAAATTTGAGAGTAGGACTGGCCAGATATGGGATGACTTTGATGTAGTTGGCCAGCTTAAATATATTGCAATATATGGACAAACAATCCCTGTTTTGTTTAAAGGGTAAGGCATTTTTTAGTAGCTGTATGCACAGAATGTCTCAATGTCTTAAATATATTGATAATGGGTTGAGTGCAGAGGACTTCTTGTATTTGTCTATATGTATTTTGTGGTCACAGCCTCATTGCACCCCCACCTAATAGTTTTAAAAATTAATGGTGAGCACAACTTTCCCTTGTTTGTAGAAACAGTGTCTAGCGCTGTCTACTCAGCATTCTAAAGAATAAAAATGGTGTTCCAGCTTGCACTGTTGTGGCTAATATATTGGCATTAAACTGCCTTGGTTGCTTTCCTTCTCCTTCAAGGTATGAAGATCCAATTTACAGAATGATCTGCTATCTGGAAAAACCCAGGTTCTGAGCATTTTGGATAACAGGTCCCATACATGTATTTGCCTTTTCCTGAGCATCCCTCCTCAAGTACAACACTACTGCAATCTTTCAATCCTGGTACACACCTATTTTTATATATGTTTTTAGCATTTTGCATATTGCATTTAGCATTTAATATAGTCCTGCAATCTTTATAAATATGCATAGTTTTTGAGAGGCTTATTTATTTACATGGTAAACAGTTAGAACATCTGTAGGTATGATGTATCACCTATATTAGGAAAATTAGCGCTTAAAGTATCCTTACGCCTGTGCAAATTACTACCTTCATAGATTGAAAAGGAAACTGATCCTATACTATGAAAGCATTTAAAATAACTAGTAGGTTACATATATTTTTATATTTATTCAGTAAATATGATTGATTTCAGATAGGGAAAAGCATTCTAAAGAATAAAAATGGTGTTCCAGCTTGTACTGCTGTGGCTAATATAATGGCATTAAACTGCCTTGGTAGCTTTCCTTCTCCTTCAAGGTATGAAGATCCAATTTACAAAATGATCTGTTATCTGGAAAACTCCAGGTTCTGAGCATTATGGATAACCGGTCCCATACCTGTATTTACCTCTCCCTGAGCATCCCTCCCCAAATACAACACTTCTGTATTCTTTAAATCCTGGTACACACCTATTTTTTACTGTGAGATAAACTGAAATATGGTTGATGAGTGATGCTGCATGCCACATAATTTGTTACGTACTGGCAATGTACATTATATTTAACTGATTTGGTTGGATACATATGGGAAAATGTAATATTGGTCGCTAAAGCAAAAATAGTTAACAATACATACGCAATGAAAATACAGTAAATGTTCACAAAGTGAACATTTGTTTATAGTAAGATAGCTATTGTACCTTTTATAGTTTGTGATAGTGTGTAGTGTATGTAATAAAATATATTAATGAAAAAGTTGTAAGATTTATGCCTTCAAGCAGGTTTCGCAATGAGCAATTATGATTCGCAATGCAATAAAAAAGTCTAATGAAGAATATTTACATTGCAGAATGCAATTTTTTATTCTTATATGTGTGCAAATGTGTTCTCTTTGCAAATATTGTTACATTTCCCCCATATACTTTTCTTACCTCAGTACAAAAAGTCACATTGATACAGTTTAGGGGCAAATTTACTAAAATTCACCTAAAATCCTACAAATCCATTTGAAATTCGATAAGCTTATCGAATAGTTTTAGGCTATCTTTTTGCTCGATATTCGATTTCTCGATGAAATCGTACGATCAGATATCGAACGTTCGATTTCACGAAAAAATCATACTTTTTCCTTCGAGCTTCCGAAAAATTGTATGATTCGAACGATCGAGGCGATGGGGGGTTCCCATAGGCTTCTATTGGTATTCGGTAGGTTCAATCTGGTGAAGTAGGCATTCAAAGGATTCAAAAAATTTTAAATCCTTTGATCATCGAATTATCGAATTATCGAATATCCGATCATTCGATCTATTCGATAATTCGATATTCGATGATCGAAGAGGCCAAATTTGCATATTCGAATATCTGAAAAAATCGCATGATCAGTATTCGAACAAATTCGATCGAACTTCAAATCCTTCACACAAATTTTGTAAATTTGCCCCTTAGTGTTTTAAAGCAGCACCCAGCAAAAATGTTGATAACCTGAGTACTATTTATAATGACACCAAAGAACTGTGCTCTGATACAGTATATATAACATGAATGTGCTATACACACACATATATACATTAGTGTGCTAATGGCAATAAGTTTCTTTGAGTTAGTCAGCATTTACTGTATAATGTTTCTATATTCTGTATTTAATGAATACTTATTAATATTAGTGATGGGCGAAACGGCCGCGTTTTGCTTCGCCGAAAAATTCGCGAATTTCCAGAGTAATTCGCGAATTTTTCGGCGATTCGCGAAACGAGTCGCGCGCCGTTTTTGACGCGCGTCGTATTTGACGTGCGTCGCGTCGTTTTTGACGCGCGTCGCGTCAAACGCGCCGCGTCGTTTCCGACGCGTCGCGCGACTCGTTTTTGCGCAGCGAATTTTTTTTTGCGAATTTTTTTTCCAGTTTCGCGAATTTATTCGCCAGCGGCGAATCGCGGGAATTCGCCGCGAATTCGCCCCTGGCGAATAAATTCGCCCATCACTAATTAATATATCAAGTTAAAGGCAAGTATAGCAAAGCAGGATGGGATGATGAATAGGGCACAGGAGATTTAAATGCAAAAGGCGATCTTAACAAATGAGGAAAGAAAGAGAGACTTGAGGAGAATAACTAAGAATGACAGTTATGGATATGGAATGTATGGGATAGGAAAAAAGACAAGTCAATAATGGAAAGACAATTGGGATTAGATAGGAGAATTAGGTATACACCATGAAAATAGATGACATAAACATAAAAAATCTGGAAAGCATTGGAATGAAGGTCAAAAATAAGAAGGATAGTGTAGATTGACTGCAAAAATGAGTTGTGAACAGGCATTGGAAAAAAACATGACTCAATAGTCATTGCAAAGGAACATCACGGATAATGTAATAAATGGGCCAATGCATGCCCTGGTCTGTAAACCCATAGCAAATGATTGGTGCTAGTTTTCAAACTGATTGAAAAGATAAAATAAATTTATGTAATTTCACTTGTATTATTTTTAACAACTGACCTCCATGCTTGGACAAATGCTATGGCTGCTGAGCATTACTACATGGTCACATGGCATCAGATCAATATGAATTTACAAAATTGAGAAGCAAGTGCTGGTGGGTGGGGGGAGGCTCTTCTATCTCTAACTGAGCCCATTCGGTGCAACATTTTGCTAATTTAATCATAGTCTTTTCAGTGATAACACAAAATGAAAACTACTGTAAACAAAAACACTAAAGATATTTGCAACTGATGCTTCCACCCTTTTTTGCTGTGCATTGAAAACTATTCCTATGGATTCCTGTATCATGTCATCAGATAAGCTGACCCCACCATTTCCAATAAAACACGTTTCAAAACAAAGATTTAGCATTGCATTGGATTTAGTGATTATCCCATAAGGAAAATATTTTTCTATCACTAAGCATGCTAAATTCTTCCTTACAAAGAAAGCACATTCATTCTGCTTTGAAAGGGGAACAGGCCCCTGGCAACCCTTTCACTGTATAGGAAACATTTATTAACAATTACAAGAAATGATTCACCATGCTTCAACAAATGATTTAGGTTAGTCATGTCAGCTTTACCAAAAGGTTATCTTTTCTTAATACTTTTCAGAACAGGGAAAACTGCTGGAGAGAGGGAAAGAAAGAAAACAAGTCTGGGTTTGTTTAAGATGTGGTTGTTTTTGTTGGGTATTGCATATAATGAGCGGTGTAGAGTATATTTATTAAAGAGTGAAGTGTCTATCCATTAAAACTTAAGCAAAATGAGTTCAGAGTTGTGACTATAAAAATGCTGTACAATGGGCTTGGGTCTATTTGTGCTCACTTACCCTAGAGATAAGCACCACTACAAAGCCCATTTATGATCACAAGTGCAGTGGGCTAAGTGCAATATTTTTTACCCATAGTGCTATGTTTTTTCCCCATGATGACAGCATAATTGAGGTCATCAGGGGGAGATGTGCCTGCTCCAGTTGAGGCCAAGGCAGCAAAATTGACAGTTGCACTTACACTATACAAGAGCAAATCATTCACAAGTGTGCTCAAAAGTATGGTTGGGGAAATGAGGTGTGCCATATTCTTCTGGTGCAACTGCTCTGCCCAGGGCTGCCATTTTTTCAAGTATATTCAAGTAAATCAAGTATCCATACAACCTGCATTTTACTGTATTAGTTGCATGGTGCCAAGTACACGACAGAAAATTAAAAAACTTCCACTGCATCTACACATATCTATCATATAGTCCTGCAATCTTTACAAATATGCATAGTTTTTGAGAGGCTTATTTATTACATGATAAAAAGTTAGAACATCTGTAGGTATGATTTATCACCTATTAGGAAAATTAGCCCTTACGGTATCCTTACGTCTGTGCAAAGTGCTACCTTCATAGATTGAAAGGGAAACTGGTCCTATACTATGAAATTATTAGAAAAAAAAACTAGTAGGTTATACAGTATATATTCAGGAAAAATGTTTGATTTCAAGCATTATAATACATGAACTTTCCATGTTCTTTTTATTATTTCTACTATCCACCAGATTGTTAACTATAACAAAATGAAGCTAAAGTTGTGACATCTGTCATGTTTTATAAGAGATAATTTACTCCAGCCAAAATAAAGGCTACAAGGAACTGGTCTTCTGTTTAAGAATTTGCTGTGAACTAGGAGTCCCTGCAAATTCTACAACAAATACCACAGAGCATCTGTAGGAAGAAAAAACAAAGCAATTATTAAAATGACCTGTGTGTAGAAATACCTTGGTATAAATGAGACACAGGCTGCAGCTGGGGAATGGGGTGTTGTTATAGAGCTCATCATCTCTACTTAAAGAAATATTTTTTATTACAAAGGTGGCAGGGGAGGTAGTAAGTGTAAAAACAAAACAATGTTTTGGTGCTTTATCACAAAACATATTTCTTTTAATTATAAATAGGCAGAATACATTAGCAACATTAATAATAATATTTATTGTACATATGTGAAGGTGTATATAAGGGTATATTGACTCATTAAGACAAAGCTATCAAACAGGTTGCTGGGTAACATCTTCCAGCATACTTTTAATACCAAACTGGTTTGTTCAAAATATGTTTGGAATAATGTACTGTAAAAATGCTAATAATGAATGTTATCTATTACTGCCCTAAAGGCTAATGCCCACCACTGGGTTTTATTACCAGAATAAGCAGACTGATAGGTTACTATACTAGGATATACATCACTTGAAGCTTTCAGGTATTTGTAAAGACAACCATTTTATTTTGTGGTGATATAACATGATATAGTTTCAAGTAGTAATTCCTTACAAGCAGTTACTCCTTGAAACTCTATAATGATATACCACCTACTGACTACTTCTAAAATGCAACCATTCTTTACACAAGATGCTACCTAATTCTAATTCACTCACCATGTCATCATGTCAGGTATTCATTATAGCAACCTCTACTAATACCCCTCCATAAACTGCCACTGTTTTCACTTTCCAAATCTCCACATTGGATTATTTAGGATAAAATTCAAACTATTGACCCTAATGGTCAAAGCCATTTACAACTCAGTTCCACTCTTTGGGGCAAATTTACTTACCTCCACACTTCGCCAGGTGTAGATTCGCCAGGGCTGCGCAAATTCAGGAAGATCCAAAGTTGCAAACAAGTTACCGATTGTTTGCGAAGTTGCATTAGCGATGTTACAATCAGCGGTTCGAAGTTGCACTAGCGAAAGCTAATTTGCATACGGTGCAAAGTTTAATGGACTTGTATGCAAATACATAAAACTACACAAGCCCACGGAAACAATACAATTATATAGAGGTGTTCTAATGTCCTACACATGTGCCCACAGTATAGTTTAGGTGCCATATATCATAAAATGTAGGGAAGGGAGGAAGGAGGGTACCCTAAAAAAATATTTAGATCTTTTTCAGCCTATCACCCTATAATAAGAGCCTATCTGTTCTTTATTGCACTTCAGCTGGTGTGACCTGGCGAAGCAAACTCTGACGAAGTAGCACTTCGCCAGAGTGCAACTTTGCCTGGCGTTAGGGTGTGAAGTTGCACTAGTCTATCTACTTCGCTAGTGAATTTTCGCCAGGGACATGTTTAATAAATTGGAGAAGTGGCAAAATGAAGTGCCGCTGGCAAATTTTCTCTAGCGTTAGCAACTTTGCCCTTTAGTCAATTTGCCCCTTTATCTCTCATCTCTGTGTTCACCAGCCATTTATGTTCTTCTTACAATCTTCCTCAGCACCTCAAATACTTCATATACTGTACATACATTAAAGACTTTTGCTCTTGAATGTCTTCTTATGTTCTCTCCAATTATATCTCAATATTTCAGCCAATAAATAATATCTTAAAACACATTTCTTTTGAGAGGCTTACTCATACCTAACTAATGGGATTATTTACTACTATCCAAAAAATGTTCACTATTTTCTTAAAACCACTTTGACAAAACTCCCATACTTGAAAAAAGTCTGGTGCCGGAAAACACTTAAGATAAGAACGCTAAAAAAATCTGAATTGTATGTTGCATCTTTGATGCCCAAAAACTCCAGTTTCGTATTATCACAAATTATTCAGATAATCACAAATTATTAATGAAGACTTCATCAAAATCTTTTTGTCACAAAAGGCAATCGTGTTTTTGTAAGCAAAGCTCTGTTGTTTCTCCTATCATATGTAATGTATTAGCCTGTATTTTGTTTATGGCAAAAACCACCAGATTAGTCCAGCTCCCTTAATAGTGCAGAGCTTCAAGGCCATGAATTTTCCATGATTTTATTGTGCTGGAATAGATGAGTCCCTAAATCCTTGCAGCCTAGGCTCAAGTCCATGTTTTTATAATGCCACCATCTGAAGCAATTAAATCTACTGTACAGTTTCATTTTATGCCAGAAACCTTTTATAGCAAATGGCCATGTTAAATGTTGTAAATCCTCAAAGCCAAAACTGGGATATTTGTTTGCTGACATTCAAGCATGCAATATCAGCTTACTACAAGAAATGAGGCGCCATACATTTGCCTTGCTGTTAGCCAGTGTCCAGCACTTAGCAGGCTATTTACAAGCATAAACACATTCAGCCTGTTTTCTCTCAACAATTGTTTGTGGTCTAAATTACATCTTAAATTTTTATTTATTTTTTCTTGCTTACAACAGGGATCAATGATAATCAAGTGCAAGATTTGCATACTGATCTCCCATATTTTCCCTCCAGAATTCCAGGACTAGCTTCACTTTAATGCATTGCAGTCATGCTCAATTTGTGTTTTATTTCCATCAGTTTAGGTAAGAATTTAATTATTTGACACAAGGCCATGCTTACACAACTGAAAACAAGATTTGTGTGTGATTCATTAATTTAAAGTCAGTTGTGTATGTAGATGCAACAAAGGGAACTCTGACAAAAACAGCTCCTCACTTCCAGTGTTAATATCAAGATTGCTTCGTGCCCAGTAATTGTGAAATTGCGCCCAACAATTGACACCTTACTTGGAAGGTGTTACCAACCAGTATTTTGGAGCAAGGTTCAAGTATAGAGGAAGCACCTTTGTGAATAACATAGATCATCATGAAAACCTGCTCATCAACTAATCAAAACATATAATGCAACGTGCAATAGTGCATACCAACTTTTGAATACTGTAATTCTAATTACATCACCAAGGCTATAGTTAGAACTTACTGGTAAGACATTTGAGAGTGAACAACTGATCCATTGTACTTCTCCGAAATGCTGTACATACAGTAACTACGTGCAAACCGTAACTATGATAGAAAATACAGGGCAGCAATCATGCATGTATTAAAGAATTCCCATGATATAAAAAGATTGCACAACAAGATTATAAATGAATAAAGCAAGAATAAATTAAATGCATAATTGCCCTGGAAACCTGATTAACATATTAGGTATTTGCATATTGCACAATGTAATATACATTTGGCAAAAATAATATAGGCCAAAAGTATAATATACACACACATAAATGGTTTTGGTAAGTCCTGTATAACATTGTTGTGTTAAGGTCCCCATACACGGGCCGATAAAAGCTGCCAACAGAACGAGTCGGCAGGTAATCGGGATCAGGTGGGCACATTGTGGAGAGATCCGCTCGTTTGGTGACATCGACAAATGAGTGGATCTCTCTCTGCATGGCCACTGTTACTGTTGTTCCATTTCTAATATGGTTATAGGGTTTGTAAAACTGCCCCGCTGCACCCACTTCTTCTCTTATGTAGATGACCAAAAACCTAATTACAGATACATATCACCAATTAACATGCTGATAATCAGCAGCTAGCCATGTTTTTATCTTACATATAGAGATAATTGTGTATGGCTTCACACCATTATAAAAAAAATCAAACACCATTATGAAGGTTTTACCTCTTATATATACATATATATA